>JADRCH010000100.1:1032638-1069926 GCA_019843965.1 Rhynchomys soricoides | reverse complement strand
AGGCCGTGGAAGGACCAGGAGGCCGTGGGAAGGACCAGGAGGCCGTGGAAGGACCAGGAGGTCGTGGAAGGACCAGGAGGCCATGGGAAGGACCAGGAGGCCGTGGAAGGACCAGGAGGCCATGGAAGGACCAGGAGGCCGTAGAAAGGAAGAGTGGGATGAGTTGTAAGAAAAAAATGGCAGCTGACCTGGCATGCAGAGGGCTTTGTGCCCTTTGATTAGAATAACATTTTAAATGCTTTGAACAAACATATCCCCTTAGACTTCCAAAAGACTTATTTTACATATTTTCTTCTAGAATGAAGAAACCCACTCCTCCCTCCATCTTCTCTACAATCTTCTCTACACACACACACACACACACACACACACACACACACCACGCCACCGAACAGACAGACCAAGGATATCTCCCGTCACGCATAAAATAAAAATACTATGGGCCATTAACAGTATGAGGGGAGGGAACGGGGTGGGAATGGGGGCAGAGGGAGCTGAAGGATGAGGACTGAAGCTGCAGGGAGATTAACCGCCTTTTGAAAAATCACATTTAGTTGCTTTCTTAAGCAAACTACCCCACGGTGATCCGCAGGCTCTCATTGGGAAACACCTTCAATATAAAATGAGTATTTTGAGGCTCGGTCAGCAGATGAAAGTCAAGTAGAGACCAGCCACTCCTCAAAGGCTGTTGCTCACTGCAGACACCGGGCGTCCCCACTCTTTTGAAATCCATCCCAAGTGGTATGTCTGGCAACACAGACAAGGGACGAGACATCCCTTTTTGCGTTAATGGTGATGTTGATGTGCAGGCCATGTTTTTCTGCTCCAGGCCTGGTTATGCTGGCATTATTTTCATGCCTGATTCCCACTAGGACATCCACCAGAAAGCCAAGCCAAAGCCAAGCCAAGGCCAAGCTGGCCCACAGATTATCCCCCAATTGCCCATCCTGTGCCTGCAGGGGTTTTCAGACTGTCCAGTTTCTCCCAGTCTACAGGTGAATAAACGAGCCCAAATGTACACAGCTGGCATGTGGTGGAGCAGGGCTTGCAGTGACTCTGACTGCCTCTAGGATATTCAAGGTCCTGGCCCATAGTCTGAATCACCTCCTAAGAGGATGCATTGCAACCACCCCCCCCCCCCCCGCCCCCCCCCCCCCCCCCAGCCATGTCCTAAGGACTTCATGACCCAAACACCTCAGGAACTGGCTTCACATGTCTCCATCTGGCTGCCTACTTGAATGCTGCACAGCCTGAGGGACACCCCCAGGAGAGAAAAGCTCTCTCCTGCCAAAGCCCTTCCAGAGCCCCTCCTTCTCCAACATCACACAAAACCTGCTAGGATTATCTGCTCCCCATTGACAGAAGAGGAAAACAAGGCTCTAAATGAGAGATCCAGCCCCAAGTCAAAAGGTGAGACCAGAACCCTCATCTGCATGAACTCCAAAGCTTGTCTCATTGGGGGAACACAGCAGAACCAGAGCAGAAGCTTTGGTTTGCACAGTGCACAAAGGCTTCCTGGGAGACGCTAACATGTCATGGTAGAGCCAGGAAGAGCATACAACAAAGTCACCAAGTGGGAACACCCACTGAAGGACACCACTGGGACTTGGGACAGAGGCTCCATGTGTGTTCAGGCCAGCTGTCCAGGTAGAACCAAAAAAGAATGTCCATTGATCCCCAATGGATCAGAACTCAGACAGATTCCCATAACCGGAGGGTCAGGCAAAATGGGAGGCAGGCTCATGAAAAGAGGGCCTACCCCCCCTTTTTTTTTCACAACAGGGGAAACTGAGTCCAAAGAGAGGAGGGGAAACAAATGCCATACATAAGTGCCTAGCAGGTACTGCCACACTCAGAACCATCTGAGTCCTTACAACAATTGACACAAGGTAGAGGGGAGGGGGGTCTTCTGAACTCCATCTTAGAGATGAGGAAACCACTGTTTCCAGGTTGGAAATAACAACACTCCAAACTGAATCTGGCTCCAAAGCCAGGGACTAAGCCAAGATCACCAACAAAGAGAGGGCCAAGCCAATCTCCAAACTTGCATCTTCTGCTTCAGGCCACTTCTGGATTAAGCACAAAATAGTTTCCTCACCAAACGCAAAGTAGCCAACACACAACAGCCAGGCCTCCCTCAGCTGTCTTCCCCGGAGAGTCACCTGGAAGGTGGGCCCTCAGAAAAGGGAAGCCCCAGATGGTGACCCAGAGGCCATCTTGAAAAGCCCTGAACCTTCTGAGAATCAGTGCTTCAAGGTCAGGGAGTGGGACCAGCTGGGGAGGCAGCTTCAGCAGTCTCCGGGTAAGCAAACATCATACCTGCAATGTTCTCCTGCTTGGGGCAGATGCCTTTCGTGGGTGACAGTAGGTGGTCATCTTCATCAGGGGTGACCTGGATCCCGATCTCCACTGGCTCAGACACTCTCCTGAGCTCAGAGCGAGAGGAGGGCGGAGGACTGCCCTTGTCCAGTACCTTGTCATAGCAGGAGCCCAGGCCCCCACACTGTTTCTTCTTGTGCTCTATAAAAACCAGGATGTCCCCCAGCGGGAAGTTCATCTGACACTGGCCACAGGTGAGTAGGTCAGGGTCGGGGCCGCCCACCATCAGCCCCAGGCTGCTAGGCTCCTCTATCTCCAGACCCTCGTCTTCCTCGAGGATGGCAGCCTCCACATGGTCAGCCTCTGCTGGAGACAGAAAGGAGACAGGGAAGGGGCAGAGAAGACAAAGATGGGCTTAGGTGATCACAGACTGGTTCCTTCCACCCTTTCCCACTGAGAAACAAGCCAGCCTCTGGGGCTCCCCACATCCCCCCTAGGACTGGAGTTCACCATGCCATCATAGCCCCGAGGTCAGCACAACATCACTGATTTTTGGCTCCCCAGAACACGCCCTGCCAACTTCTCTCAATGCACACGTGTGCACGCCACACACACACCCCAGCTGCCCGCACCATCAGCTCGAGACCATTCTCACGCCCTTCTGGGTATCTGAGTCTCACTCGGGCAGGCTTCTCGCTCTGGATCAATGATTTAGGAAGCCAAACATCAGCATTTTTTAAGCTGCCCCACGTTATTCCAATGGGCAGCCTGGCTGAGAAGCAGGAAGGTAACAAACAGGTAACGCTGAGCCCCAAGCCCTGGCTCCAGCTGGAGCAGAGCCTTCTCCCCATCAGCTTTCATTCACGTTCAGGGCCTCCTCATTCATGAGCCTCCTACTCACACTCTTCTACCTGAGTCCTGGCCAGGCACCAAACTGGAAAACAGAAACCCAGACGGGCGTTGGGAAGCCAGTCCTGCCCAGAGAAAGAAGCACAGGTGCTCGGACACCGAAGGGGGAAAGCAACAAACCGAAGAAGAGGCGGCCGGCTTCCCCTCCCCCAACCCCTGCACCCTGCGCTCCTGCTCGGACCTCCAGACCCTTGTAAAATCCTCATTGCTCATGAGCTCCCCGCCATCCTTTCTGTCGGTCAGGTTTTCTTTTCATTCCGAGAAAGAAAACGGCCTCTTCAGACTGCAAAAATCATTTCTTGGCAGTTCTCAAACCACACTTTCAATGGGCTGGATGTTTTTAAATTTCTTCAGCAGTCACTACACTTCCTCTTGTTGTTTGTGTTATTTTTTCTGGAAGGGGCACAGGACCTAAATATTTTGAAGCTAATAAATGCTTCAGAAATCAGCCACTCCCTCAAGGGATCCTTGGAAGGCTCAGCAGCCAAGTGCCATAATAAATCAAAGAGTGGGCAAGGGGGTTCTGTGCTCCCCTCAGGGTCTGGGCAACTCTGGCTGGGATTCTTCAGTCAGCATTGAAGACAAGTGGCCAGGTCTTCACTGGAGCTGAAGACAGTCACAGGTCTGACACTGAGGAGGGAGATCAATTCTAAGCTGCCCAGCAATTAGGAACGGGTAATGATTGGCACAGAGGAACTGGAGGGGGTGAAAAACAGGAAGAGACATTCTATGACAGTGAGGTTATTAATGAGCCAGAGCCAAAGTGGGAAACTGAAGGAAAATTGTCTGTGCCATTTCCAATGCTACATGGAAGTCGCTGCTCCACGTTTTCTCAATATAAGCTTGCTTGGGGCCTAGTCCGTGTGCAAAACCAGATGTAAAACCAGAGGCAGGTGATGTAGAATGGGCGTGCAGGAAGAAGGGCAGGTACCACCAATGGGAATCACAACTTGAGTCTCTGCCCGTGGTTACCGGGAGGCAGGCAGGGCCCTCTGTGAATTAAATGTAGAAGACACGCACCAGAAAACATGGCAGTTCAGAAACACCCCGTGTGTGTGTGTGTGTGTGTGTGTGTGTGTGTGAATCCTAAATCTGTTGTCTGTAGATCATTAATAACAACAACCAAGGGGAAAGAAGAAAAAAAGACAGGTAACGGTGCCATCCTCGACACGCCGCCTGGAAACCATTAATTACACTTGAAAAAGAAACCGGAGTTTACTTAAAAAGGAACTTGAAGACAATGGTACGTAATTAATTTACCGATTTATCTTATGAAAAGCTGCCTGCCCTGCCATGGTTAAAATGTGATCACAACCTTCAAGCTGAAGGTTTGAGGGAGAGACTGGATTCCCCGTAAACCGTTTGTCAGGACGTAAAAGGTAATTATTCGGCGCCTCCTCTCCCTTTAATAGTCTAACATTGAGCAATACTGTTTATATTGAAAAGCTTGCACCTTTAATTACCAATTACATATACATCATTTCAGAGCCAAAGGAGAGGGCTGTACAAACAGTCTTTTAGAAATATAACGATGGATTGTGCCCAGCACACAGAAAAGGAACAGTAACTAATGATAATAAATAGGAGCATGGTGTCAAAATATTGTTTGGTCGGGGGGGGGGGAAGGGACAATGGAAATAAACTGAAAAGCAAAACAGAAGGGGGGCAAAATGAAATTGAAATTGAGAATTCAAACTAAGCAGGGAGAGGTGCTATCCTTGGGAGGATGTCAATGCCCACCTCGAGCAGGCCTGGCAATGCATCTGCTCCTTACAGCCTTTGATAAAGACGATAAACCCACATCTCCAGCCCAATGTCGCTCTTCACAGCAAAGGGATCCTTGTTGCCCTTTAATTGAGTCTACCTTCAATAATAATAATAATAACAATAATAATAATAATAATAATAATAATAATAATAATAATAATAATGATAAAATAGCTTTTCCAGGCATGCCCACCCACCACCTGGACAGTTCTCCTAACATGAGTTCCATCCTCCCTGTGAGGAGGTTTCAGGCCACAAAATTTCAAATTCTGATTCCAAAGAAGCGCAGACCAGCATAAACTTAGTAAAGGTCGTAAATGACTGCTCACAGTACCCTTCCTTCTCCGCTCCTCTTTGACCATGACTCCCAACCAGTATTCTCTTGTTATGTGTCCGTCTGTCTATCTTCTCTCTGTCAGTCTGTCTTTTCACCACCCTCATGCAGTAAGCCCTGTGAGCCCCAGTAATTGAGTGTGAAGGTCTCCAATACTGTTGATTACACTGCAGTTCTGTGTTCCCTTACAGGCAAGCCAACCTGGAGTACCCAAAGCCCTCCAGGCAGGCAGGCAGACAGACAGACAGACAGATGGACAGACAGGCTGTGCCAGCACAGGCTTAGCTCAGAACTTGGATCTAAAGTAATTAGGAAGAAAAGAAACCAGGAGAAACATAAAAACTACCTTCCCCTCCTGACTCCAATATTAAAAGCAAAACGCCTGCCTATGACAGCAGGCTCGCCCTGTCAATGCCAAGAAGTGGGGTTTCCTCTCTCCACCCCCAGGCTATGTGTGGGTCTCTGAACTCTGGCCTGCTGCTAATGATTCTCTCCTGAGGAAGGTGGCAAGGTCGAACCCCCTCCTGCATCATTCAGGAGCAGAGTCCCACTGAACCCCAACTTCTGGGTTCGAGTGGATGGACCAGGCAGCTGACTGGGCCTGAAAGCTCAGGCAGAGGCTGTCAGAGACACACCAAAAGCTGTGGTTTCATTTCCGCTGGCAGGCGGATATGGGCTGGGCATGTAGTGTGCGTGCTTGTGTGTGTGTGTGTCGATGTGCCTGTTTGTGTATGTATGTGTGTGTATATGTGTATGTGTGTGTCCCTTCTAAGAACTGTATCAATAATGGAAGAAAGAAAGGGGAACAGAGCCTGTTGACCAAGTCCTGAGAGCAAGGAGTCTGGACCTCTGGGAACCCTTCTAGGCTGCCCTGTACTGTTCTAGGCTGGCTGAAGATGTATGTCTGGTCCAGACACTTGTACCTCCCAGCTCCGAATTGCCTCGGAGGACTCAGCCTCTGCTTACACAAGCGGATAGTCCCAAATGCACACAGAGAGAAGAGACAGATGAAAGCAGCCATTCCAACCTCAAACTCCAGAAGCCAGCCCCTCCCTCAACCTCATCCTGCAAACTCAGCCTTGAGAAGTGAGGCCGAAAGGCATTCCCCTGAAAAGCTCCGTGCTTTCCTGAAAAGCTCTGAGCCTTAGGCAGCCTGCAAGCCATTACCACTCTCAGTACCCTGCCAGCCACATAAGAACAGCAGTTGCTACAATGTTTGACTCATTAAGAGGAAAATGGACTGACCAATGCAGCCGGCAACTTGCTCAAACGTAAGGTATCACAGGATTGGGGAGGGGGTGCAAACATTACATTTAAAGCACGTGAACAGTATATATTTATACACATACACACAGAGAGAGAGAAAGAGAGAGAGTATGTGTGTTAGATTTTCTTTTACAACAAAACCACATTTTATTTACAAGGCTGGGCCTCCTCCCAGCTGGTAAACGCATTTAGAGGCAATGAAATCAGACTTCACAAATAATAAGAGGCATCACTGCTAAGTGGAAGGGGAACCCTTGATCCTAAGGCAAACTTCCCCAGTCTCCGCTCCGCTGGGAAGAAATTTGGGACAGAAGACAGAAAGGGAGAGAAGCTATTCACACTGGCTAAGCCAAGCAGTCTCCGACCCTCTATCAGGGCTCAGAAAGCCTTACCTAGCCTGAAAGTCCCTATGTGCACACAGATACTAGGGCTCTGGTCCATCAACAACAGCCCTGCACCTGTCCCTCAGGGAATTCCAGCCAAGAGATATGCAGTCCTCAGGCCATGGGATGTGTGCACTGCTAAACACACACACACACACACACACACACACACAGAGTCCTGCATGCACATTGTTGCAGGCACACACACACACACCTAACTCACATTGCTGCAGATACACACACACACACACACACAGAATCCTGCATGCACATTATTGCAGGCACACATACACACACCTACACTCACATTGCTGCAGATACACACAGACACAGACACACACACCTACACTCACTTTGCTACAGACACAGACACACACAGAGAGAGAGAGAGAGAGAGAGAGAGAGAGAGAGAGAGAGAGAGATTCTTGCACGCACATTGCTGCAGACATAGTACACGGGCTCCTGTCCCCCTTTGCTTCTGATCAATTCCAAATCTCTAGCCTTAACGGCTAACCCATAGTAAGTACTGTACCAATAAGGTAGGTGGAGACAGTAAGGAAAGATTGGGGGTGGGGGACAGGTTGTTAAATGATCTGCTGCCATCGTCACAGCCCCCATCACGATGCGTATGGATGTTTACAAGAAATGTTCAGCATCCACCGAGCTCTGCCTTCTCTGACTGGAGACCTTATGCCCAGGAAGCTAGATCCTTGGCCAGCTAGCCTATGCTTACCAACATTCTGCAAAGGGAGCCTCTCACTCTGTTCTGGGTGGACACTCAAGAGGGGGCCATGGCACCAAGAGACACGGCAGCAATAACACCACCTACACAGCACCCAGCAGAGCACAACACTTTCTGAGCTCCCATCAATTTTTAATTTATTAGATCCAAGGGAAAATAACCAACAGAGAGAGGGAAAGGCTGGGTGGGAGAAAGCAAGAGTCAGCTCTTGGAGAAGAAAATGATCTACGGCTAGATGACTCAAGGCTAGGACGACCAGAGGTTTTATGAAGTTCTCCAACTGAGGGAATAATGCAGTGTCCAGAGAGAAGGAGACAGAAGTCAGCATAAGGTACATGCCGAGAGGGGTGTCCCTTTGGGGCCACTAAGGGTTAGGTCCCCAGCAGGAACCTCCGAGGGCCCAAATAACAAGGTCTAGTGCTTGACCTATACGTTCTACTCCACCACCTCGGCCCTGACCATCGGCCCTCTCAGTGGGTTTAGAAGTCCTGCAAGTCCCAAGTGTCACTTCCCTGCATCCCCGTAAGACCCTCCAAAAGCCCACTCTCCAGAGGAATAGAGATACACACACTCCTCAGGTTGCCATCCTGCCTGCTTTGTGTGTGCACACAACTCAAATTGAAAATTTCACCTATTTGTTTGTTTGTTTGTTTTCCAAGACAGGGTCTCTCTATGGCTATCCTGAGGCTAGCTCTGTAGACCAGGCTGGCCTTAAACTCAGAGATCCACCTGCCTCTGCCTCCCGAGTGCTAAGATTAAAGGCGTGCTCCACCATACCCAACCTGAAATCTTCCCCATTTCTGACAAGCGGGATAAAGGCAGAGAGAAATCAGTCAGCACAGAACGTGAGTGAGGTCAGAGTGGGTTTCTCCTCTGGGAGACTGACCAGGATTTGGGGCTGATATAACCAATGAGGGGCATAATAAAACCTAGTCAGTCTTCCTGGAAGGTAGGGAGTTTCTGAGTCACGAAGAGGTCCTGGCTACAAGGAGAACTTCACTTAAACAGCCTCAGTTGACCGACTCAAGGTAGGAAAATCCTGTGGTGGGGACAAGGGACCCCCATCTGCACAGACTGTCCTATAACAGACCTTGGGGAAAGTCAGACAGATTAAGAACAGCCGCTAAACGTCTCCCAAAATCGTCCACAGGATTAGTCCAACCCCTTTCTCCCACTGCACAAAAACACAGTTCAGAAGGCTAGATCCCCTCAAAACTAAGGAAGGAATAGGGTAGTTTATACTCAGGCATTTTCATAGACCCTCACCATACCAAAAAGTTAAAACGAAAATCTATGCCTGGGACAAACAAGAATGAGCCGGCTTATACTTTGATAAATAAAACATCTGCCTTTTAAAAAGAAGGAGAAAAAAAATCCGTCAACGGTAGAACACCTTCTAAACACATTTGCCCATGACACTGCAAGCGCCTTCCATTTTCAGAGCCACAACGGGGCTGGCAACGGTTTGATATAAGAGCTTTCTCTGTGGCCAAATGAGAGCATTTGTTTTGTTTAACATTTTGGGTTTTCAAAGATACAGGGGGAGGATTTCCATGAGCACAGCGGACATAGGCTGACTCTAGGGGGATCCAGATATTCAGAGACAGCAAGAAGCCCACAGGGACAACAGCTTCTTCCCACATCTCCTCTCCAGGGTAGAAATTTAAACACTGACTTCAACTTCGGCTTCTTTCGTTTGCAGCCGTGCCTCTGTCTGAGCACTTCTTAATGGAAGTAATATTGGCTTTCTTGGGTCTCTCTGCAGGCTGTTCTAGAAGGCCCCTTAGAGCGGTTCACAAATGTATTTGTAGTTTAGCAGTTCAGTAGAACAAGGTCGTAAAAAGTTATAGCAAAACAGAGGATTTTTTTCTTTTTACCCTGTCTTTTACTTTGAAGTTACTTAATTTTGTGTGGTCTGGCATTTCATTGCAGTAAATAGCTCGAGCTGGCTAATTCCACACCCAAGCAAATTATCAGCTGGAGGGGAGGGGGGGGAGAAATTCTGGAATTTTAGCAACTACAGAAAAGACTTGCGTATATCGGAACACCATCCCGAGTCCCCGGAAGACAGCCCTGCTCACAATCTAGTTCTGTCAGTAAACAAGAGGCCGCTGTGCTCACCTCTCCCCTTAGCTCCTGATGAGGGGACAGAGCTATATCCACCTGACAGCCTGCTTCCGGTCATTTTTAGGAACATCCTGGGAAAACCAAGCACTCAGGAGGGGCAGTCCACAATCTAAGGCACGGGGAACAGAATGTGGGCAAATCTCACAGGCCTGTATTTTGCTCCCTGCGATGGGAAAGCAGGTTTGTGAGATCGGAGCAATCTGCCCCCTCTCAGAGGGCAGAGTGCATAAGACACCCGAAGCAGGATCATATGAGGCACGGTAGGAACACAGTATGACACAGGTCCACCATCTCCAGCTTTCTTCTCTCTCTCCTCCCGACTAAGCAGAAACAAGTATGCCTACAGCTAATGGAGTCTTCAGGGCAGGATGCTCAACCAGGATCAACACCTTGCTCATGACCATGTGGTGCAGGGTGCAGCCCCCCAAAAGAGCTTATTTATCACCTCTTCTCCCCAGATGTGACATCAGCATTAACCTGGGGACCAAAATCCTTGGAGAGTTTAAGCTAAAAGAAAGGCCCAACCAGGCAGCCGAAGAGTCCTTCGTTCATGAGAGAGAGAGAGACGTTCTCACAGGAAAACATCTAGCCGACATCTGTCCCATCACTGCATATCATTTATTTTCTCACAAACTGAACGTCTGTGTTGGTGTGTAATCACAGAACGGGAAGGTCCCCAAATTCCAAGGCAAACGATTGGGAGTTCCTATAAACTGAATTTAAGACAAACAAGCAAAACAAAGCAAGCAAACAAAAAACCCAGTTCTCTGTAGGCCACAAGCTGTTGCCCAGACCCAAGATTGAGAGGTCCCACACTCTTCGTGTCACATCTATCCTGTGTTTGCCTGCATGGTATGCTTACAACTGGCCAGACTCAAACATTAAATGAAGTAGAGACATCATCAGATAAATGGCTGGCCCTCTTCCTCCAGCTGATGACAGCTAAGGCTTTTGTCCGACCTAGTTTATTTCTCTTTCAGGTTAGAATAAAGCACTTTTCCTGTGTCAGGGCGAGCTCTGCAGCTCATCCACTGAACTCACGCATACAACCCCAGTTCACTGCGCTGTCTGCAGATTTCATGATCTCTAAAGCTAAGACATCACAGATCTAGAAAGTCTAGAAACCCCTCAATCAACACATGCGTATTTCCCGGCACTAAATCACATGTTTGGGGAGCAATGGAGCTTCATGACATGCCATCTATGAAGGGAACTCTCTGAGGTGAAAGGTGTGCTGACCCCGGCAAGTACACACTGCTTGCAAACAAAATCACCCGCACTATTTGAATTATGCTGTATGGTTAGAGAAAGAGTGCTTGCTCCCTTAGTTCCGTGGGCTCGCTGTGGAATAAATGGGATCGAGAGCTGTTATCAAATCGGAGTTGAAAGGATTACCATCCGTCAAGTTGTCTTAGGTCCACGACTCTCTTAAGCAGCAATTCACAGTGATGACCCCACTCCCAGGGAACACGCGTTAAGATGGGCCACCCCTAAAATGATGACCTCTCTTCCCAGACTCCCTCTGTGGACTGTGGATGCTTAATCAACAAAACAAAATGTTCAGAATGTCAAGACCCGTGGACAGACCGAGGGAGAGAAAAAAACTCACTCAGGAATAATAATTTTAATTGTTTAAAAAGAAAAGGAAACTGGAGGAAAAGAAAAATCGCCTCCCCACCTGCCAGGTAAGGGTTTACAAATCGATGGCAATGGCTTGAAAATAGATTTCTCAAACTTATATTCTCATTTTGTCCTGCACAAATCTCTGCAGGAAAATCAATATTACAACTTCACGCTTAAGACATTTTGCAGCGACACAAACTGCAGCCGCCGCTGTTGCAGCCGCCGCGGCTGCTGTGCTGATGGACGCGGGTTCCCAGGCATAGCGGCTGAGGCACCGCAGCCATGACACGGGCACCGAGCGCCCCCTAGCTGACGAGAGGCGCTAGGCGCGGCTTGGAGCATCAGGATTTTTACCCTTAACCAAAAGCAAATTACACTGAAAGTTTACTTTGGAAAGTATTTTATCACAACAAGCGACAGAGAGTGCAAGATGATGAAGACAGGAGGTGCAAAATGGATGCACAAAGATGAGGAGGATAGATCAGGAGTCAAGTCTGATTAGGCGTTCAAAACCTCCTTGCTGCTGTAGGAAACTGCAGTCTGTAAGCATGGGTCCTTTTCACCTGAGATTACTGTCAAATGCACGGATCGTTGACCTTTCTTCTGGCCAAGAAAAAGCCAAAGAGTGCATCTAACCATCGAATCCTAGTCTTTCCAAGTCTCTAAAGCCATCTCCCCAGAAGCAACGGCATTCACCCCAAGATTGAACAGCTGACTTGTTTTTTTTCCTGTTATGAAACATCCTGAAGACTTAGATAAAATTTGCCAAAGCCAGGTCTCATGCAGATAGCAGGCTTCCCCCTCCAAACAAGAAACAAGCAGATAGACAAAAACCTTCGAATAAGAAAAAAAAAAAAAATCTCCTCTAAAAATATGAGGGGTTGTTAAAATGTGCTCACGGCTGTTTTCTCTCCGGTGCGAATTACAAATGAATAAAATCAACCTGGCATGACACCTTTGACGAACATATTTTTATTCTCCCATGGAATCCGAGCTGCTGACATACCACACTTCAAATGACACGGGGTTCCTTTCTGTGCAAACAGCAGACAAACTTCATTGCCCCTACCCGACTACCAAAAACAGAAAAAGAAAGAAAGAAAGAAAGAAAGAAAGGAAGGAAGGAAGGAAGGAAGGGTCCATGTCCTATGAAATTTATCAGAGACACAGTTTAGTACAGTAAGTGGACCATTAGAGGTGTACTGTACCCTAGGGTTCAGACAATTTTGAACGTAAAACATACAACAACCACAAAACCCAATCTGCGGAGGCTAGCATGGAATGAACACAACCAGCCTAACTTCTGCAGCAAATCTTGGGTCTCTGGCTGTTGTGCAAAATCACAAATGCATACAGAAAATTGCTCTTCTTCCTTGGGGACCTGTTGGTGGGTTATCGTAAAGTTGGCTTCATTAAGGGCCTGAATCATTGAACATTCAATTTCACCTCCACGTTTCTTCGGAAAACCTTCCACGAGCTCAGAATACATTTCCTTCTGCCTGACCCCGCCTGGCATGGCTGGTACAAGGCCCTTCCCTCTGCCTGGCCAGCGGCCGCCTCCTCCCTTACCTCCCTTCCACCATCATCCCCAGGCTGTTTTGTGTTTGTTTTACTAATGTCTGTGTCTGCCCTCCTATTTGAAAAGCCGAATCCATCTGGGTCAAACATTTTGAAACAAACCAGAAGCCCATGTCTTCTTTTCCGGCTGTCTCTCACCCCCTTAGCCACCTCAGTCCTCTCTATACCCATTCTGCCTGTAACTGGAAGGCACTATGAAGCCCTTCTCCTGCTCCCGAAACATACATCAAGAACACGGATGCTATTTCTGTGCTTTTCTGGTTTCCTGGGCCATCCGTGATGCTACGTTGCATCATTCCCAAAGAACCTTAAGCTGCTGCCCCACAGGCCCAAGGCTGCCACCCAACCGAAAATGATCCGACACGTTTTTTTAGATGGTTTCCTTCAGATCAGAAATCTCACATGGGAGTGAGTGCCTGTAGGGGCTGAGACAACACCTGCTCTGCTGGCCAGTCCTTAGCAACCAGGGCTCCTGTATCCTGTGGTTCGTGGCTAGTCACATTCCCCAGGCCACACTGTATCTCCTGCATCCCTGTCTTGCCACCTCTGGGGTGACAGGGCACCGACAGAAAAGCCAGCTGCTTCTCTGAACACCGTTTGGACCGCTCTCCTTGCTTAACCCCCTGAAACAATGCCCAGGCTCCCAGGGCCCCCAGAAGGCAGGTAGAATTGCTCATCAGCCTGGTCTTCTGCCCCTCTCCTCCCCAGCACTTCTTGGCCTTCTCTGCCTCTGCTGCAGGTCAGCTGGCTTTCCCCAGCTGCTCTGAGCGAGGGTGAGACAGAACCAATGCATGGAAGGATGTCACAGGAAGCACCCCTCACCCCCAGGCCCAGCTGCCACCCGTCCCTCTGGTCAGAGCTTATTCATGCTGTCCCAGGGATGCCCAGAGAGAGACAGCAAATCTATCAGCCTTTCGCTAATACTGCAAATGCTCCAGTGTCGGGGGCTGCCAGCTTCCCCCCTTCCCACAGACTCTTTCCCCTCCTCAAAAATTCTTGTAATTATACAAGAGATGGGGGTGGCAGCAAACTCCCTCCTGGACAAATTAGGGTCTGGCAGTGTGTGTGGGGGGGGCGGGTTTAACAACCACTTCACCTAAAGGTAGGAAGGGACTGTAAAATAACCCGTGGCCGAGGCACACTAAAGGAACAAAATAAATGTCAAGTGGTCAAAAGGATCTTGATGAGACCAGGCTCAAATCTGGTTGCAAAACATTTTGTTTTAAATGCAACCAGCAAGTCTCCTTTGACATTACAACACTGCAAAAAATAAAGGAGACTCCCCTTCTCTTCTCCCTGTAAGAGACATCCCTCTCCCAAGAACCTCACTTTAATATCTATGCCCCCCAAGATAATAATCAATAATAATAATAATAATCGCACAAATTCTTACTAACGTGTCTGCGGTAACAAAGGAGAGATGGGAACAGCAATAGCTTCGAGCAGATGGCTCCTGTGCTGGGTTGGAGGGGAGGGGAGAGCCCCTTTATATATTTATTTATTTATTTAAATTCTTTAAAATATAACATAAATATTCGGCTCTCGACTGCAGGGCAGCCAGTCCTCAGCCGCGGCGGCCGTCATTCACAGGCTTCTCCATCTCCAGCGCGGGGAGCCCGGCCCCAACGCAGCGAGGTGAGCGAAGGATTGCCAAGATTACAACCTGCCTGAGGTCTCGATGGCACCCAGAGGAAATTTTATTTCTATTGCAATAAAAAATTTAATAAATAAAAAGCAACCGCGAACCAAAAAAAAAAAAAAAAACCGCGGGGAGAGACTTGAGCAGGCTGCGGCCAGGGCGTCCCAGAGCTCTCTCTCTCTCTGCAAGCCGACCTCGCTGGTGGCAGCGCGGGGACCCGGCGGGCTCCGGGAGAACTGTGTACCTGCGCGACTCGCGCTAGCGTTTTCTTTTCTAAATGAACCCAGCTGGGGCGGTGGAAGCTGCTGCCTGCTGCCCTGCTGCCTGACTTTGCGAGCCCCGCCACTTGCTTGAAATCCGGCGGATTTGCACCGCGACCTGCCTTGTTTATTTAGATGGAGAAGATGAAAGATACAGAGATAGAAAGATGGATAAGAGGATGATAGGTATTTTCTCCCCTTCCTTTCCCCCCCTCTTCATTTTTACTGTTATAAGAACATCCCTCTTTTCCCACTCATGACTCTTTTTTTTTTTTTAACTCGTGGCGGGGATTTTTTTTTTACCAACCCAAAACCTCCCCCCACACCTTTTTTTTTTTTTTTTTTTGGAGTTGGGGGTGGGGGGGAGAAGACAAGACCGTCCCAGGAGACGGATGTAGGGAAATGAGGAGGGGGTGCTCCAGCCCAGCAAACAGCTGCGCAGCTGGATTCTTTTGCAAATAGCGAGAAGAGGGGAGGGGACGGCGGCTTCGGAATCCTAGCAGCGGCGCGGTCGGCGCCCGGCCTGGCGGGGCGCAGCGAGCGGGAACCCGAAGCCAGCGGCCACCCCTTTGCCCTGCGGATCCCCGGGCCCAGGACGCACTCGGGGCTCCGTCCGCCCGCTACTCCGAGCGCGGACCCACGCGCTCGCCAACTTTTCCCGGCTCCCCCTCCCCCTCCGCTCCCCGGCCCCCTCCCCCTCCTCTCCAAACCCCGCCACCAGCGCCGCCGCCGCCACACACGCCGCTTGGAGGGCCGAGCGTCCAGCCGGGCTCGGCGCGCACAGCCGCCTGCAAGCCCGCGCGCCCCTTCCCCGGCCCGGATCCCGCGGCGGTTGTCCCCGGCTGCAGAGAAACTTTCCCAGAGCCCCACGCTCCGCCGCTGCGCCGGGTTTGGTGTCCCCAACCCCGGGCGCCCGGAGCCCCAGCCGCCGGCC
This sequence comes from Rhynchomys soricoides, assembly GCA_019843965.1. Taxonomy (NCBI): domain Eukaryota; kingdom Metazoa; phylum Chordata; class Mammalia; order Rodentia; family Muridae; genus Rhynchomys; species Rhynchomys soricoides. The sequence goes on along the minus strand of JADRCH010000100.1, from coordinate 1,054,045 downwards.
CCTCGCGCGTGCGGCAGACACTTACGCGTGATGAGTTCCCTCTGGGACAAGTGCTGCGGGTTGCCCTGTTTGCGGCGGGACATTGCCCCGGCATCTATTCTGGCATCGCCCGGAAAGCTGCACAGATGCGGGCCGGGGAGGGGGTCTGAGCCGCCGCCGCCGCCGTGCCTCCTCCTCCGCCCGGGTTGGTGCCTCTGCCCTTCCTCTCTTCCTCTTCCTCCTCCTCTTCTTCTTCTTCGTCTTTATTTTGCTCTTTCTTCTGGGCTGTGTTTTTGTTTTTGTTTAAGCAAAAAGAAAAAAGAAAAAGCCAGGAAGATGGCTTGCTCTAAAACAGAGAAAGGCTAAGATAAATTATAAAATTGTTGTTGCTCGCCGCGGGCTGGCCGGTTTCTTTAAAAATATATTCTTTTGGAAGAAAAATATCTCTCACACTTCTTCAAAGTGCTTGGCCTCTTAGACTTGTAAATGTCTTCTTGAAGTTACGCCGGGTTTTGCACCGGCCTCTGACACTTTTCTTTCGGGGTCTGGTAGGTGGAACGCGCACTTCCACCCAAGGGGAGGGGGAGGGAAAAATGCAAACAAATTTCAAAAAAGAAAAAAAAAAGAAAGAAAAGAAAGAAAGAAAGAAAAAGAAAGAAAGAAAACTTGGGGACTTGTCTCGTACCCCCTCACCCCGCCCCCTCAAAAACCCGAAAGCAATAAAAAACTGCCTTGGTTCGGCTCTTTCTGGGTTTTCTGCGCGCTGCCTGCTTTTTTTCTGTCTCGGAGGCTGACCCCTCCGAGGCTCTGGGGGACTCCGGGAGCGGCTCCTTCCCGGGTCACCTGGCAGGCTGGCGCCGGCCGGAGGGGCTGCGGGTCCCCGCGTGCGCTCCCCAGCGCTGCCCGGCGCCGCGGGCCCAGGGGGAGCGGGGCTGCGGGTCGGCTCGCCCAGTGCGCCCGGGTCGGTGCGGGCGTGGACGGGAGCTATAGATTGCAACGTGAAGATGGCGGAGTCCGGGTTCTCCGGGAGCTCTCGGTCTCTCTGTGGCTGGGGCTGCCTCTGTACAATGGGATAAAATTCAAGTTCAAGTGCGGACGTGACGTTTAATCTGCTCTAGAGACAAAAAGACCCAGAGAGTCGGAGCACTGGGGGCGACTAGCGGTGGCTTTTTAACATTGTACCCTGTAAGAGAACAAGAAAGCACACACCGAGACACGCGCGCGCGCACTCACACACACTCGCCAGTGCGCACACCCGCAACCCAGGCCGGCCACACGTGCAAACTACTGTTTTTGTGAGCTGGTCTTATCACCGAGCACCGGCTGCGCAAAAGAGGGGGGTGGGGTGGGGGTAAATAAAATAAAATCTTGTCCCCACTCACTCTTCCTCCCCCGGGAACTGGACTCCCTGAGAAAGGGGGCGGAGCGCTGTGTGAGTAACTGAGGTACACTGAGTCCAAGCAAGTCTAAACCCACCCACTCAAGAAGGAGGGCTGGAAATCAGGGGGTGGGGAAAGACTGAGGCGACAGATACAATTGTCTTACTTCACTCCCTGGAAAAGTAGTTTACTTATGGGGGGGGGGGGGTTTTTTGAAAAATCCTAAAAAAGAATCCCTACAAACCGATGGGGGGGGGGTGGGTCAAAAAAAAAAAAAAAGAAATTGAGGGGGGCCGGGGGGGGGCATCTTGTTTGAATCCCGAAGGGTTTTTCGCCTTTCTGGGCCCCATTAACCCCTAGGGGTCAAACATTGCCCTACCCCCACACCCTAGTCTCCTTGGGAAGCACGCGCTAGAGGGACGGGGGCATTCCACGTGGGAGACGTCTGGGACTCGCAGACCCAGAAGTGGGCGTAGCCAGCGCTCGGAAAGGAGGGTGCCTCGGAGAGGCGCCCCCCAATTCCCTCCGTGAAATCTCTGCAACTTGGAAGCCGTCTCCCCCCCCCCCCCCGCTTCCTCCACCGCCCAGGATCGGACTTGAAATTGCTTGTCCGACCGGGAAGGACAGAGCCGCCTTGTCAACCGTTTGATCTCCAGCCGGCGAGGACAAGGGGAGTTGTGGGGGCCTGCCCGTGGCCCGGGGACAAGGCCAGGCTGCAGTCCCGAATGCACCGCCCCCTCCCGGTGCTCTCCTCCAGGAGACCAGCTGGGTCTACTGGATAACCTGGCCTCCCGCGCAGGGCGCGCCGATAGGCTGGACCCCTCTCCCTTCCCCGGCGGCCAGGGCGGGTCGGGGCCTGGCTGGGGCTGAGCTTTGCGGTGAGCCTGGCTGCACCACCCTCACCCCGCCCCAGGCCCGGCGCCCCAGCTTCAGCCCAGGGATTGGCGAGGCTGCAAGGCCTCCAGGCAAGCTGCCTCTCCCGGGGCCTGTTCCTCAGGGGGCACCTGGGCTTTTTGTTCATCCTGAAAGCCATGGGTGGGGCCGTGGCACCAAGGAAGCGGCATAGTGCTAAGAGCAAGGACAGAAGGATCTCTCTTCTCTCTTCACCCAAAACGATCACTGTACGATGTGCCCCGGCTTGCAATTTCCAGGGCTTATGGACTGCAGGGTCCACAGACCGAGGCTGAGCTGGGAAGATGCTGGGTGGGGGCAGGCTTGCACCTCCTTCCGGAGGCCCGACAGGCCGCGTGCAGCTGCCTACCACCACACATACATAGGCACCCCTCCACGTGGTCCAAAGTCTGGAAGCGTCTCCTCTCAACCCATCCCGCCTCACAGGGAAAAAAAATCAGGAAAGTGGCCGGAGTAAGAAAAAAAACATGGCCCACACCCACTCTTTAATAAACCTCCAAAGAAATCCATAAACTGGCCTTATCCGCACACCCCCGCTTCAATTTGAAAGACCAACTAGCCTTCTGTCTCGTAGCCTCGCAGATGGGAAAGGAAGGCCAGAGAGGGATACGACTTTGCCCAAAATCACACAGCACATCAGGGGCAAGTCTGGACTTAAAATGCGGCGCCCTGCCCGAGGCAGCCTGCCACCATGGGCGCGAAATTCAAACATGTGGCCCTCACCTTCTGGGGGAGATGGCTACAAGGAAGGGGGAGTGAGCCAGAGGCCCGGGGCGAGGGAGGAGGAAGAGGAGCTCTCTCAGAAACAGGGATCTTAGGGGCCCAGGAGTCAGCTGCCTGCTCGAGCACGGGTGGGAGCGGGGACAGGGCAGCGGGAAGCGGCGACGCAGCCCGGACTGATCCCAGCAAGTCCTCCCCGGACCGCGCGCTACCCCGACGGTGGAAAGGCGCGCGCGCGCTGATGGCCGGTGCAGGGCCCGAGCTGTCGCTGTCGCCGCCGCGCGCTCCACCTCGCGGCCGCCAGCAAGAGGCCGCCCTACCCGGCCTGCGCCTCCTCCTCTCCCAAGAGGCGCCCGGGCGCAGGCAGCAAGCGATCCCAGCTGCCACTCCAGTCTCCTCCTTTTCCCTCTGCCCGTCTGGCACGGCATCATTTGCGCTGAAAGCTGTTAATGTCTGGTCTCACAGCTCCCCCTTTAGTCTTGCAGTGCTCGGTGTCTCGCGTTCCCAACCAGATCAATAGCTGCCTCTTGGCCGACCTTGACCTCTTGCTCGACCCTGCCTGACTTAGGCCTCTGGCTCCAGGGTACTGGCTCTGGCTCTCTCTGTGCTGTCATACTGGGCTGGAAATCACAAGCCTTTGCTCAGGACCTCGGGCCAGGCAGGTTTATCTAAAACATCCTTAGACAGATCTACCCACCTACAACGAAGCCTTGTTCAGAACAAAGTTCATTCCCCTAACACCCCCCATACACCACACACACACACACACACACACACACACACACACACACGATCACGCACGCGCTCGCACGATTGGGGGGTTCAGGTGGCTACCCAAAAGAGTGAGGGTACAAATGGCCTGAACCCCTTGTATAAAACCTTAGCATCATTTCTCCTGCACCTGCTATAGGCTTACTGTGTGCTCTTGGCACAGTCCATAATCAGATAGAAATAAAGGAGAGAGAGAGAGAGAGAGAGAGAGAGAGAGAGAGAGAGAGAGATGTCACGATGCTTTGCTATCTCTTCCCCAGCTTCACACTGCATTCCCAGAGTGAATCCCCACAGCCTGCATCCCTTTAAGGATAGGGGAGTCGTCCTTTACAGAGGAATCGTTCAGAAATTAAAATTAAAATTCACTTCATCCAATCAAAGTGCATTTTTATTAGCTTGTGTGGGGTCCTAACTCCGTGTGTGTGCTTCGTGTGAAAGGCACAGTGAGGGCAGGCTGAGCAGACCCTTGGTCAGGTTTTTTTGCTTGAAATTCCTTGAAGGATTTTCAATCCTTAGGCTCAGACTGGGCCCTGTGGAAGAATCTGCAACGTTGTCTTTGCCTTCTGAGCTGTTATATTTTATCTTACGTCTTTACAAAAATTTGGACAGATCTAGATAAGCGTCGGGGGGGGGGGGTGGAGATGGGAAGTCCTGGAGTCCTTGCAGGAAAAAAATTGACATTCCATTTGTTTTTGTTATTTTCTTTCTAACAAGGATCCTTCCTCTAAACTGTAGACAGATAACTTTGGAGCTGTCTGAAGTCCCAACAACACAGCTTACCAAATTACTTTGGGTTTCGTTTCTGGTGCTTAAAAAAAAAAAAAAAAAAAAAAATCTGTGCAAAGAGAAGGCAAATCTTCTCATTTTCACAAGTGTAGGGCAAACTCAGAAGTAAACTATGCCTGCTGCTTTCCGTTCTTCCCAGCTTCAAACCTTATTGACTGTGAAGACTCCAAAAATTCAGTGAACACTCCGATCAGAGCATCCACATCTTCTTTTTGGGAACAGAAACCCTGAGCAAGTCCTATACATATTAAGAAGGCACCCAAGATGGTCTTGATGGCTTTCCTTGTGATTTGAGATCTTATCTTTCTTTCTTTTCTTCTTCTTCTTTTTTTTTTTTTTTTTTGTTTTTGTTTTGTTTCATTTTTTGATTTTTTTTGTTTTGTTTTTCTGAGACAGGGTCCAGCACTTGGGAGGCAGAGGCAGGTGGATTTCTGAGTTCGAGGCCAGCCTGGTCTACAGAGTGAGTTCCAGGACAGCCAGGGCTACACAGAGAAACCCTGTCTCAGAAAAACCAAAAAAACAATCAAATGAATTATCATATTCAATATGTGTGTTGGTTTGTGGGCTCAGTTCTCTCCCTTCACCTGTGTGTAGGACCTCAGGGATTTAAGCCCTCAGACTTCTCACAAAGGCCTCTACTGGCTAAGCCATCTCTCCTACTCTGGTTTAAAACCTTCAGAGATCAAATCCAGACTCTTTAGTAGTCAGGAGAGGCCTGGCAAGTATCCCTGAACACCATCTAAAATCACATGTACTTCCTGTTTAAAGGGAAGGCTTTGCTAGATATCAGAGGGTTTAGGCCTTAGCATCGAAAGGCTAAACAGCACCCCAAAGCTTGCCTCTCACCCTTTTTCAGTCTGTTCTTGTTGAATTTAAGATCGAGGCTTTTGTTAAAACATGAGTCATTGCATCTTCTTTTCTTTCCTCTTTCTGCCCCCCTCCCCAAAAAGAAAGGCTTAGGCTTTGTACAATTGTGGATTTTTTTAACAATCATTTTAATTCTTGAAGTAGATTGAAATAGGTTTGGGGGCGGGGGAGTGGGACAGAGGTAACCCTGCCTGCTTTCTTTAAGTCTGCAGCCCAGAAGACTTAAACCAGTTTCAGTGATCCTGATTCGTGCTTTATTTTCCTTTAAAAATATTAAAAAGCAAAAATAAAACACACCCATCTCTCTATATGTGAAAAGGGACGCACTCCCACACTGAATGTTTGTTCCTAGCTCTGCCCTTGTCATCAGAAGTGATACTGAATGGCTCGGTACTAGGGGATCTGGATTTATTTCTACAGCTTTCTCACCTCGTTTGGAATGTTTCTTGCCTTGCTAATTTTAATTCTTTAGTTGAGTCATCAACTCCAATTGGGTAGGGAAGCCATCACCCAGTTGGGAGAGATTATCACCAGGCTTGCACTGTCATCTCTCACAGACAGGGGTTAGAGTGAGGAGGACCCACCTCTGTGCCATGCACAAAATCCATGCACAGAATCTCGCTGCTGCTGTTCTGGGTCTCAGCATGTCTGGTGTGACTTAAAAATGCAGAGGGGGCCGTTTCCCTGAAGATGGTGACATTTCTACTTCAGACACGCTGGCACATGACACCCACACTGGAACCTGAGTTCAGTGGTCTGGTGATCAAGCAACCCGCCCTACTGAGAGCAGAGACCGGGGTGTGCTCAGAAGGGTGAAGATGGTTCATCCCAGAAAGCACCGGGATTTGGAAGGGAATTTTCAGTTCCAGCTCTAGCTGTCAGGGCTGTGGCTGAGAACCAGGCGACAGGGAGGTGCCTGGTGACGGGAGATGGGGAGGGCTGAGGATGGCGGCAATTGTGAGGATCACCTTCCCAACAACGGTTTGATGATGAGGCTGTGAGGATTAATTACTTTGTATCCTTAAGCAGAATGAGAAGGAGGAAGTTTCAGGAAATGTTAAGCTTGAGTTGTAGACAAGTTTGATTCAATCGGGGGCTGCCCCCACCCCCAAGGCCCAGGCTGTGATGCACTACAAGGGAAGTGAGGGGAGAAGGGAGCTTTGAAAGGAGCATGAGTCAGTTAGGCTAGCATCCCTCCCAGGCGAAAGGCAAGGAGCAGCTAATGAGGACACTGAGAGGGGGCGCTCATCGAGAGAGAGGGAGAGAGAGAGAGAGAGAGAGAGAGAGAGAGAGAGAGAGAGAGAGAGAGAGAAGCCAGCCAACACCTTGCTTCAGTTGTGCCTTCCAGAGCTGAAAAAGCAAAGGGGGAGCTCATCTGTTGTTCCATCGTTTTAGAAACAACCACAGGCATGCTTTCGAGTGAATTCAACAAAGATAGCTTGCATCTTAGAGAATAGCTTCCCTCCTATTTAAGAGGGTAGGGATGGGACTGTAAGCCCACCAGCAAACCATGCCAGATAGACGGTTACTGAGGGTGGGAGTCAGCATCTCTCCAGCGTGTAGAAGTTTTCAGTTGTTTCATATTCAAACATGCATTGTTGGGAAGCAGAGGCAGAGATTTCAGGTGTTCAGGTACCCTCAGGCGCATAACAAGTCCAAGGTCAGCCTGGGTGCCTCGAGACTCCGTATCAAAAAATAAGAGAGTAAAACGTAATATTAAAAAAAAATAGAACAAAATGTACATTGGCATGAAGATGCACTTTGGGTAGCATTTACAAGACAATTTACCACAACAAAAGACGATGAATATCCCCCAAGGGAGAACCGGTACATACAGAACACTGTACATTCTGATATTAGTTTAATCTGTGTCTTTTAAAAAAAAAAAAAAAAAAGATTTCCCTGTGATCTTAAGCCTTCGGGATCTTTGAAACAACAATAGCTTCTAAAATATAGATGTGATGATAATATTCCCCATCTGAACTTGCAACATGACGCCCCCCCCCCCCCCCGCTCGCTTCCTCCCACAAGTGTGACAGGGAGCACCGACAGGAGCAGAGCGTCCCATTTCCGGCCTGTGTCCAGCTCACCCTGATGATCTGGAGTCTAAACGGGGCAGATTTATGGTCAATTGTTAAAATCTGCATTTGGACCCCCCAGATGTAGATGGTAGCTTCGTCAGCTGCTGGGATTCGGCACAGGCATCTGCGGCTTCATTATTTCTATCTGCTTAACAGGAACAATTAGAGAACAGAAGACTGGGGAGCCTGTTTGGGGACCGGTTTGGTATTGTACCCAAACCACACATTCCGGCTAGGAAGGAAGACAGTAATGTATAAAGCATTAGTGGATTCTACACTGTGCGCCGTGCTTGGGGGATCGAATTGTCAATGTTTCTGGCAAGAATTCACACTCCAATTGAAATCTATCACACACCTTAATTAGCTCCGGGTACCTAAGTGCACCCAACCCAGAGGCAAGTTGGAAACCAGAGGAAGAAGACAGGAGCTGGCGAAGAGGCAGAGTGGGACGTGCCCCTTGGGACTCGGTGACACCCCCATCCAACCCCTCGTTTTCAGAATGGAGCGCACCAGCCACAGTGCTAGGAGGATAAGAGTGACTCACCACCCCAGGCCCAGAGAACATTGGTGGAAGGCGTTTGGATGGCTCACCCACGTTGACTAAGGGGATGGGTGAGAAGGGCTCTGGTGACTCGGAAGCTGTTGCCGACAGTAACTGGAGTCCCTTTTTCTTTCTTTCTTTTTTTTTTCTGAGCCAACCATCCCACCTGGACCTCGGCACAAATTATTGTTTTCAATTACCACCTGTGTATTCCTTCCCATGCAACTTATTGATGTAAAATTACCGCTACAGCGGTATAAATAAGTTATGCCGCAGTTGTAAAATGGAAGAAATTTTGTTGTAGCAATTATGTTCAGCAAGATGACAAAATAAATTTCCAGAGCTGTGCCTGCAGTAACCTGGGGAATTTAAACCTCATAATTTCCATTCATTTCAGATAATTTGGAGTAATTTCTATATGTAATAACTTTGTAATGAAAAACAGCAGTACTGAAGTGATTTCACTGTTTGCTCCTCCTATGGTATACATGGCACAAAATAAATGATAAAAATAATATTTCCTTTTTATATGTGTGTGTGTTGAGTAATTCCTTCAGTAAAAATCATAAACTAATACCCGGACTAAATCTCTGTCCACAAAATGAAAAATAAATTGAGTTAAAGAAGTTGAGAGAGAATGGAAGGCTTTGGATGTTTTATTGTGACTTTATTGAGTTGTCTCAATCCCAGGCCCCTCCTGCTCTCTGAGGGTTGCTGTCTCCAAGCAAGAGCCGCAGAGAGGCAAGACCCCCAAACTGCCACAGCAGGGGACTCTAGGGAGACCCCTCTCTCCAAGACCGGAAGACCTCTCCAGGTGGTCACTTTCCGCCCCTGGCATGTTCAGATTGTCACTCTTTCTCTTCTCCTCAAGGAGCAGAGGCAGAGGCGTGGCTGACCCCCATCCAAGTCCTTATCCTAAAACTTACATTTATCTGTTTATTATTTTTGGCAGATGGGTGTTTGGCCTGCGTGTATGTATGTATGTGTACCATGTATGTGGCTGGAGCCTGCAAAGGTCAGATACCCTGGGACTAGAGTTATGAATGATTGTGAGACACCATTTGGGTGCTGGGAACTGAATCTGAGTCCTCTTCAAGAGAAGCAAGTAACCTTAAGCACTGAGCAGTCTCTCCAGCACACCATCAAGCCTCTGACAGCAGTATTCACCGACACTAGGAAGGGCCTGTTAGGTTGGATGGTGGCCGAGTAGGATCTGACAGATCTCCTCCTTTAATTAAAGACTTGGCAAGGTGGCGCTGTGTTCCCCCATTGCTCTGGTGCCCTGCCAGACCTCTGCCAGTGACACATGCGACTGATGCACACGGCCTCTGGATGCTACTCGCTATTCATCAGAAGCTCCTACCGAGCTGTTAGAAGGTGACAGGAATTACAGCATCTGTATTAGCTCCAGGCTCCATGCAATTAGCCTCTGCCACCACCGCAGTGCCTATCGAGGGCTTCTACTAAATGAAAAATGGAAAGTGAGTCGAAAGCTGGACTTGAGAAGTGATGGCCAGACCTGTAAGCACTCTCCTCCTACCAGCCCCGAGGGTTCCTTAGCCTGGGGTTTCATAGCCTGCAAGCCTTGCCTTCCCCCCCACCCGACCCCCATACCCCCAGGATGCAGATGGGCAGGCATGAGCTAGGAAAAGGTGCCCACTTGCTGAGGAATGTGGAGAAATGCATGGTTGTCTCTGATTTAGGGTCCTTTTTGTCACTGGCCTCAGCACACTTGTGAGCTGATAGCTGTGGCCTCCGCCTCGCAGAAGCTACATGATAGAGGCCCTGTGGCTTTTTCTTGGACACAGCTTGACCAGAACACTGTGATAGACAGGTAATTCTACTTATTAGCTAGTACCTAAGTTCTAGTTCAAACAAACCTATATTCCATACGTCACTCCCATGACATCAAACGAAGGACAGTGACAGCTATCTAGACTGGGGACACTCTAGTCCCCGAAATGTAGGTGTGGCCAATGTCCCTCTTACCAAGGTCTCCACTACAATCCTCTGGTCACAGGGACATTCTGTCTAAAACTGTTTGTCAAGGGTTTATATTAGCTTATTCTAGGAAGAGAGAGACCAACCCCATTACACGGGGGATGCTAAAGTCAGGCTCCCAGAGACAGAACCCAAATCCCCCAGGCCTGTGCCACATAAGCATGACCCTGTCCTCTCCCCAGGCTCCGTTGTAACCATCCTGCAAGCAAGAAGCAGGTACCAGAGGCATCACTAAACCCAAGGCTAGACTAAGAGTACCAAAAAGTCAGTGGTGAATCAGGACACAACAGAGAAACGGAATGAGAGCTCAAAGGTGAACCAGCTCTGAACTGAGCAATGACACCTGGTTAACAGAACAGATTGGCAGGGCGTAGGGTAGTAAAGTCACAGCCTTGGCCAGGAAAACAAACAGCCGGGAGGAAGTGACTAGGAGTGAAGGAGGAGAAGGCCTGAGGCTTTGTCTCACAGAAGGGAACAGAGGAAATGGTCGGAGTGCATGGGGCCCAACTGAAGGTTCTGCTGTTGAAATGTCAATCAGGCAATCTCCTGATGTTGGAATAGCATTTGAAAACATTTGAAGCCCTTTTGCCTCCTAGCTTGAGTTTGTCCTTCCTATAGCTTTGTAAGACATAATGGACAGGCACCAACATGGTGCCTATATCCTCGGCGATGGGTTTGGATCTGCCCTAAGCTACAAGGTCTGGGGGCAAGCAGCCAGCCTCCTATGCATTCCAGGTCCTCCTGTGTCAGGCCCCAGCCTTGGTCAGGAGTCCCTCATGTAACATGTGCATGGGGGGAGAAAGCCCCCCAGCACAGGACACAGCACAGTGTAAGCATTTAATGAACCATAGTCTGTACTATAGAGGTCAGTGTCCAATGTTCAATTTTACAGCAATTTACATTCTGTTCAAACCAAGCTACACATCTCAACATGTTCATTCAAAAGGAGAAATTTCCCCCAGATTCTGTGGATATATTCAGTTAGTATTGATGAAGCAGCTTGTCCTGGTCTGTCTATGTCGCTATAGCAAATACCTAGAGCTGGCAATTTGTCCAGCATGGACATCTAATCCCCACAGCTCTGGAGAGTAAGGGTCAAAGGTCAAGGCCCAGTGAGGATTTCCGGGATAGTGCTGTGTCCTTCAGGAAGGACGAACAGTGCAACTCATACAGAGAAGGCAAACGACAAGAGTTCCCCTGGCCCTTTTCAAGGTACCAACCCGTTTGCAATAATTCAACACTTTTTAATGTCACATGATGAGGAAGACGAATCAGTATGAATTTTGAAGGGTGCATGTACGAGCCGTCATGGCTCATCTGCTTAGTGTCATAGAGTAGGCTGAAGTTCAAGAGTATCTGGGGGAAACACTCCTACAGAGACTTCACCATGAGACTGAGAAACACTTACTAATACCTAGTAGGAAATGTCCCCAAAGCTGTCCTCGGAGAGTCCAGGCGGGCTGGCTTGAATACCCTCCTGGGAACAGTGGCAGAGCCTAGTGGCCTTGTCTCTGCTTGCACAGAAAGCAGCCTCCTCACTGCTGGGCCAAGCTCAAAGTGAGGACTGTCCTCCTGAGCCTCCTCCTCCTTCCCACCTTCTGTCATCCGGAGAGATAATTCATTTATGCAGTGCTCGCAGAAGACTGACATTTTCAACTTTTTTAGCAGAATGAATTTATAAGGTAAATTAGGGGTGGGAGCCTGAGTGTCCTAGGCAGACTCAAATTGGTAATTACAGAGGGTCTAATTATGCATGCACTGCAGAGCCTTCTGGAATGGGGAAGGCTACAGGATGGCTCCCGTTCGTTCTCGGAGACTACAATCTCCCGGAACCTCCTGGAAGCTTTGCACAAGTTCTGCTCCTATCCCCAAGCCTTCTCCAGAGGCCCTCATGTCCTCAGCTCTCACAAGACTGTGTAGCAACCCCCTCATCCAGACCCCTTCGTCTCCACCTCCCGCAGTCACCAAGAGCCAAGAACCAAAACAGCCCTCAGACCAGGGGTCTTGAATAAAACAAACGGCACAATAGCAGGCAGGAAATTTGATATTTTTCTCTGTCTCATTTTTATCCAAAGTCCATCCAGGAGTTCTAGATCCAAATCTGTCACCTGTGAGATCACTGTGTCCTGTTCACCAACATGTCTGCAGGACCCAGAGCTCCATGAAGACAAGAACTATGCTGGGTTATCCGTCTAATCAGAACTCAGCTTGGCCTCAGCACAGCCACCAAACAAGCAAACAGGAAGGAAGGAAGGAAGGAAGGAAGGAAGGAAGGAAGGAAGGAGAGAGGAAGGGAGGGAAGGGTGGCAGGAGGGGATGAAGGAGGAAGGCCAGTAAAAGTACCCCTCACTGAAGAGCAAACAGGCTGGCCTCAGCAAAGCTGTTGCTGGCCTGGTGGTGGGGAGCTTGGCCCTTCCCACATAGCACAGTGCACAGATTTTGAAGGGATGAGCATACTTTGACCGTGAAGCTCTTTCCTATGGCTCATTTCATACTGCGCTCTCTGATCCCAGCATCTTGTCATTCACTCTGCATTACACTCTGTCATGAACTTGATTGTGTCCTCCCCAAGACTTGTTAGAGTCCTAAAGCTTGTGGCTCTCCTGGTGCTGTGACAGACCTTGAAGTTAGAGGGCTCTCACTGTGGTTCAGAGTGTCCTGAGCTTCCCTCGGTCCATCACAAAGGAGCCCAGAGGCAGAGAGTGAGGGTACCTATGCTTACTCCTGGCTTCTCTTCCTCCTCTTCTATTCCATCAGGGCCCCAGCCCCCAATTGTTAACCCTCTCTGAAACGCCTTCAAGGGAATTTGACCTCTAGCCCCTCACTACCCTACACTGTTATCCCATCACGGGAATCCAGCTGCACAGGAGCCCAGACTGAAACCAGAGGTCTCAGAAAGCAGGCTGACATGAAGAAAGTTTTCTCTGTGTGGTGCAGCTCCAAGAGAACATTGGCAAGAACTGCCAGATGCCCGAGAGCAATGGACAGAAGACACCCTGGGCCAAGCCATGCAGGCTTTTCCTGACATCCCATCTGGAAGCTCACAACAGCCTCTGGTCCTCACACAGCCTAGTTCAGGCTCCAGTTACCGCCACAGGATTTTGTTTAAATAACAGTTCAGTATAGGAAATATTGGGGGCTAAAGGACATTCACTGTGGCCCTCAAATCACATCTTCCCTGTGACCACATAAACAGCCTCACCATGAAGCCGATCCTAAAATGAGACATGTTCAGCTCTGAACCTCTGCAGCCCCTGAGGTGTCCGCTGGCTGTGTGTGGTCAGGTTTCATTTTCATCATAAAGCATAGTGGTTTTCAACCTTCCTGATGCTGCCTGAGACCGTTCAATACAGTTCCTCACTCTGTGCTGATCCCCAACCATAAAATTATTTTCATTGCTACTTCATAACTGTAACTTTGTTACTGTTATGAACTGTTATGTAAATATCTGATATGTGACCCCTGTGAAAGGGCCATTTAACCCCTCAAAGGGTCACAACCCACAGGTTGAGAATCTTTGGTATAGACACCGAAAAGTCTCCAGGGCTAGAAGTGTTTCTTCACAGCACCCGGAGTCACACTGGCTTTGGTTAAAACCTGACCTACTTTGAGAAGTGTTTCCATTTAACGTTTCTGCACGTGGCCCTCCAACATGGCTCCTGCAGGGAGAAGGACTGAAGAACATCTCTTTGTCTTTTCTGCTGCTCTCATCCTGGTGCCCACCCAGGCAGGAGCCACTGCAGGTTGGCTCTGCCTCCCTAACAAGCAAATGGAGAATTTACACTTCTGAGAAGTGCTGGGTTCACACTCTGGCCATGACCTGATGCAACTTTGACCAAACGCAGCAGGCTGATCTAACTTAGGGGTCAAGCTGTGACCTTCACAGGGAGTAGAGTGCAGGGCAGAGACTGTTCCCACAATACACTGGGTACTGGAGGCACATGTAACAGCTGCATCCCCAACACCCAACGCTCTTAGTTCAGCAGTGTCCCCCTATACAGCACTGGGACCAAGATGGCACAGCTTGCTAAAGGAGTGTAGCCAGCAGAGGCAGACACTCACTGGTCCTTACTCTGTCTACCTTGGTTGGTCAGGATGAGCCAAGCTGTGCTGCTAAAACAATCAATCCCTGTATTCAAAAGGCTCACACTGTGAAAATTCTGATCTTTGCTCACATCTTGGGCTTTCTGCAGCCCTCTTGCTCGGCTAGCCACACCTGATGATCTATCTCCAGGACTTTCATACACCATACATGGGAAGGAAGGACTCAGGGAAGTCACAGGACCTTTTAAGCCCAGAAGTGGCACCTAGCTCTTGAGTTCATAGCCTATTGGCTAGTGCTAGTCACGTGACCCAATGTAACTGCAAAGGAAACTGGGAAATGTATGCAGGCAGGTGAGTATCAGAAAGCTGTTCTTAGGTATTGCTCTAGGACTGTGCTAAGCTATTCACAGTGAACTGAAAGGTTAAAGGAGCATCCAGGAGTCAGCAAGGACAAGGCCATGGGTAAAGGAAAGAGAGAAGGGCCAAGCTTCATCACTATGCTTAGGCTTTGCTTTCTGGGCTGTTGAGTTTTCTGTCCCTACCCTCTGCTATTTAACAACTGTGACTGGTTTCTTTACCACATACTCTGAGCTGGCCTCACCCCATAGGAGAAGGCTGGGGCCTTCCTGGATGCAGAGATGTCTTGGTCTAGAAGCTGCTTCCCTTCTGGTGCCATCTGCCACCAGGAGCAAACCCACCTGAGAGACTGAAAGGTGACCTGTTAGCTCCCTATGACATGTGGCTCACAGACAGGAGCCCTCTAATCCTGAAACTTGTCCATTAGACATGTCAGTCAGGTGAGAGATGATGTAATGACACCCAAGTTTCCCTTCAACAACCTCAAAATGGGGTTTGATGGATGGATTTGGAACAGAAATTCTAAACTGGAAAGATCCAGGATATGAGGCAGTCCACCTACCTCAAGAAGGAGTTGGAGGCCATGGGTGGCAGAAATGATTTTTGTCAGCTCAATGCATGGACCTGGAGGCAGGCCTCAGGCCCTCATTTCCAGGCCTGTGTCAGTATCTACCCACTCCACAATCCCAACTTTTTCTCACTCTGTCTTAGGCTATCAAGCAACAAAAGGTGTTTGGGGGAAAATAGGAATCGGTTTCTAGTCAGCCTGATGAAGGCGTGAAGTAACCAAGGATGACACTGGACAATGAAACAGGTGGAGCCTAGTGGAAACTCATTAAAGAGGGGAAGGGGAGCCACTTATTCCTCAGTTTGCAGCCAAGGAAGTCCATGAAGGAGAGTGTCCAGCAGATCCAGGGGCTAGTGAGCTACTCTCTGGCTTGCTGAGTCCCGAGCAATGGAAAGACAGCATGACAATAATTGATGTGTCCGTTGCTGTGACAAAATACTTGACCAAGTCCAGAGGGTTTCTTTTGGTTTCCAGTGCAAGCGTGCATGCAGTCCATCATGGTAGAGAGGACATGGCAGCTTGACCATGACATAGCTCAGCACATGTGTCCTGTGTCAGAAAGCTGAGAGAGACGGATGCTAGTGTTCAGCTCTTCCGCTCCATTTTATTCAGTCCAGGGTCTTAGCCCAGAGCATGGTGCTGCCTACTCTTCAATGAACACAATCTAGATAATCTCTCACAGAGATGCCCAGAGACTAATCTAGTCTAGATGATCCCTTCTAAGCATGCACTAGGCTTGTCTCCTAGGTGATTCTAGATTCTGTCAAGTTGACATATGTGGCGATTTGCATGTGCTTGACCCAGGGAATGGCACTCTTAGGAGGTGTGGCCTTGTTGAAGGAAGTGTGTCACTTTGAGGGTGGGCTTTGAAACCCTTTTCCTAGCTGTCTAGAAGCCAGTCTTCTCCTGTTTGCCTTCAGAACAAGATGTAGAATTCTCAGCCTCTCCAGTGCCATGCCTACCTGGACACTGCCACGTTTCCCATCATGATGATAATGGACTGAACCTCTGAACCTATAAGCCAGCCCCAATTAAATGATGTCCTTTATAAAAGTTGCCTTGATCATGGTACCTGTTCACAGCAGTAAAACCCTAACTAAGACAATGTGTTAGCCTTCACAACTTCCATGACCAAGTCACCCCCTCCAAAGACCATCATATAGGGGTTCCAATATACAGAAAGAATGGATCACAATACTCCATAACAACTTCTAAGTTCTCTGCCTCTATTCACCTTCCTCGTGGCCCTGGGCTTATACTCAAGGCCTAAGGGGCCAAACTCATCCCAGACAAGGAATCTTCCTGCTGGAAGGCCACAGAACTCACAAGGAATCCAAGGGCTTGCT
Organism: Rhynchomys soricoides; assembly: GCA_019843965.1. Taxonomy (NCBI): domain Eukaryota; kingdom Metazoa; phylum Chordata; class Mammalia; order Rodentia; family Muridae; genus Rhynchomys; species Rhynchomys soricoides. The sequence continues at coordinate 1,037,693 of JADRCH010000100.1, read as the reverse complement.
CGTGAGAGAAATAGGCATCCTGAGAGCAGAGGATCTGCAGTCCCACTGATGCATGGTGGGACCTCATTATGGAAGAGGGTCTGCTATGTGACACATGACATCATAAGGACTTGTCTCAGCTACTTTACCATGCCCTCGTGCATGCTAGATTTCTCCTTGATGTCAAGCATCAGAGAAAATTTAAAAAACACTCCAAGGTATTGGGGCCCCTGCTAGAAGGCAGGAACTATCTCTAAGGGCAGTGTCAATGCCAGGGTGGACAGGACCCCATGGTGCACAGAAATCCTGAGACCCAAGGGTCCCATCAGTCAGGGGTGGGGGAAATAAAGGCTGCCAAGGGCAGGCCTTGACAGAGATACTACAAAGAGCCATGGGAAGAGGTGGGACAGGTCTGGGGTGCCACCAACAGCGAGAGGTGACCAACTGTATGTTCTCTCTGGTTGAGAATGGGAAAGAAAACCAGAGACATGGGGTCATCTTGGGAGCTCAGTGACCAGGAATGAACGGCCAGCCAGGCTACAGGTTATGAAGAGCTGGTGACTAGAGGGTTAGACAGTGTACATTGGCAGCAGCCATACGACAGTCCCTGTGGATCTTGGGGGTTGGTTGTACCCCTCAATTCACACTTCCTCTTTGCACATTATAGCACCACAGCTTCAAGGTGCTATACCATCTCCAGCCTTGTCTAATACTCTACCCCCAGCCAAGCTTCCATAAATCCCACTATCCGATTAAATTCCTGCTGCTCCTCACTCTGAGCCGGAGACTGAGTTCTAAGCACTCTTGTGCTGTTTGGTTTTTGATGACTTCACACAGACAGAACTATCTGGGAGGAGGGACTCTCAATTAAGGAATTGCCTCTGTATAACTGGCCTGTAGGCAAGTCTGCAGGGACATTTTCTTTCTCTCTCTCTCTCTCTCTCTCTCTCTCTCTGTCTGTTTTGGTTTTTTTGGTTTTGTTTGTTTGTTTTTTGGTTGTTTGGTTTTTTTTTTTTCGAGACAGGGTTTCTCTGTGTAGCCCTGGTTGTCCTGGAACTCACTCTGTAGACCAGGCTGGCCTCGAACTCAGAAATCCGCCTGCCTCTGCCTCCCAAGTGCTGGGATTAAAGGCATGTGCCACCACTGCCCAGCAAGGGGCATTTTCATTTAATGAGGTGAGATGCCCCAAGCCACTGTAGACAGGACCACCCCTAGGCAGATGGTCCTCCATGGTATAAGAAGCAGACTGAGCAAGCTGAGAGCAAGCCAGGAAGCAGCACCCCTCCATGGTGTCTGCTTTAGTTTCTGCCTCTACGTTCCTGTTTTAGCTCCTGTCTTGACTTCTCTTCATGATGAACGATGATCAGGACATGTAAGTCAAATTAACTCCTTCCTCCAAAGTAACTTTTGACATTGTATCACAGCAATAGAAAGCAAACTAGGACACATCCCCAAATCTGCTCCCCTGCCACATGTTATTCCATACCGTGGTGGTCATGGTTCAAGCCGAACCCAGAGCATCATTCCTAGCCTCTCTCTCTTGCCTCTCACTGCATCTTACTGACCACCCTGTCTTTACAGCCCTTCTGCAGCATGACCATTTCTTAACCACCTTCCTGGACCCAGAGGCTTCCCACCTGGTCTTTCTGTTTCCTGGTCTTTCTGCATCTATTCTCAAGAGGCAGGTAAGCATTTGAGGTACAATGCAGATCATGACACTATTCTAATGACAACTGTATCACTCCAAGTACTAGGCAAAGCCCAGACAGTAATAATCTATGTAGGAGCTCTGACCCCATCACAGTCTCTTGGCTCCTCTATAACTCACCATGCCTCAGTATGTGCCTTGGGGCCTTTGCACCTACTATGTCCTGTCCCTGGTCTCCTTTTGTCCCAAATAGCTGCAAGGCCCTTCTGCTTTTCATTGAAATTTCACCAGCTTAGATGAAAGGTAAAAATTCCTTGAAGTGTCATTCATCAAAACTGATACAAGATGAAACAGAAAACAAACTACAGTCATGTCTGTTAAAGATACAATTAATGGCTTATGACCTTCCTTCTCTTTGCCTGCCTGACTCCATCCAAAAGAGTTACTCCCAAATGCTTAATTTGTGACTTTATTTAAATACAGGAAAAACGGAGGAAACACCACTGAGCTTACTTGTGAGAGCTAACTGTAATCAAAACCTAATGAGGGTATTACAAGAAAAGAAAGGAAAGGAACTTTAGCCCTCATGTACCTAGATGAGAGAGTCCTAAACGGGGATTAGAAGATCAAAAGCCGTGAGTAAGTGGGGTTTGTTCCAAGGTGCTGACTGATCACTCAGCATACGATGCCCATATGGGAAAAGCTTCTGGAACACAGGGCTGAGAGAAAAGTGTAAAAGAATCCACAGAATACTGCATTTGGGGTAAGAAAAAAGAATGAAAAACACACACTTACACTAGAGAGGTGCCTCACTGGGTAAGCCATTGGCTATGCAAGCATGAGTCCGTTGAATCCCTGGGCCTAGTAAGCTGGGCAGGAGGGTGAGCAGCTGGCTGGGTAGTATGCATCTGTAACAGTGTTGCTAAGAGGAGATGGGGGGATGGGGACAGGAGAATCGCTGGGAGCTTGTGGTCCAGCTAATCTCCTGTAAGCAGAGGCAATCATCAAAGACATCCTGCCTCAAACAAGATGGAAGGCAAGTACTGACATCTGAGGGTATTCCCTGCCACAGGGCACTGTGGAACACACACACATGAACAAACACACACATGCACAAACACACACAACATGAACTAACATACACGTATATATACACACACACATGAACCAACACACACACACACACGCATGTACACATGCACACAGAAGGCAAGTATGGACATTGGAGGGTATCCTCTGCCACAGTGACTATGGCATACACACACATTAACAAACATACACACTCACATGCCTGTACACACACACACATATGGAGAAAGCAAGTACTGACATCAGAGGGTATTCTCTGCCACAGTGTACTATGGCCCACACATATACACTCATACACACACACACACACACACACACACACACACAAAACATGAACCAACATACATACACATACACGAATTAACATACATTCATGCATACACACACATACAACATGAACTAACACACACACACACACACACACCACTTACATTTGCTTATTTGAACAAAGAGAAGCAAGAAGGTACAATGGGAACTGGTGAGTTGGTCTCTTGCTGGTCCTTTCCTTCTGCCATGAAAGGGAACCACAGATGCAGTGGCCTGAACAGGCAGTTCCTCTTACAATTTTAGTGCAAGGTCAAGGTGTCAGCAGAATTGGTTTCTCTGAGGCCTTGTCCTTCAGCTTAGATGGCGCCTTCTCTTATAATAGACAGATAGAAGATGCACAGGCAGGTGACAGATAGGCAGACAGTTGATAGATGATGGACAGATAAATGTATAGATAGATGAACAGGTAGGTGACAGATAGTTGTCTTATCTATCCAGATACCCACCATTTAGATGAAAGCTCACTCCTGTGACTTCATGTAAGATAGCCAAGCATGCTGATATGTGTCTATAATCTCAGCACTGGAGAGGTGTAGACAGGTGAATGCCTGGGCCTCACTGGCCGGCCACTCTGCCTAATCTCCAGGCCAGTGAGAAATCCTACCTCAAAAATAAATAATCAATCAGTCAATGAGATGGACAGCAGCTTCGGGGGCAGTAGCTCTCTGGTCTGCACACACATGTGCACCCACACAGAGACACACAAGCTGTGTCTCCAAGTGCAGTCACCATCTGAGGTAAAGCGCCTTGTGCTTTGGCACAGGATTTGAAAAGACAGCAGCACAGTCCCTCGGGCATTGTGGGAGGCTGAGAGGGAGGTGAGGCTGTGTAATTAACACTTCTTGTTGTACTTTGTGTGATCTTGACCAAGTTACCATTCGGCATGCCTGAAAAAAAAAAAAAAAGGAAATCAATGAGCAGGGGGACCTAAAATCGTCCTCAACACAAAGCTAGATTCAAACAAATGCCAGAGCCCACCAAAGGGGAAACCCAGAAACATTTGAACACAATGCTTAAGTTACACACCCTCAGAAAATCGACCAAAAGCTCTAGACACATACTAAATTCTAGATAACTGGCACCCCCTTTTTTTGCAGAAAAATAGATTAGCAATTCTGAAACTACTCTGTACATCTTAAGATCAAACACACAAACCTGCTGTGAGAACGGAAGCCAGTGCTGTCGCTGTCGAGAAGGAAGCTGCAAATGCGCAAAAAGGGGAGAGAGAGAGAGAGAGAGAAAGAGAGAGAGAGAGATGTTCACGTGGTGTTTCTGGGAATTAGAAATATCAGTGTGACATCACATATTTCAACACGGAGGGAGGGAGGGAGGGAAGAAGTGGGGAGACACCAGAAAATGTCATTAGATAGACACTAGATAGATAGATAGATAGATAGACAGACAGACAAATGGCAGATAAATGATAGTTAGAAAAATAGATTACAGACAAATATAAATGATAGGTGATTGATAGATTGATAGATGATACATAACTAGAAAGATGATATGTAGATAAATACCCACATGATAGATAGATAGATAGATAGATAGATAGATAGATAGACAGACAGAAGATGAACAGACAGGTGATAGTTGCTTGTTGATAGATGACAGATGAACAGATAGACAAACAGGTAGGTGACAGTGTTTTTGCTTAGGTGTGTACAAGGCTATGGCTCCTGAGCCTAGCAGCAATGGACACATGCACAAACAAGATCCTGGTTATAAACACCAAGGAACTGATAACTAATCCAGGGCTGGGATGAGGGAAGTACAGATGGGCCCAGAACATTTCGTAGAGAAGGAGGAGGAAGAAGAGGACGGTGTCGAGGAGGAGGAGGAGGACATGGGGAAAGGGGAGGAGGAAGAGGAGGAAAAGAAGACAAAGAGGAGAAGGAGGAGGAGGAGGAGGAGGAGGAGGAGGAGGAGGAGGAGGAGAAGGAGAAGAAGAAGAAGAAGAAGAAGAAGAAGAAGAAGAAGAAGAAGAAGAAGAAGAAGAAGAAGAAGAAGAA
>JADRCH010000100.1:989692-1032628 GCA_019843965.1 Rhynchomys soricoides | reverse complement strand
AAGAAGAAGAAGAAGAAGAAGAAGAAGAAGAAGAAGAAGAAGAAGAAAAAGAAGACATGTCAGAGAACAAGAACCAGACCACAGAGGCTTCTATTGGCCAAACTGGAGACAATTTGAGTATCAGAATAAAATTCGTGTTCACAACCCATAGAATAAAGTAAGGGAGCTAGAATGGTTGCACACTGTTATTGACAAACTATAAACTCAAGTAATAAAAGTAAAGGAATGATCAAATTAGCCGGGGCAGTGGTGGCGCACGCCTTTAATCCCAGCACTCGGGAGACAGAGACAGGTGGATTTCTGAATTCGAGACCAGCCTGGTCTACAGAGTGAGTTCCAGGATAGCTAGGGCTACACAGAGAAACCCTGTCTCAAAAAACCAAAAAAAAAAAAAAAAAAAAAAAAGAATGATCAAATATATAAAAAGCACCATAACAATGATGATCGATTTGTGCAGAAGCCACCAAGGGATGCTCAAACTAATGGGTCAAGTTCTGCGGGGTAGAGGGGTATTCATACAACCCCAGACTTTATCCCCGTGTGGTACCTTTTAATTAAAAGAGAAAATAGTCACCAATAGGCTGGCATCCCTGATGGAACTGTCTCTGTCCCTTCCCCTCACTTGTGCAGCCCAGGCTGTCCTGGAAGTGATGGCTCATGTCCTGTTTCAGCTTCCCAAGCATGTGACTGTACCTTTGCATGCTGGGACATCTACTCTAAATCTCTGCATACACACTCATTTGAAAATTTGTTAAGGCACTTTAAGTGGAAAGTTCACACACACACACACACACACATGGGGGGGTGAAGGGAAGGAGGGAGGGGGAGGGAGGGGGAGAGAGAGGGGGAGACAGAGACAGAGAGTTAAAACAATGTATTTATAATCCATTTAACAGATAATTTAACAGGTAATATATTTTAAACTGATGGGTAGATAGAAATGGATATTAAGTTAATAGCTTGGAATGAAGCACCAAGATGTAACAAATTTAACATCAAAAGTAGAAGTTGTCTTGGCAGAGATGCTTCTTGTACAGAGATGGGGCTACAGTTCATGCAGAGACTCATAACTGGTCCAAGAGTTGAGAATAAGCCAGTGTTAAGAAATCAGCCATAAATGGAACATCTGTATCAAACTCTCACCTCAGCACTAATCGAGGCTCAGGGAGCACCCTGGATCAAACCCTCATCCCAAATGTGATGGTTTGTGTATGCTTGGGCCAGGGAGTGGCACTATTAGGTGGTGCGGCCTTGTTGGAGTAGGTGTGTGTCACTGTGGGCATGGGTTTAATACCGTCACACTAGCTGCCTGGAAGCCAGTCTTCCACTAGCAGCCCTCAGATGAAGATGTAGAACTCTCAGCTCCTCCTGCACCATGCCTGTCTGGACACTGTCATGTTTCTCTCCTTGATGATAATGGACTGAACCTCTGAACCTGTAAGCCAGCCCCAATTAAATGTTGTCCTTATAAGAGTTGCCTTGATCATGGTGTCTGTTCACAGCAGTAAAACCCTAACTAAGACAGAAGTTGGTACCAGGGCCTGGGGTATTGCTGTGATAGGCCTGACCATGCTTTTGTTTGAAAGAATGTGGATTTTTCAACTTTGGATTTGGAAAGCAGTGGAATGCTTTAAATGTGGCTTGATAGGTCATCCTAGTAGGAATAGGGAAGACTTGGTTGCTAGGAGTGATTTGAACTATGCTGACCTGGCCCAAGAGGGTTCAGGACATAAGAACTTCAGTATGTGGCATAATGACTATTTTTGTGGTATTTTGATGATGAGTTTTGGATACTCTTTGCCCTTCTCTGAAGAGTCTGCCTAAGGCTAAGGTGAAGAGACTCAGATTAATTGCACTGACAAAGGAAGTCTCAGAAACGCCCATCATAGACTTTGTTCTCTGGTTAAGTCTCATAAAGAACATTTTAAACAAGAATAGCAAGTTGAGAAAGGAAAAATATAAAATATACTGCTGGAGTATTAAAGGCTCATCAGGAAGTAGAATGGAGCTGAATCCTGTGTTCTAGGAGATAGCGGATTAAGGGAGTGGGACTTTGGGGCAAGATCCTACCCAGCTAAATTTTGATCCAAGCTAGGTGGCACACACCTTCAATCCCAGCAGATCTCTGAGTTCAGGCCAGCCTGAGACAGAGCAAGTTCTTGGTGAAGAAAAACTTGAGTCCAGGTGTGGTGGTACACACCTTTAATCCTAGGTGACAGTCATGCAGATCTCTGAGTTTAAGGTCAATCTACAAAGCAAGATCCGGGACAGCCAAGCTTACAGTTAAGTAGTTGGAAAACAGAAAGCTGGTGATAATGTAATAGAACAAGGGTGCCATGTTCCAGCTCCTGCAAACAGCAGAACTTGGCAGCTTTGGCCATGAGGCTCTGGCTTTAGAGTCAAGAATAGAAGGGACTTCTGGGACAACTGGTGCTGGCTAGTTGGAGCTAAGAAATTAGTGGTGCTTAAGAAGAGATCAGCATCTTTGAGGTGAAATCTGGTGTTTTCTGAGAGCACAAAAGAGGCTGTGGTCCAGAGATAGCCAAGGTTGTACCCCATGCTGCAGCTGTACTTGGTAATGTGTAAGAGTCACCCAGGTGGTACTGGTTTTATAGACATGAAGGGGTCATGAAGAGCAGCTGAGGCTTAGCACTGTGAGAGGCCATGGACGGCCATTGGTGAAGGTGCAGCCCCAGTTGCAGTTGATAACCCAGAACTAAAGGGGTCATGCAAAGGAGTTGAGGCTTGGCACCATGAAGAGAACCTACGAGAGGCTATTGATGAAGCCTAGCTGCAGTGGAAGAACCCAGTGTATTGGAGATGCCAATACCATGGAATGATCACCAAGAACAGCAGCAACAGTGGAGTGGATCACCCTGAGCTTAGAGTGTTACAGAGGGCAGAGCTGCAGAATTGATGCCAGCCCTTCGGGGGAGCCCAGAAGTTCATGTGTAGATCCCAGACATTGGAATAAGAAGCTGTAACATTGAAGTTGCCTTGGAGACCCCAAGATTTTCAAGATGCCAGAGCTATGGGATGCCTGCTGAGGAAAGTTGCTAAGAGGGAGTGGAACCAGCTCAAAAGAAAGAAGTCTGTTGCAGCCAAAAAAGATGAAAAAGGAGTTGGAGATCTGAAGACCACTTTGACATCAGACATGGAGATGCAGAGTTTGGAGTTTACCCAGCTGGTTTTCTGTCTTGCCTTGGGGACTACAGTTAAGTGTTTGGATGAATCTCAGAAGAGACTTTGAATTTTGGACTTTTAACATTGTTGAGACTGCTATAGACTATGGGGGCTTTGGAAGTTGGACTAAATGTATTTTGCATTATGCTATGTTTAGGTATGGTCCCCATAGACTCATGTGTTTGAACAAGCCTATGGAGGCCAGGGAGTGGAATGTGATGGTTTGTATGTGCTTGAGCCAGGGAGTGGCACCATTAGGTGGTGTGGCCTTGTTGGAGTGGGTGTGTCACTGTGGGTTTAATACCCTAGTCCTAGCTGCCTGGAAGCCAGTCTTCCACTAGCAGCCTTCAGATGAAGATGTAGAGCTCTCAGCTCCTCCAGCCCCACGTCTGCCTGGACACTGCCATGCACCCACCTTGATGATAATGGGCTGGACCTCTGAACCTGTAAGCCAGCCCCAATTAAATGTTGCACTTTATTAGACTTGTCTTGGTCATGGTGTCTTTTCACAGCAGTAAAACCCTAACTATGACACCAACCCTCTCCAAGGCTCAGGGAGCACGGTGGAAGAGGGGACAGAAAGAACATAAGAGCTGGGGGATGGGGAGGAATGCTGGGAAACGTTTTCTTCTGGACAGGACATGGCTGTTGGACTCCTGGACTCACAGCAGCTACGGTAACCACATAAGATCAAAACAAGAGCAACCAGCATTCCAGCAACACTAACTGGACTCAGTGGGTTACCAGAAAAGAAGGGCTGGGAAGGGAGTCTGGAGAAGGGGACATGTTACAGCGCCTGGGTGAGTAGAAGGGGAAATTAGGACAATATGGTCAAGATACATTGCTTATATGTGTGAAATTGTCAATGAATAAATAAAATATTAAATATTTTTTAAAGTAGGAGTTCTTTTTTTTTGTTTTTGGGTTTTATTTTGTTTTTGTTTTTCAAAACAGGGTTTCTCTGTATAGTTCTGGTTGTCCTGGAACTCACTCTGTAGACCAGGCTAGCCTTGAACTCAAAAATCCGCCTGCCTCTGCCTCCCAAGTGCTGAGATTAAAGGCGTGCACAACCACGGCCAGCACACAATTAAAAACCTGAGAGTTTATATAGTATATCTGCTTAAAAAGTATAATTTTTAGTTCATGAAATAGGCTGATGAATGTAAATTCAGCATTTGGTATTAATTTTCCTTTTGCATTTATTTTTTGAAGCAAATAATTAAGAAAATGATCATTAATATTGACGGCTGCATGATTGTTATAGAAAACAACTTTACTGAATTGAGACAGAGGGTTAAAGCTGATCTGCTCTGGGTGTCAAATGCATTAGCTGTGATGGTTAATGTTAATTGTCAGCTTGGCAGACTCTAGAACCACGAAGAAGACACGAGTCTCAGCTTGAGTAGGTATCTTCCTTGTGTTCATTGGGGTGGGCAGATCTGCCCACTGTAGGTAGCAACACTCACTAGCCGTGATCCAGGACTGTGTTAGTAGAGATGAGAGGCAGGCATCCGTCAATTTCTGCTTCCTGATTGTGGGATTCAATATGACTGGTTCCTTCAATCTCCTTTTTGCCAAGACTCCTCCCCCTGATGGACAGTACCCTTGAACTGTGAGCCAGAATAAGCCGTCTCTCCACTTCCACGGCTCAGTGTCTAGTATGCAGCCCGTGTTCCATGCGCAGCTAGTTTTGCAGCTGGCATTCACACCCGCCTTCCTCAGTGTTTGTCCCTCTGCCTCCAGAATTTATCTGATAAGTGGAACCTAACGTTGAGATGCAAAATCGCTAGTCTGCCCCGCCCCGGCCCCTCGGTGTTTAATACACATTATCTAACTCAGCTTGCCACCGCTTGGCAGACACTATCCTCACCCCACTTACCTCAGACCCCCTCAGCTGATAACCAGGGGTCTTGTGAGCAAACCTAATTTTGCTGATGCTATGCTTCCCTATGGAGCCATCCTGCAAGCCACTGTGTCCGCCACTGTCTACACTGCCCCATCTTCAGCAGGATCCCTAGCAGGCACCCGCTGAATGTGCACACAGCAGACACTTCCATCCCGGCTCTCATACGGTCTACACGGAATACCTTTGGCCCACACACTGAGTGCTCTCTTGCTCTTCGCTAGCCTCAGACCTTGAGTCTGGGATCATTTTCCACCTGCTTGAAATACATTCTTTAGGATTCCTTAAGCGAAGCTCTTTGGCCTCAGCTGCCATTTCTCTGAGGGGCTTTCACGTTGTCTTCCAAGCTACACCAGGTGTCACCACACTTGGGTTTCCTTGCTGGCCTTCTGCCTCACTCTTACTTGCTTTGTGCCGCCCAGCTCCATAATGCTACCTTGGGCAGCTCCCACAGGGTATCCACTTCTTCCCTTTCTATCTCATGGACAGTGGGAATCAGTTCTCACTTCCTGGACAGAGAGAGTGCTCACAGTCAGGACGTTTCCAGCCTTAGATGTTTTCCGGTTTCCATTGCTCGTGTGCTTGGCTCACAGTGTTGCCGAGAGTACAAGGCCAAAATGAACTTCTAGCTAACTGCCAGGATACCTGGGGAGGGAAATGAGTGAACGGAATTCCAAACTATCAGTAGTACAGTGTTCCTCTCATGAGAAATGGGATCTTTAGGGATAGGCACAAAAGTACTCAGTCTTGGCTCAAAGAAAGGCAGCCACCCCTCCAGGCCTCAGAAGCCCTTAGTGGCATCAATGTCCCACACATGACGCTCCATCTCAGCAAACAAGAGCAGAGGTTCCAGACAGAGGTAGAAATGAGCCTGGCTTTGACGGTAGATCCAGCTGGGCTGGTGGGAGACTGAGGTGGGAATGGTATTGCAAGCAGAAGGAACAGTGTGACACCAGCAAAGACCAGGTGAGTTTGAGAACTGTGAGTGGCCATGGCAGGGCAATGGGTAAGCCCCAAAGGAAAGGTAGTGGCAGGAAGGTGGATACCTGGCTGAGGTGTTCTGCATTCTCTTTAGGAACTGGTGACACGACCTGGAAGTCAGAGGCAGAGACTGTGTTGACTATCCTCATCAAAGTATGCTCAATTCCTAGCACACACTGCAGGCAATTTGGCAAACATTGGATGGATGGATGGATGGATGGACGGAAGGATGGATGGGTGAGTGGGTGGATGGACAGAAGGATTGATGGGTGGGTGGATGGATGGGTGGGTGGGTGGGTGGATGGATGGATGGATGGATGGACAGACAGAAGGATGGATGGACAGAAGGATGGATGGATGAATGGATGGATGGATGGATGGATGGATGGATGGATGGACAGAAGGATGAATCGGTGGGTGGATGGATGGGTGGGTGGGTGGATGGATGAATGGATGGATGGATGGACAGATGAATGGATGGATGGATGGATGGTGGATGGGTGGATGGATGTACAAATGGACAGACAGATGGATGGGTGGGTGGGTGGGTGGGTGGATAGATGGATGGATTGATGGATGAATGGACAGAAGGATGGATGGGTGGGTGGGTGGGTGGATGGATGAATGGATGGATGGATGGATGATGGATGGATGGATGGGTAGGTGGATGGATGGACAAATGGACAAACAGATGGATGGGTGGGTGGGTGGATAGATGGATGGATGGATGGATGGATGGATAAATGGATAAGTGAATCTGTGAGTTGGTGGCAGATGATGGTATCTGGATAGGTAGAGGGATGGGTTGATGGATGGATTGTTGAATGAATGAGATGATGAACGGATGGAGGGATGGGTAGGTGGATTAGTGGGTAAGTAAAGGATGGGTGGGTGGGTGGATGGATGAAGCCTATTGTCCTCTTTAAACTGAGGAATCTAGACAATATATCCTCATTAGCTTAGTCTGCTTAAGAGCTACATATTGGAAAGGAAATTAGGTAACCAAAGAAAACCCTTCCAAGCACACACATGGTGACTCAGTTCCCATGCTGCTGTGAGTGGCTCACCCACTCACAGGATAGATACTCTTCTTGTCTCTTGAGGCTGCCTTGGGTCTTCCTGAGATGGTCTTCCAGCGTCCAGCCACTGCCCTGACAAATTCCACTTCATAGCCTTTCCCAGTGATGACTGAAGGAGACACACTGCCCTCTGGGCTTTGCCCTCACTGTGTGGAAGATTTATCATTCCTCTTGGTCACGGGGATGTGAGTATCTGATTCTTTTGTTTTTGTGAAACAAGGTTTTTCTCTGTAGCCCTGGCTTTCCTGGAACTCACTCTGTAGACCAGGCTGGCCTCAAACCCATAGAGATCTTCCTGCCTCTGCCTCCCAAGTACTGAGATTAAAGCTATGTACCATCATGCCCAGGCTAAGTGTCTGATTCTTTAGCTGCTTCCAGATACATGTTCCTCCTACTCTACACATGAGGACAACAAATGGAGAGAGGAGCCAAGACAGAGAGCTGGAGGGAGGCCAGACACAGTGAAACAGCACACCTGTAATCCCAGAACTCAGGAGACTGTAGCAGTAAGGCCAGGAGTTTGAAGTCAGTGTGGGCCTTGTAGCAAGTTCTAGGCCATCCTGGGACCCTGTCTCAAAACAAAGCCAAAGATGGTCAGGAAGAAAGGGAGGGAGGATGCTCTGTCATTCAAGTTCCCAAGTCCATACCCACTGATGTATGCTCTGGGCCTTACCCTGAGGTACATTATTTGACATCATACCAATCCTAGCTAACCCAGGGAACTCATTCTCCCATTTGTTACTCAATCAACTGTACACTAAACAGTAGCCTCTGCTACCAACCCCCCAAGGACATGGCAGTATAGGATGGCCTCAGGCCTCATCTTCACCTGCCTTTCTCTTAGCTGGTCATTGCCATGACTTCTGGCCAGATCCTCTGGCTCCCAGGTGATATGGAAAAAAGTTGATTGGGTTGTCTCAGAGCCATGTATCACTTAAGTATGGATAAAGAGCACTGGGCTTTGTGAAGGTCACCCCAGCCTGCCCCATGTGGTCACTGGCCGCCATCTCCAAGTTTTCACTCCTTTCCCTCAGGAGATGACATCCAAACTCAGGTTCAGGGCATACCCCAAATCACAACACACTCGGTCATGGTGCAGAAAACAGTAAAGTCCCCCCATGGAACCCAAGAGTATGATTCCCAGAGTGGGGCTAGGCAGAAGGCCTAGGTATGAGTGGCATGTCTCTACAGTTGACTATTGATCACTGGGGAGCATGACCCAGCCTCTATGAACATGGCAACATACTTGGTCAGTGTGGGGGGTACATATTAATTTAGTACAGGAAGTAAAACAGAGCCGAGGGACGAGGAAGCTGAGGCAGGAGGGAGATCTGAAGCAATTCACAGGGGCCTGGAACTGAGGGGGACAACCGTGTTTTGGTAACACAAGGGGTCTAAGAATCTGCACGTGTGGCCACAAAGACATGCAACAAGGGAGCATACGCAAGAAGTGGGAAATCCCTTTTGTCTAGTTCCTAGCTTCTTAAACTGTAGGCCATGTCCCCGTCTGAGGTCACATTACTGAGAATGGTTGTCTGAGGCACCGTTCTGTTGCTGTGAAAAGACACCATGAACACAGCAACTCTTATTAAAAAATAAATTAATTGGGGGTGGCTGGCTTAGGGTTTCTGTTGCTGCAATAAAACACAATGTCCAAAAAGCAAGCTGGAGAGAAAAGGGTTCATTTGACATATGCTTCCAGATCACTGTTCACCACTGAAGGAAGTCAGGACAGGAATTCAAACAGGGCAGGATCCTGGGGGCAGGAACTGATGCAGAGACCATGGAGGGGTGCTGCTTATGGGCTTGCTCCTCATGGCTTGATCAACCTGCTTTCTTATAGAACCCAATCCACCGAAATGGGCTGGGTCCTCCCCTATTGATCACTAATTGAGAAAATGCCTTACAGCTGGATCTCATGGAGACATTTCCTCACCGGAGGCTCCTTCCTCTCTGATGACTCTAACTTGTGCCAAATTGACACAAAAAATCAGCCAGGACAGTGGCTTACAGGTCAGAGGGTTCAGTCCATTTGTTGGTGGGAGCGTGGCAGCAGACAGGCAGACGTGGTGCTGGAGAAGGAGCTGAGAGCTCTACATCCCAATCTGCAGGCAACAGGGAGAGAGAGAGCCCCTGGGCCTGGGTTGGGCTTCTGAACTCTCCTTGCACAGCCCCAATGACACACTTCCTCCAACAACCACACCTCCTAATCATTTTAAATAGTGCCACGCCCTGTTGATTAAAAATTCAAATCTATGAGCCTGGGGGGTGGGGGGGGATTCTCATTCAAACCACCACCGTGGGTGTAAGGTCACACACAAAAAACCTGGCAACAGCAAAAGGTTTCTAAAAGTGCCAACAGTGAGAATTAATTCAAAATAGATGCCTCAGGAATCCGATTCCGGATCTTGCTTGCTGGTGTAGTATCACTGCAATTTTGTTCTGAACACACAGTGTGTTTGCATGACACTGCACACACTGTCACACCGTACAACTCCAACCAACAACTAACACTGCTGGAGACACCTTAGATCAGATTAAAGACTACTGCAAGTTACTTTCCTGTTTGTTTGGTTTTGCTTGTTCGGTTTTCTCGAAATACTAGGGCTTGAACCTAGGAACTTGTGAATACTAAGTGAGCACTCTACTACCAAGTCACAGCTGCAGCCCTACTGTATTTGATGAATTGAAGCATTTTTTATGCTTCTAAGGTTTTCAGCATATAACATAATAGTTAATTACAGTAAAAAGGGAAAAAAAAGACTCCTAATAATTTCCTTCGGCATGTAGGTCCTCAGCATGTAGGTATCAAATTGTTGGATTTTTGGATTAGAACATATTATAATGGTTCGTTTAAAAAATTACTATTTGCCAGGCAGTGGTGGCGCACACCTTTAATCCCAGCACTCGGGAGGCAGAGGCAGGTGGATTTCTGAGTTCGAGGCCAGCCTGGTCTACAGAGTGAGTTCCAGGACAGCCAGAGCTACACAGAGAAACCCTGTCTCGAAAAACCAAAACAAAGAAACAAATAAATAAATAATTACTATTTGAGTTGCTGACTTGAGTTTCATTTTAAAATCTATCCTTAAATGAACTTTGGTTTAGGATTAGAATTGAATTTATAACAACTTCTAAAATGATCCTAAACAGACTTTTTTACTTCTCTGCTGCTGTGACAAACGCCATGACCAAGGCATTTTACAGAAGAACATGTATTTGGGCCTATGGTTCCCGGAAGATAAGAATCCATCATGAGAGGGAACTGTAACAGCAAACAGCAGGCGCCGGGCAAGAACAAGGGCAGAGAGAAAACAGGAAATAGACGAGGTCCCGCCCCCAGGGATGTACTTCCTCCCAGAAACAGTGCCACCTGCTGGGCCTTTAGGGAACGTTTCTCACTTAAACCAACACATAAGCCTTGTATTCATTTGAAGCAGCATTCTCAACGTTAACAATTATAATTTCAAAATATCAATCAACTCTGGGAGATTTTCTGCATCCTAAAAATGTCAAATATTCATCCAAGTTTTAAGTGTCCATGTAAGCACACCCATCTAGTTAATATGTAAATTTTCTTTAATGTTTAATAAGTGACAAAATGACATGTGTACTTATAGAACTATTTTAAATTAAATGTCTTTGTGGTTTATTATTGATAAATATTTGACTGGTGTAGCTATTTCAAACACCTATTACATGGGGAATCACGTATAAAAAAATCTTGGGTGAGGGCCAGAGAGATGGCTCAGGGGTAAAGGTGCTTGCCACCAAGTCCGATGACCTGAATTCAATCCCCAGGAGCCCACATGATGAGAAAAGAGAACTAACTCCTGCAAACTGTTCTCTGACCTCCACACTTGCACTGTGACACTTGTACCCCACCCAAATAAATAAATAAACTTTTTCTATTTCCTGTGTGAAAGGGATCACTAGCAGAAAAAAAATTAAGCAAAACCCATCTCTTTGTGTCCCAGTTTGCTGTCTGTAAACTAGGAGTTGTGAAGCCCCCTACCCAGGTACATGAGAACAGAAGCAAGGGAAGCCTCCTACCCAGGTTAGGGATGCGCGGCGGTGGAGGGCCTGCTTTATGACAGTGGGAAAAGCCGGTGAAGGAGACGTAGTATTTCTATGCTACTTTTTTGACTTCTTGCCCATCAATAGTTGTTTCCAATAAATAAACAAACAAACAAAAACATATGCACACATTCACAAAAATCCTTCAGAAAAAGCAGTGGTTCCCAAGTCTGTGGCAGAAACATTGTAAGCCTGTCTCCACTACTCAGCCTGGGAGGCTGCACTTGTCAACAGATCTGGGGCCAGATTGTTTATTGCGTCCATAAAGACCCACCTGGGTTGACTCAAATTTGCTTTGAAATATGTTGATAACTGTATTTCTGTATCATTAGCTTCCTTTCAATCCCTGAGCTTTGTCTCCAAGGCCCCAAAAAATATTTTTCTGAGAAGAGGGCCCCCAGCTGCCCCTGGGTCCAGGGCACAAAGCTTTTGACACTGCCCTGGGGCCCAGGTTGTTTGAGAGCCACCTGCTTGGTTGAGGAGCTGCAGTCCAGACAGGGGACAGGTGAGACCATGGGGCCTCTGGTTCCCAGCCCACTTGGAAGAAAAGCAATTCTTCCAGAAGGAAACGTTCTTGTCCCCCTGGCCCGAGGCCACCTCAAGTGCATGTTTACTCTAGCAGGTGGAGTCCACACCAAGTCCACTCTGGGGCTGCATGGTGGCCTTTGAGACTGAGAACAATGACACATTGTGGCCCAGCTACAGATAAAAGAGAAACTTGGCCCAACTGCCAAGCCAAAGAGACTGTCCTTCAATATTAATGCCCAAGGCGTGCCTGCCCACACCCTGGCACTTTCGCCGTTCTGGCCGTTGTATAGAAGGAGATCCTGCCGCTACTAATGGGGGTGCAAAGGCCAGCATGCCGGGCACTTTATTGTCAGCTGCTTCAATAATCTTTAACCTTCACTGGCCAAAGGGCTGAAACCCAGAAAGACTAAACAAACATGGGTTGGGCCTACAGGAGAGTGACTCAAGACTGGAGGAACCATTAGGCACCCCATCTTTCCCAAGCACCATTGATGCCCCCAAAGTCCACAAAGGGGTCTGAACACTTGGAGCAAGAACTCAAGACCCACTGTCTCTACTCTATGGAGTAGTGAGAGGCAGGACCCCTGTTAATGGGTGCTAGCTTTATGTTGCAAGTTCAGAAAGGGGGAGCTGATGCCACACTGGCCATATCCAGGTCTGGAGCTGAGGCTAGACCCAATGTAGGAGTAGCCCATTAAGGAGAGAAAAGGATGTACGAGGTATCAGATATGCCCTGGGCTAAGCTGGCCCAGCCTGCCGTAGGCCTGCCCTTCTGTGCCCTCAGTTTCCTCACCTGGACACTGGGCACACCAGTGACTGTTCTCAGCATCACCTGCTAGCCACTGCCACTTGGGGAGCATTTGATCCTAGCAAGGACATCCCTTGCTTCAGTTCTCTTAGTAGGGGACTTCACAAGCCCCATTTTGCAAACAGGAAACTGAGACCTAGAGAGATGGATTTGCCCTATGGTGATACCAAGTTCTGCAGCCAAGTGTCCGTGAGACCCAGATTGCCCACTTTCCCCTCCATTATGAATGAAAGGCTGGCCACGGTGACTGTGCAATCAGGGATTGTGGCTCAAACCTCATATTTGGTAGGTGTGAGTTTGTGTCCTATGACTTCCTTGCTCTGAAACTGAGGGGAATTGTCATCCATCTCTGGGGTGGGGTGGGGGGCAAGAAGTCAGTGGTATCTACTTTCTCAGTCCCAGTTGCTCCCCATCTTTTGGGGGGAAGAGGGGTTGGTTGTTTGAGACAAGGTTTCTCTATGTATGTAGCCTTGGCTGTGCTGGAACTCACTCTGTAGACCAGCAAACTGGCCTTGAACTCACAGAGATCCACCTGCCTCTGCATCTAAGTGCTGGGATTAAAGCTATGTACCATCACCACCTGGCTTCCATCATGGATGGATAGATAGATAGATAGATAGATAGATAGATAGGAAGGATCTCTCCCTGAACCCAGAGGTCACTGATTCAGCTACAGTGGCTGTCCATTGAACCTGAGATCCTCCTGCCTCCACCTTCCCAGAGATGAGATTGTCGGTGCATGCCGATTCTATATGGGGATCTGGATTCAGGAATTCGTGCTTTTGAATCAAACACTCCTGGGAAGCTCTCCAGCCTTCAGTGACTGTTCCCTTTCACCCTAAGACGTTTGAATACAGCACCAGGATCTGAATCCATTTTAAGACACAAAGACAGAAATCTGAGAGTCATGTGGGGTCCCTAGTCACTTAGAGGCTCACATTCAGGTCTCATTACCTGACAAGAGAAGCCACTGTTTACAAAGAGGACTAGTAGAGCAAATCAGACCCCATCCCATTCTCAAAGGAGCAAGGGCTTGCCGAGGGGTGAGGTTCACCAGAGGTTGACAGGGATGTTGTCAGCCTAGAATATGAGTCCTTACAAACCCTGTTGCACAGTGCTGGTCTTTCTCCTGTCTTAGCTTTGTTTACACAATGTCCCCTCTCTGACCACCCAGGGCTGGGCCTGCCAAGCCTTCCCACCCCTGCTGATAAGGTCTCCTTCCACACCTGGGGCAGAAGGTCACAAAGAATCCAGCAACAGTTGAAGTTGGTCCTGGGGATCTGCACAGGGTGAGGCCTGGGGAGGGAGAGATAAGACTGGACAATAAAAGACAGTCAGTCAGAAAAGGGGGGCCAGCAGGGAATGTGGCCATGCGGTGCCATCGCTTTATGAGCATAAGGGACATGCAAACAGTCAGCCACACGGGCCTTATCTCCCCCTCCTGATCTGTAAATGATCACCCAGAGCCCACCACTGGCCTCCAGAGCGACAGCTGCACTGATCACACAATGGAACGGAGCCACAGGGCACTGGGACTCCTGGGTCAGAGAGGCAGTGAGCCTGTCTTTCCTGCCAACTGTCCTGGACTCTGCTCATGGTTAGGAGGCTACAGGGCCTGCAGCTCTTTGGTGGCAGGACCCTGGAAAGTTTCTGGAGAGCCAGCTTCACCTGATCAGGGGCTGAGAGAACCCACAGCTCACTCCCACACAGTCCAGGATCCATGAAGATCACACTGTCTTAGTTGTGATTTAAAGGGTTAATCATGGCTAGACTAGGCTCTGTGCATCTAGACGACCTTGGCAGCATCCAAACAAGACTTGAAGCAGGAAAAACAGCTGATGATCCAGAGCTATCCTAGCAACAGGTCTGTCAGGTGATTCCCATGTCCAAGCACCACAGGAATGAACGCATCTTCAATACCCAGAGTAGACCTATAATTCCTGCCCCCCGGTGTGCTCCAAAATCTACCTAGCATTCTCGACAGTCAATAGTTGAGGACAGGGGCCTTAAAGCCACCTTGAGCCTCTCTCCAGAGTCTTTCTGCAATATATGGGAAAGAGAGGCTTCTCTTTTGTATTCACGTGTGCTTGCATGCTGTGGGGCATACTACACGTGAATGTACATATGAAGGCAAAGTGTCTGCATCCACTTTCCTCCTCACTCTTCACCTTGGTTTCAGATGAGGCTAGGCTGGCTAGCCAGCATACTTCTCCCTCCACACCCTAGGACCTGTCTTTGCCTCCCCAGTGTTGCGATTACAAACATATACCTGACTTTTAAATAAGTTCTGAAGATCCTCATGTTGAACCATCCCCTCAGAGCCTCTCTTGAATCAGCAACCTGGGCCAGAGCAACTTGGGGCAGCTTCTGTGGCTTCTTCTGCCTCGTAGTCTACTCTCTGCTGTGTGGCTCTGGAATCCAGGATCCAGTCAGGACTATAACAACTTAGCAGCTTGGCCTTACCGCTGAGCCACTGGCAAGGCCCTGCGGATGGGAAGTGAGGAAGAGTCTGCTGTTTCTTTTCTACCTTCTTCTTAAGTGAGTACCAAAGTGCAAGTTATAGTCATGTCCTCCTGTGACAATAGCTTCAACCAGGAGTCTTCCTCCTTACACCCCTCCGCTGAGGGAGGGCTCACAGCTCCTGCCACTTGGTATCTGTGGCCCTTAACTACAGCCTAGAGAAAGCCAACACACTGTTGTTGGAAATAAGTTAGCATAGCCATTACAGAAAATAGTGTGACAGGTCCTCGAACAAACAAACAAACAAACCAGAACCATATGATCCAACCATCTATTCACTCCTGGGAATGCATCCAAAGGAAATGAAACCAATGGGGGGGGGGGGACTGGCAACTGTATCTAAACAGCCCACAGTACTAAGTGTCCTCAAAAGAGAAACAACCTAGATATCAATTGACAGATGTACGCAGAAAAAAAAATGTGGTACACATACCCAATGGAATATTATTCAGCCATAAAAAAAGAATGGAAGTCTGTCTTGTAGCTACATGAATAGAACTGGAAGAGAAATAAGCCAGACAGAAAAATGCAGATACCGCTTGCTCTCACCTGTAAGTGGAAGGGAAAATTGACCCCATGGATGCAGAGAATGATGCAGTGATTACCAGAGGTCTGGAGGAGCAGGGAGGCGGAAGAGGGTACAGAGAAGGTGGTTAGAATGTGCTGGCCTCCTTCACGCCTGTGGCACAGTAGGGCAACTGTGACTGGCAATGGGTTGTTTATTTCTAGCTAGCTGCTATGGGGATGTTTAAACATATCCCCGACACAAAGATACGTGGTGGAAGTGATAGATGCCCGGGTGACCATTATCTGATCTTTGTGTGGTGCTTGATTGTAATGCCACCCTGCTGGGCTGGAAGGTGGCTCACTAATTATGAGCTTATACTAGGTCTTCAGAGGTCAAGTTCCCAAGACCCATATTAGATGGCTCAAAACTGCCTTTTGGGCTCTGGGAACACCTACACTTATGTGCACACACACAAAGAGACATGTACACAGATACACATTTAAAAAAAACAAACCTTAAGATAAAGGGATAGTGAAATTACTATGTATCTTTTTATTTAAATAAGTATTTTTTAAAAGATTTATTTATTTTTTATTTATATGAGTACACTGTAGCTGTCTTCAGACGCACCAGAAGAGGACATCAGATCCCATTACAGATGGTTGTGAGCCACCATGTGGTTGCTGGAAATTGAACTTAGGACCTCTGGAAGAGCGGTCAGTGCTCTTAACTGCTGAGCCATCTCTCCAGCTCAATCAGTATATTTTTAAAGTTAAGTTTCTATACTCTGTGCTCACTGGATAGCCCTGACTGCTAGAGTCCCCTCAGGGATGTGGAAAGGCTGAGACCCCATCACCCCAGCCCCACCCTCTTAGCCAGCAACAACAAGACCCATGAGTGGGTCTGCTGGTAGAGGTGCATCCTCTCTCCAGCCTGTCCCAGGACAGCTCACTGGGCCAAAACTGAGCTGTCCTCTCTGGCAAGACATCTTTGTGGGTTTTCAGATTGTTGGGTCTTTCCACAGAGAGGCAGGAAAGCAGGAGCAAGCTGCAGACAGAGAGTGGCAAAGGAATCATGGTGCAAGGCTCTGGGACCTGAGCACTCTTGTTATGTCTCTACCTGAAGGAGCTGCCTGAGAGAAAAGAGGAGGCGGGCAGGAGCCTTCTGTGCCATCCAGGACACTCTACCTGGGTTTGCTCCTGCAGTCCCATCCATCGCTGTATGAGCTCTGGAGGGTGCCTGCTGCTCACAGGCACATGGAGTCCGTGGTGAGACTGAGACCTAGGTAAGACCGTGACTCAGAGAAGGAGAGATGTGACCTGTGATGGTACAGACGAAGTCATTTGGGTTTGAACGGTCAACAAACCTAGCACAGGCCAGAAGGCCCAAGTCCAAGTGTCTAGAGCAAGGTTTGAAAAGAGGGAACACGATCAACAAGTGATCTAGAAATACCACAGTGACCCCCCACCTCCCTCTGTGCCCTCTTTAGAGAACATTTACATCCATTGTCCTGTGCTAATTAATTAATATGCAGATCCTAGAGAACTACAGTTATCACCAGGGCAACCAGACTGGAACATAGCAGAGCCACTAAGGCAAAGTAGACAGGGTGCCAGGCAGAAGTGCCTTAGAAGTCTGAAGATAGGCTAAGGACAACTCTACTCAACAACCTCAACCCCCATTTAATCATTTGCTGTGGACCTACTGTGTGCACCTCAAGGACAGCATCTGGTCTTAGCCTCACCTTGAACTCACCTCCGGCTCTATAACTCTGCATTTCTCAGAATCCTGGGTTTCTCCTAAAATCTCCGGGCTGAGGACAGAGAGAATCAGTATTCAGAACAGAATGTGTCATTGAATTTTGTGTCTGGAAGCTGGATGTATGTAGTGGTGTACACACCTTAGAGCCCAGCACTTGGGATGTAAAGGCAGTTGATCTCTGAGTCTGGAGCCAGCCTAGTCTACAAAGAGAGTTTCAGGTTAGCCAGGGCTACACAGAGAAACCCTGTCTTGGAAAACAAAAGCAAAAAACAAAAACACACACAAAAAATCTGTGTCTGGCCTGAGTGCCCTCAGGCCCCACGGATCAAGTTTGGATTAAGAAGGATCCCTGGAAAGCATTTCTTTAGTAATAAAGTCTTTTGGGTCTGGTTTTATAATTTGGGGGGCTGTGATTTTTTTTTTTTTAACTAAAGGTTGAAGCCGCATGCTAGTAAGTCTCATTCTGTGGAAAGCCAGTTGACGGGGGTTTGTTGTGGTATCACATGACAGCGGAAGTGAAGCCTCGGTGAACATCTAAAGTCTGAAATCAGCATAAAGAAGTTACCCTTCAGCATCCTATTGTAAAGTTCATGGAACCTGTGTGGGTGGAGCGGAGTCCATCAATTACAGTCACGCTCTTGCCACAAGGGGGCTCCACTTAAGCTTATAAACCCTGGTCGTGGCTTTGGCGACACAGCGGCAGCTGGTGATCCCTGGCACGAAGCCATCTCGCAGAGAGCTGGTGGTTGGCACAAGAAGACTGGGGTGGGCACGGAGGCCCTAAGAATGCACCTAGGTGGGCTGATCAGCCCAATGGAATGGGCTAAGACAACAATTGATTACCTCAAGGGTTCAGGTGGCTTTTTAAAGGGCACAAGAAAATCAACAGTGAGACCTCAGCACTGCTGCAATGTGGTCTACACTGTGCCCACACAGCAAAGCACCCCACCCCTCCCCCAGGAATGGAGGCTGCAGAGAGGTCAGAGCCTGGGCCAGGTAGCTGACCACACAGGCTATAGCCAGGGGACAGGCTTGTAGAAGTGAGAAAACACCCCTGAGCTGAGTTCTCACCTCCTCCCACCTTTGTGGCCTCTGCTTCCGGACCTGCTCTGTCCCAAGTCCTCCAAACCCTGACCTGTCATGTCTCTGTCCAAAGGAGGACAGCCTTGACCCCTGAAGCCAGATGACTGACAGGTGACTCCTTCCAGGGACTTTCTGGTGGATTTGCTGAAGGATCCACCATGCCAGGGTTCACCCAGAGACCATGTTCTTATTACCTGTCAAAGTGCGGGGATTCCAACCCCTAGCCAGCCCTCTGTGAGGGTCCTTGGACTCCCTAGAGCCCTTTCCTGCCAGATGCCAGGCTACTTGTTCAGGGTTGTACTGGCCATCCTTGGTCTCCTAAAGAAAAGAACCAAACTGGGTATAGTGGTGAATGCCTTTAATCCCAGCATTTAGGAGGCAGAAGCAGGAGGATTTCTGTGAGCTTAAGGCCAGCCTGGTCTACAGAGGGAAAAACTAGTGGTGGGCATTATCATTAGCAAATCAATGACACCTGACCTGCCCAGCCGGTGTGGCTTTGATGTCTGCCTGCTAATCTTGCCTATGGATGGATGTTCGGTGGGTTGCCACGCCCAAGCCCACCACCAAGTCCAGGGCACAGGGCTGAAGCCAGGATAACTCCTGCTGACTTGATGCCAAAGTTTGGCTACTAGTCTCCAGGATAGGATGTGTTTACCAACCAGCAGCGTGCTGTGGCGGAACACAGACTTGTACGCACCCCTACCAATCATGCTGAGAGGCTAGGGAAGGTGGTCTGTAATCCTGTTGTGGGCAATATCTGGAGCATGATTCTCTGACTCCCTCTAGCCCAGACTCTGGCCACAGAGATTATTGTCTTCCTCTTCAGCCCCAGGACCTCCCCCCCAAAATGAGGCTCACGGATAATCGACCACTTTTCCCAGCATCTCCCTTTTGGCCAACCTGGCTTGGTGACCAAGGAGGCTCCTTCCAGAATCAAAGTATCTTTATGATCCATAGACCTAGATCAATGTCTTACCTCACTTGACTATCGACCCTAAGAAAGCTGAACAAAACACACCTTGTACTTCTGAGCTCCAAGCTCTTGTGTGTACACATCTCAGAAGCACAGGAGAGCAGGAGCCCATCTCTGTCAACCCACCAATCCAACCAGATTCTGGCTGACCTCACCTGCCACCACCTCCCAGGAGCCCTCCTTGATCATTCCTGAAAGCCAATGCTCTCTGTCTAGTCACACACCCCTGTCACCATCTGATCTTTCGTCCTTATACCTCCCTGAAGGCAGGGGCTGGGATGTACCCACTGTTCATCATTGGAGCCTACCCAAAGCTGGATCCCAGAGACGGCAGGTATGGATGGGAGGGGAAAGAGGCAGGAAGGGCAAGCTGCCTCCAAGTTTCCGCAACAAGAGCTGTATCACCCGGCAACGGGAGAAGGATGCTGACTTTCCCATATGTTAACCGCTCTCCTCGTCTCTCCAACCTTTGCCTAAGGAGCAAACTTGGGGTTTGGCAGCGACCCCAGGACTCTGTGCTGCTGTGTTCCTTCCAAGGCTCCAGGGAGCATTTTTTTGCTTGAGAAGTTTACATCCTGACTGGGGGGGAGGGGACTGCCTGGGGACTCCTGTGAAGGGACAGTCTCTTCTTCACACAGCTCCTCCATCCAGACACACCTTTTACTGATTCCAGTCCCCTGGGGGCATTTGAAAGCTCGCCTGTGAGGAGCCCCGCCACCCTGAGCCAAGGGCCTGCTGCCCTGTCCTTACCTGGTGAGCTGGCTCATCAAGGGATATAGCTATCCCAACTTCATTGGTCGGTGTCCCCAGTCTACTTCCTGTCCTTACCCTGACCCTGTCCTATTGACCTCTCCTGTGACTCTTACTGTATCCACAACCCCCCAAGCTTTCACCTGTTGAGACGCGTGTACCCACAGTCAGTATTGGACCCCACAAGGTGTGGGCTGGCCTCCCTCTGGTCTTCACTCTGGAATCAATGATCAGTGCTGGAACCCACATGTGTGGGCTGGCCTCACTCTTGTCCAGACCCAGCATACCTGGTGCTTCTGCCCAACTGGAAACGTTCCTTCCACCAATGCTGACAAGTCATTTGTAAAGTCATCCAAGCCAACGCTGACCTCCAGCCTTCTTGGACCATGGGAGGACATGGAGGTTGGAGCTGAGATTCAGTGTCCTCTTTGGCAGAACATGTTGGAAGCCACCACCAAGCAAGCTTTACATTAATTCAGAAGCCATGCGCCCATTCCCATCATTCCAGTGGCCCAGCCTGAGAGGAGGAGGGAGTGGCTATAATGGGGTGGGCAGTACATCCACCACCTCTGCTATAGTCAACCCTGGCTCCAAACTGACACATCTCCACGGCTCGTGATTAAGAACCTAGATTGGCCAGACCTTAATTTGAGTCCAATCTCCCCTCGTACTGTCGGCGACACATGATTTAACCCCCGAGTCTCAGCCACAACATCTGAAATAGGGACAACAGTAATGATTCTTGTTTCTTTGCTATTTTCCCCCAGGAGTCAGTTCTCTCCTTCTACCATGCTGGTCCAAGGATTGAACTCAAGTCATCAAGTCTAGTAAACCCCTTTACCCCGGAGCAATCTAGCCAGCTTGGTTTTGTTTTTGAGGCGTGAGCCTGTGCAGTTCAGGCTGGCCTTGAACTGGCTATGTAGTTGAGGACTGATTTTCTGATCCTCCTGGGATCCCAAGTTCCGGGACTACAGGTATGTGCCAAGAAACCCAGTTTTATGCAATGCTGGGGTTTGAACCCAGTACTCCATGCATGTGAGGAAAGCACTCTACCAACTAAGCTACCTCCATAGATTAGAGAAAGTGATACACATAGAGATTTTAACACAGAAAGTAGGTTAGCTGCTACTGTTATTGTCTACCCGGAAACTAAGGGCCTGGGGTCTCGGGCTGTATTTGTCTGAGGAACAGATGCCTCCTGGCCCTATGTGTCACACATGGGACTGAGCACAGGGGCTGCAGGTGCTGAGAGGTAGGGCTAAGATAGACAGTAGGTCCCTTAACACTTAGACAGAGCTGGACCCAGCAAGCATTCCCCAAATACTGAAGTGTGGAGGACAGAGCAGCAACCATTTTAAGGCCCAAGGGCATGTGCAGGCCAGGCTCCAGCAGCTGTGGGAGGTAGGGTGGCCAGGGCCAGGGAGGAGCAGGGCAGGCACTAGGAAACCCTCAGGGCCCTCTGTCCTGGCAGTGGGTTCAGGTCCCATACTCTCCAAAGCCAGAATCGTAATGCTATAGAGGTCTTCTGGAATGGGAAAGAAATTTCTCTTTTCCTTACTGGGAAAAAAAGAAAAAAAAAAGCAATTGGGTGATTTGTTCTTAACTCCATTGAGACCTCTACAGCTTCTTACTCCTTCCAGGGGAAACCACTGTGCCCGATTCTTCAGTGTAGATGTGTAGAGGAAGGATGTTTGTCTAATCAACAGGTATTGATAAATGTATCATTTTTAAGCCAGGCATGCTGGCTCATGCTTTTATTCTCAGCGTTTAGGAGACTGAGGCAGGGTGGGGAACGCCAGGAGTTCGAGACCAACCTGAGGTATACAGTGAGTTCCAGGCCTGCAATAGGGTGAGACCTTGCATCAAAAAGGATTCCTTTTAACTAACAAGTAATAATTTTATAAGTTTATAGGATACAACATGGCCTACACACGCATGCTCACATGTGTACCTACCTGCACACACATGTATTCGTGCACACGAGGGAGTGATTCCCTCGGTACCCCTCACAGCTTCTCTCTGCACCAGCCACACTCTGGTGTTTCCCTCTTGAATGACAGTCCCACTCAGCTGACCTGAGCCAACTGTCCAGAAGCTCACAGAGTACGGCTCAGAACCACACATGCAGGGCCTCAAGCCAAACCATCTGCTGTCTGTCCTGGCCTCTTTCTGTCCTGGCCTCTGCCTGTCTGTCCTGGCCTCTGTCTGTCTGTACTAGCCTCTGTCTACCCTGGCCTCTGTCTGTCTCTACTGGCCTCTTTACTTCTCTCTGCAACAAACCAGCCAAGGTTGATCCACTGGCTCCCGGGAAAGTGATGAGACATTCATGAAACAAAGAACTAAAACAAACAACTTAGAGTTTCTAATATGTAGGGTGAGATTTAATCATTTTCTTTTTATTCATACATAAGATTTAGGAATGGGGACACCTGGGTAAGGAAAACAGATGCCCCAGTAGAAGGAAGGCACTGCCATCTTAGATCTGGTGTCCGGTGGATCTTCAATGAACGTGTTATGTGGTGCACCCCCTTTACCGAGGTTCTGGCCACACTTGCAGATACCCAAGGCATCATGGGTGGGGTATGAAATGACCCCGTGGTCTCTTATTGAAGGCTTGGTCTCCGGCTGGTAGATGGCAGTAACTTGAGAAGGTAGGATGTAGCTGAAGGAAGTTAGGCCTCTGAACAGTGTATCACTGGCCCTGCCTCTTCCTGTCTCTCTGCTTCCTGGCCACTGTGAGGTGAAGATGCTCTTCCTCCAAGCAGTCCCACTTCTGTGGTGTTCTGCCCCACCACAGGGCCACAACCTCTCTGAAACCGACCTAAATATTCAGATACTTTGTCACATCCAAGAGAAAGGAGCTACTAAAAAAGGTCAACTCTGGTCTGAAAAATACTAATTGGAAAATTCCAAAAATAACTCGTAGATTTCAAGTTGGTTTTATTATATCACATTATAACAATTGCCCTGTCTTATTAGTTACTGCTTTTCCCTTACTGTGCCTGATTTATAAAGTAAGCAGTGAACAAAAACACGGTCTACATAAAGCCTGGTACTCTCACTGGTTTTAGGCCTCGGAGGAATGCCTTGACGTGCGTCCGCCTGCAGACTATTCATCCCCTGTGGGTAAGAGAGGAGCCCTGTATGTAAAGATAATCCACAAGAACTCAAGAACTAAGCAAGATGGCGTAGAAGGAGTGGGTTCACGGGAGTCTTAGCAATGGCGCATGTAGTTAGAGTTGCAATCCTAAAAAGGCTCATGTAAAAGATATGGATATTTTATTTATAAGCCATATGCCTAGATTGGGCAGATCCAGGGCTAGACTAACTCATTCCCCAGCTATAAAACCCCTTGATACCTGCTGTTTCTCCTGGTCCATGGCAGCTTCCTCCTCCTCAGTCTTCCTCTTCTCTCTCTACCTGAAACCCCTTCTCTTGAACCTCCAGTCCCACCTTTCTCCCTCCACTGCCCAGTCACAGGCTCTAGCCTCTTATTGACCAGTTAAATTGCGGAGAAGGTTCACATGGCATTACTTGCGTAAGTAAAGGTTATGTTGGGGGGGGGGGCAATCTCATCTTGAGGAATCAGTATTTAGCAATAGATTGCAGGCAGCACCAGACCAACCCACTATAGGCACATCCTTTGCATTTAAAAATAGCATTTGTGGGCCTGGAGAGATGTCTGGGTTTAGAGGACCCAGGTTCAATTCCCAGCACCCACGTGGCAGCTCACCACTGTCTGTAACCCCAGCTCCAGGAGTTCTGACACCATCACACAGATATTCATGCAATCAAAAATGGCAATACACATAAAAATAGTAAACAAATTAACAATTAAAAATAGCATCTGTGCCACCTGAGAAGATACAAAGATCATTATTTCTTTTCTGAGAGATTTGTTTAGTTTTAGCTTACGTGCGTGTTTGCCTGTGTGTATGTATGTACATCTGGTGCACGCAGTGCCCATGGAGGCCAAAGAGGGCACTGGATCCTGGGTGGTTGTGAGTCGCCATGTTGAGTGCTGGGAACCAGTTCCCCCACCCCACCCCCACGCCAGAGCTCTACAAGAGCAGCAGGTTACCTCCTATCCGCCTCCCCAGCCCTGAAACACAGAATAACCGTCCCTTCAGAAAGCTCATCTGCTTCCTTCTAGGGCCACTCAGCACCTGTAAGACCAGTGACCAGCCCCTGAGAAAGACCTGACCCAGGTCTGGCCCTGCCAGACCCTCCATGGTCCAGACCGCACTTGGGTCCCACCCACAGGGAACAGCTTATGGCTGCTGGAGGTGTTGGGCATGGGAGCCTTGATTCTGTGCCTGCAGCCACTGTGTTGGTCAGGGCTCCAGGGGAAACCAGAAGCCATGGGCCAGTAGTGCTCACAGCAAAAAGACCTGGGCAACTCCCAAGACCCTCAGCTGAGATATCTGCAAGCAGTCTGGGCTTCTAGGCAGCTCCAGAGCCCAGAGAAAGGCAAAATGCAGCTCAAAGGTCCTGAGGCAAGCATTCCTGACTTTTTCTGAGGAGTCTTTCTCATCTATTCAGGCCCTTGGTAGATTAGAGAAGAGACCCACCCATGTAGTGTAGAACAGACTACCTGTTCTTAGTCTACTCATACAAATGTTAGCCTCACCCAGAGACACCTGGCCACCCTGGGACAGCCCAGCATCGGGGCAGACCGCTGCCCTTGACCTGATGACCTTTCTTTTCTGAAGCATTGCTCCAGCCTGCATGAGGCTCTTGGTATCCTGGGTGTATTGAGGATGCCGACATCGCACACGCTCCCATCCAAACACCGGATTCGATCTCAATTCCATGTGAACGATGACCAAGATTCTGCTTCAAAGCCCTCTGTGTAATCGGCGCGTGCCTTTAATCCCCCCCCCCCCCCAGTGGCTTCGTCTTATCTTCTTACCGTCTCTTTTTCTTCCAATCCCCTGGATTCCTGCAGATCTGGAAGCTTAAAAAGAGACTAGGAGTGGGCCTGGTTTCCTGACATGCTTCCTCTCTCCACAAATCCCCCGCATGTGTTCTGCTGCGTGTGCCAGGCTCAGGGGGCTTCCCATCAGAACCTCCACATAGCTTCTCTTCTCCATCCTCTCCCCTGGACCCAGTCCCTCTGCTGTTCTTCCTGCTATTCAGACAGGCCAGGCCGTGTTAACTGAGCATGCTCCAGCCATATCTTAGCCTGATGCTTGTGGCACGTTTCCCCAACAAGTCTGAGCTGCTCTGCCTTTCTCCTCTGTGTTTCCATGTAACCCCCAAAGCAAGATATTGTAAGCCAGGAGCATATGAACCTTCAGAGGATGAGCCAATTTCATAAGCACCCAGAAATACAATTCTTTCTGGGAAACTGGTAAGCCCCTAAGCCCCCAGAAGCTACACTGGCCTAACCTGTGACCCAGGTAGCTGTGAGAGACAAGTGTCCTAGACAAAGCAGGGAATGCTGAGCTCTATTGCCCATCTCAGAAGGTTACTGTGAGACACAAACACCCACTTCACATTCAGGCTTCTTTCCACAATGGGCAGGGTCCTGCCTGTCCATATAAAGTCCAGTCTCCTCCCAGAGCTCAGCAGACAGTCTGGCTGGTACAGTAGTGAGCAGGAGAGGCTCAGCTAGGATCCAGCGAGCCCCAGAAGAAGCTTCTGTCTTATTGTTCAACAGCAGCCAAGGTTTCCTATGGAAGAAGCTGAGAACAGCATCTCCCCACCTGAAGCATTCAGACACTGGCCTTCAGGAATGCTGATTCAGGTGATCGTATTGGTCTTCAACAAGCAAGGAGACGAATCCAAGATGGAGACATGCAACTGTCTGATTGCCTGGACTATACAAAAGAGACCGTTGACAGACCACAGCAAACATGTGTGTGGTCAATTCTTTGCACCTACTATGAGATTCAATGTTATCTCGCTGTTAACGTGACAGATATTCCATACAAACAGAGTTTAAATTCTTCAGACACTCCCTGTATGTTCACATATGGGGAAACTGAGGCTCATCAGCTGGAGAACTCTGTGGGCTGGTTATTAGACGCCTCCCTCCCTCCCACCCACCACCCACCCCTGCCCGGCACACGCACCTTGGAAAACTCCCAACATGCTGTTTCCAACAAAGTGCAAGATGGGGTGGCCCGTGCAAAGGGGACACAGCTGCAGGTCTGTATCCCCCAAAGCTATATCTGTCTGGCTCTGGATCACATCGGAACTCTACGGGTCCAGGGCAGTGATGACACACCTTGTAGCTGTTCGCCAAGTGGCTCCAGGAAACCAGATACCAATTTCAAAGGAGCCACCTTTCCATTGTTGAGACAAGAACAGAGGGATCTCAGGCTGATTCTACATGGAGGCTGAGCACACACAGAGCTGCCGGGGCGGTGTCTGGAATCCAGGCTGCCTGTTAAGCCCTCCAACAAGCTGCAACGTGTTGTTGGTATCTCCTCTATCTCCAAGCTGATCAAGGGCTGGTCCAAGGAGACAGAGGAGGTGGATTCCAGAAATTTGATCTTTCAACTTTTAGGGAGGTGAGAGGGAAATTCCTTCCTGTCTCTTTAAGTGGCTTCATTTCTTGAGCAGAGCTCCGCATATCTGCATATCTTCTCAGTACTTTCTGGTCTGTACTCACTTAGGCATCGAAGAGGCTGTGGATACCCATTGTGGGCAAGCCAAGAGCCATGAGGGCACAGAACTGGATAGACACAATCCCCTTTTCTGTTGGAGACCCTCCCCCGTCTCTTGGAAACACCTGCCTTGCTGTGTCTCACACACACACACACACACACACCCAACACCATCCCCTGGGTGCTCACAGGCAGAGAACAAGCCAGGCTAGGATTCTCAAAGGTAAACCAGTCAGAATAAGGCTATCAGGTCTCCTTAGGGTGGGCTTTATCCAACACAATGATGTCCTTCCAAAGGGGAACCTAGACACAAGCAGCCTACAGGGAGCATGCCACAAAAAGACTGAAGTAGGAATGGAGTGAGGCACCTACAAGCCAAGCTCTGAGGAAGACAGACAGAAGTCCAGCACCAGACAGAGGCTCAAGCAGATCCTCCCTGAAAGGCTTAGAAGAAACCAACCTTATCCAGAACCATGACAATGTCTACTGTCTATGCTGCCTGGCAAGCAGCATGGTGGCACAGCCATCTTAGCAAATGCATGTGATCTGGGGTAAGGAACTAGCAAGGAACATGCTCACAGTAAAGGACACCAGCAACTTGCCTAGGAAGAAAGAGGACTCTGGTGTCAAATACACATGAGAAGCCGGGCAGTGGTGGCGCACGCCTTTAATCCCAGCACTAGGGAGGCAGAGGCAGGTGGATTTCTGAGTTCGAGGCCAACCTGGTCTACAAAGTGAGTTTCAGGACGGCCAGAGCTACACAGAGAAACCCTGTCTCAAAAAAACAAAAAAACAAAACAAAACAAAACAAACAAACCAAATACACATGAGAGCAGCAGGCCTTCCTAGACACTGAATGTCATGTAGGTTTACATACCTATCCCTATCCTGGTTGATATGCGGAGACACAGTGGGGCCAGAAAGCTGGCTGATGTCACATGAGACACGGGGTCCAGAACTTACACTCCTGAACTGCAAAGACCCCTGTCACCAGGCCCCCACTCAGACTCTTACCAACAATAACCACTCATGCTCCTCAGTTTCCCTTCCCTGCTCCTCAGTTTCCTCTTCTGAAGAATGGAGCTGTTGGCACCTTCCACAGGAGGTAATAGAGAAGCTGACAGGCTGGGAAGACTTTCCTCTACCCCTGAAGAGGGATTACACCAGCCTCTCTCACTGTCCTACTGTCTAGCCCTAGAACCCTCCAGATCAAAACCCACCCATGGCTCCAACTACCTGAGAGGAAACCCTGTCTCCTACCTCAGGCCCTTTACCTCCTGGCTCAGCTTGCCAGGTGCTTACTCACCTGGCCTCACCAGCTCCTTGTGGCTGGACACACTTGAGGTTAAATTATATTCCCACCAGACACTGGACATGCCACTCTCGGCCACTGGTCATTCATTTCTCCACCTCTCCGTGGGAAAGGGTGTTCAGGGGAACATGGAACTCCAGGCAAAGTTCCTCATAACTTGGTGCTGTATTCAGGAAGGCAACCTGTGAATAGCCCATCGCAAGGCCACCACAGTGCTTGAAGAAAGTACCAAGTCCCTGCCATCACAGAAAGACTGTTAGAGGCCAGAGAAGGGCAGATGCGCACACCCATCATCTGACCTGAATAGCCCTCAAACTTTTCAGTCACCAAGAGGATGAACACGGAGGGCATGTCTCCTTCCATGCCAGTAGGCTCTCTTATAGTTCACACAGTGCTTCATCCCTGACAGTGAGGTTACCTCTTCAGTTGTCAGATGTAGCCATTATGCCTCAAACGCACTAGATAGGACAAGTAGGTGTTGGGGTGACAAAGCCTTCTCCTGCCTGCCAGGACAACCCATGGTGCGAACATGGGTTGCACCATGGCCTATATGAATAACATACAGGTATGTGCGCGCACACATGCAAAAGTGCACACACGCATACACAGTGAACATGTGCTCATGGATGTGTTTTTTGCAAGGCTGTCAGAGCCCAAGCCTGGAACCTCTAAAAGCTGAGGATGGGTGGTCTTAGAGCCTTCAGGCCAGGGCTGAAAACTCAGAACATCAAATCCAAGAGGAGATGGAGTGGCTTCCACAGCACCCTAGGGAGCAAGGGGGCTTTGACTGGCTTTATCTTTGGGATGGACCCTGGTACCCACCCATGCTATACCTAGACAAAGATGGCTGCCAGGGTGCAGTAAGGCAGGACACACAGGCATGGCCTCAGTCAGAATGCAGGACTCCTGGAAGTGGCATTTGCACACTGGACAAGTAGTAAGGGAGCCACCCCTGTGCCAGCCCCTACCAAAGCCATGGGTAGAGAGGAGGCAGACCATCTTTACACTTGAAGAGCTGGGAGTCAGAAGCAAAGGGAGTCTGCCACAGTCAAGTGGAAGACAGGCAGGGGGCTGCCAGGTAGGTCCCTCAGAGGTGAGGAAAGCTTCCAGAACTTACCAGTGACTTGGCCAGGCTGGAACTCTATGGAGAAGCAGAACGAGTCTCCTGGCACTTGGTGCAGGCTTGCTTCAGTCAGGTGCCCCTGGCACGGAAATCCTTTCTACTGGATCCCCTGGCTCAGAGCACCCAGACGGGGAACCTCCCTCGCTCCTATCTAACAGTTTGCTTTCTGGGCAACCTTTACCAGCTGCGAGTTCCATGCTCACAGGAGACTCAGGGTGTTGCGCTGACATTTCAACTTCTCCAAGCTGCTTGTCACCTCCGTGTTTGATTTCTACGCACATGTTAGAGGGTGGGATCTGGCCAGCCGCAGAGCCCACTGAGCAGGTCTGGCCTTTTCTTGGGGAACATTTGAAAGGTTCTTGGCAGGACCCCCGAATACAAAGCTGGAAACACTCCAGAGGGGGAAGGAAGGGAGTTGCAGCAGTGTGGAAAACAGAGACTTTCAGAGCCTCCGATCTAAGGAAAGCACCTGCTGGCAGAAGCCACCTACCCCAGGTGCATGAAGGCACTACAGCAGACCTGCAGAGACGACCCCACAAGAGCTGTGTGATCGGAAGAGGCACAATCCAGCTCTAGAAGAGCCACTCTCTGGTCTCACCTCCACGGTTTCCATCTCTGTGAGATGCATGTCTGATGCTGAAAACCTCCGAGCTACCACCTTGTGCCCCCATAAGGTGAAGTGGTTGTGAGCAGGTTGCAGGGCTCTGTGGTTCGTAAAGGACCCGTGCTTAGTAGGATAGAAAAATGTCACCGGGGCAGGAGGGATTAATGTTGTCTTTAAAACCAGACACAGTGCAAGGAAAAACCTGAGTCCCCTAGTCCCCAGCAGGAGTAGGCTGTCCATCAAGTAACTCTGCTCCCTGACTGAGGACCCAGGCAGGAAAGCGCACTGGTCTGCTTCACTGAGTCTGTGGTTAGAATATCTGGGTTAGCAAAGGTCAGGCTGCCCAGAACCCTCACACTTGCCTGTTCTGCAAGCTCACAGAACAGAGCTTTGACCCTGGGAAGGGGACATCACTCAGTGTGGGTTGAGACTCAGAAGTGACAAGTAGGCTGGACAAGGAGCCCAAAGAAGGGTAAAAACTCAAATCCAGCTGTAAAAGGCAGAGAAAGATGGAGCCTCTGGATGGCCGACATGGGGACCATGGAGAGCTAAAGTCTTATGATATTTAAATATTAATGGGAAGGAGACAGTAGGGGAAGATGGGGCAAAGTGGAGGAGGGGAGCAACAAATTGTTTATGTGTGGCCTTGAGGACAGGACCTAGAATTCCGTACATGGAGAAGGAACCAATCCAGTGCATCAGTGCATCTGACATCGTGTATACATGTGTAAGGGTGTGCAAGAGGCTGATCAGAGAGCTCCAGGAATCCGCCCTCTCTGTCTCTCTAGGTCTCCCTAGGTCTCTCTAGGTCTCTTTGTCTCTCTCTCTTACACACCACACACACACACCCCACACACATATCACACACAACACACTGTGCACACACACCTCACACACACACACAGAAGACACACACACAACAGGCAGACACACATAGAGACATTCACACACACACATACACAGCAGGTAGACACACATAGACACACACACACACACCCTCCAACCCCAGGATTACAGAAAGTTGCTCCTATGCTCATCTTTTACTTGGGTGTTTGATATCTGGACTCATGTTTACATGATTGTGAAGCAAGTGCCTTACCCTGTGAGCCATCTCCACAGCCCGCTTTAGGTCTTTCCCATGCCTTGAAGGAGTCACAATTTATATAACTACATAGAGCTGAAAGGTGTGTGTGTGTGTGTGTGTGTGTGTGTGTGTGTGTGTGTGTGCCTTTACTATGCTACATAACTTATATTATGGCCCCCTGGCCAGCAGGCTTCTTTTGAAAGTTTTACGTATGTGGTGTGTATATATGTCTGTCTGTCTGTCTGTCTATCTGCATGTATGTGGGTGCAGTAAAGTAGAGGTCAGAGGCTGACTTCTGGGAATTGGTTCTCTCTCCTTCCACAATGTGGATTCTGGGGATCAAACTCAGGTCTTCGACTTTGGTGACAAGCACCTTTACCCATTGAACCATCTTGCTAGCCCTTTTGAAAGTTTGTGGGTTTTTTTAAAAGAAAATTTTAGTGTCTCTATAATTTTGCCAATGGTTTTTATCAGTTGGAAGTTGGGAAGGGGTGTGGGAGAGGAAAACTGTGGATATCGTACGTAAGCAAAGAATACTGGTGCGTTACAAAGTATAACATCACATGCATAAAGAGGTCATGACGAAACCCAGCACTTTGTGCGCTAACCTAAAAAAATCAATAGAAAACACTGGGCTGGGCATGTTAGGGTGGACCACCACTCAGAAGGCAGAGCCAGGCAGACCTCTGCGAGGCCAAGGCCAGCCAGGGCAGCAGGGGAGCCCGGGTCTTAAAACCCAGAAACCAAGCAAAGCAAACATGGACAGAAGTCATGACTTCTGGTAGTCTTGGTGCTTCGTATAATTGTCACTTTCATTTGGGGTTTCAGAATAACGGCACAATTTCACAAACAGGCTCTCTGCAATCATATTCTTTTTGTGGCACTATTGATGTATGTAGATTTATTTGTTATTTTTAACTGGAGTCACAAGCCAGACATGGTGGTGGAGGCGTATGATCCTAATACTTGGGAGGTGGAGGTGACAGGGTCAGGAGTTCAAAGCCAGCACAGGGTATATGATACCTAGTCTCAGGAAGTTGAAAGCAAATAACCAGTTAACTAGAATCGGGTTATTGACACTTCTTTAGTATTTGAATCAAATCAGTTGTCGTCCATCATGTCTAGTTCGACTCTATCAACTATTAGGGCATTTTCTCCTCCTTTTCTAAATTATTGAGTCAAACCCTTAATCAATGCACGCCTTGGCGCTCTTTTCTGACAAAATGTGTAACACTATGACAGCCTTGAAGAACAGCTTCCTTCCAAAAATACTTGGTATTTTTATTTTACAAATTCTCAGTAAACTGCAGTCTGTCCTGATGTGGACACTTAAGGGTTCTCTGGAAAGTCGGTTGGATGGTGCTTTGCTGGGGCAAACGTGTTAAAGTGGACACCAGTGAAAGGCCAGGCTGACTCGTGAAGGGACGGTTCATGAAGCAGACCCAGGAGAGAGGATGCTCTGCTAACGCAAGCGTGCGAAAGGACACGTGATGAGGGATTCTTTGCTAACGATACCCGTGTATTGGTGAGCCTTACACTTCACAGTTGAGCTGCACTTGTCAGGACTCCATAGAGAGAAACACACGGGAAAATCTGTGAACTTGGGCTGAAGGATGCATGTGCTGAGGCAAGACCTGTGCTGAGGTAAGGGACATGGAGAACACGTGATGGCAGGTTTTGGGGTATAAATAGGACTCCAAGGGGTGATGGAGACAGAGCTGGTACAGCGAGCTGTGCAATGCAGATGGGTCTCTCATCTTCACTGATCTTTACTTCCCTGAGAGAGGCACAGCTGAAAGCCATCCCCCAGTGTCCCTGTGGGTCCCTCCTGCTGACTTGAGCCAAGGCTGAGGCCTGGCATCTCTGCTAGGTCGTGTCACCGCTGTTGCTAACCCAACTCTACCAAACTGGACTGCTGGTGAATCCGTGAAGTGTTTGTGAGTGGATCGAGCTGCCGCTGCTGACCTGTGAACTGAACTGCTGATTTCCAGACGACACAGATGGGAGTTGCTCCAGAGAACCTTTCTAAACAGGTCCACTTCCCCCGTATCTTTTCTTTCCCACGACCTCTGGTGGGTGGTGGGCCACAAGGGAGGTTAAAGCATTTAAGAGCCAACATTAAAAATAAGATTTGAAAAAAAATTAAAGTTACACTGCCCCATGTCCCAACAGTCAGTAAGGGGAGTTTTGTAATTTAGTAACTTGTGGTTTAATTTAATGAGAAAGTGTGACCTGTGAGTTGTAGTGTGTGTTTGCACACGTGCATGCGTGCGTGTGCATGTGCGTGTGCATGTGCGTGTGCGTGTGTGTGATTCAGTAGGGTTTTGGGGACCTATTGTACCCGTGCTCCTGGTCAGCATCACTGATACTTAAGGATAAGGGGTACTACCTTACTGACTTCCTTTCACTTAATGTATCAAACTCACCATGAAGTCCTGTCACTCCAAACATGTCTAATAGTTCTTGCCTTAGAAAATTTGAGTTTATAAAGCATACTATTATATTACTCTTTTCTGTCTTGCATTGAAATCTAGCTAAAGTACATTTAAAAAAACCTCTTTTTTTCACTTGAACTTACCCAATATGGTTTCTTTAAACTCATTTATTTTTAATTATGTGTGTCTCTGTGTGCCTGAGCGTGGATAATGTGCATGTGAGTGTAGTGCTCACAGAGGCCAGAAGGGGGCGCCATGCCCCCTGGAGCTGGAGTTACAGGTGGTTATAAGCTGATTGATGTGGGTACTAAGGACCTAACTAGGGTCTCCTGAGTGTTATTAACCACCGAGCCATCTTTCCAGGCCTCAGGACATATTTCTATCAGGTACACACACATACCTCAAGAGAACTTGAGCCCCCGTCTCTGCTTCCTGGGCTTTCTAACACTGTATTCATCTGCCATTCCTTTGCATCTCTGCTCTCAGGGAGGGCTTTTTAAATAGGTGCTTCCCCAGTGGCTAATACAGTTTCCAGATTTCACCTCAGCATGTGAATCTGCCTGTAACGCTTTATGGGGGAGGGGCGTGATGACCTTGGATACTTTGAGGTAGGGAGAATCTTGGCTGTGTGGTTCTAGCTGGTTCTTTCTCCACTGAAAGGCACAATGTGGAGCTGGGCAAACCTTCAGTGTTGGTTCCCTAGGCAAGCCGTGCCCTGACAGATCCTCCTGTTTGTGGTAGTAGACAGTCTCCTGAGAATCATGCATTCGACCACATGTGGGTCTCCTCCTGGTGGCCTCTCAGTACCCCATGCCCTTGTCGCTCTGGGGAAGCCCCTTCAATCCAGCTTTGAGTTTCTGACACTACCATGTAAACCACTTCTCTCTCCTATGAAAAGCAGATGGATTAGCAGATTGTAGCCACACAGGGATCTGCATGTGCCTCAGAGAAGACAGGTTCTCCAGCTGCCACTGGGGAGGGAACCATGAAGCCTGCAATGCCCTTCTTCTCTAGAAATAGACTTGCTTGGGTTAGTGGGTATAGGCACTTGCTGTCAAGTCTCATGACCAGAGTTCAATCCCCAGAACCTACACAATAAAAGAAACAAAACAAAACAAACAAACAAAACCCTCACAAGTAGTTGATCCCTGACTTTCATATGCTCCCTGTGGCAGGCATGTGAACACACACACACACACACACACGCCTTTAAGACTCTGCTGCTATTCCAACTATTAGACTCACACTCCAAGTGGCAGGGGAGAGAAAGGGTTAAAAGAAGATGTCCTTTTATAGGGAACTTCCTGGAAGTGCCACAAGACATTTCTGCATGTTCTTCATTGGTTGCAAGGGAAATATATGACAGTCCCATATAAGTTCAGCTGGCAAGAGATGCTCCCAGGAACTTCTGATGGGGGACATGAGGAAGAAGAGCAGGTCTGGATTGGCACACCTGAGTTTCTGTGGGGCACTTCCTGATTCAACCACTCTGTTCCAAAAAAAAGGAAAATCTACGACTGGAGAGATGGCTCAGTAGTTAAGAATATGTACTGCTCTTCCAGAGGTCCTGAGTTCAATTCCCACCCACATCAGGTGGCTCACAACAAGGGAAAGGTAGCCTACTGAAGGGTGTTTTTTGCAGCTCGGACATCATCTCTATGAGCCATATGTAATGTCACTCGGGCTTTAAAGACCCTAGGAGGATGGTAGATGGAGCTCTGCATTCCTGAGTACCCTGGTTGCAGAACCCTGCCCTGGGCAGGGGGAGTCTGTAACATTTCCTCTCTAACTCCATGGTGGTGCTGGGGGTGAGGGGGAGGAGGTGATTACAGCCTTGTGACATTTGGAGTAGAAGTAAATACTCAGGGTTAGCTACTGCATGTGTGTTTAATCTGAGTCTAATGAAGAACTGTCTCCAAGCAGGCATCTGTCTGGCTCACCTTGGCTTTAGTGCATTTGTTTATACAGCTCAGCTCGCCTGAACTGTAAAGTATTTTAGGTGGGTGGAAAGACATATTGTCCAAAGCCATCTGTCCATTTTTACCCATCCCCCCATTTACCTTGTGCATTCAACTTCACCTGAGCACTGTTCTCTGAGGCGCAAGAGGCGGCAAGACTCTGTAGAACATACACTGGAGATTTTTAGGATCTTGTGACATTTGGTATGGTCATGTGGCTCTCAAAGGGGTCCACCATGGTTTCCTCATCCATGGGATGCTCTGTGTGACCAGGGCAGCTCTGTACATACTGGAGTGTGAAGCTACCTGCTGACATCTCAGCAGAACAGTGAGCAGAGGGATAGGGATCCTGCCGCTCAGCCGATTTCGTTCTTTCCTTTTTTTTTCAGTTCAGGACCCCAGCCCACAGGATGCTGCTGGCCACATTCAGGGCCTGTCTTCTTCACTCAGTTAATTATTTGACCAAATGCCCTCAAAGAAACACCCTTAGGGTGTGTCTCATCAACGCTCACTCTATCAAGGTGCTTTTTAATCTAATCAAGCTGGCAATGACCATTTACTTAGACACCTATGTTACCCAACAACTGATCGCCAGGCAACGCAACAGTCTGCAGTGTGTCTAGAAACCATTCTCTTTTGACCCAGGGTTTTGTGCAAATGAGAAAGACAGTCTTACTGCTGTGAGTTCACTGGTACATAGGAACAGAGCCCCGGCCATGGCTACTGCAGGAAGCTGTGTTTTGTTCAAAGCTTCCTCTGAGAAGCATTTCCTATCAAGTAACTATCTTCAGCTTGTGGGTCACAAGTCTCCGTCACAGCTACTCAACACTGCCATTGCAGTATGACAGCAGCTGTGGACAACATGTGGATGCAGAGACGTGTTCATCCCAGGAAAACTTGACCTATAAAGGCAGGTGTGGGCTGGGTGTGGTT
Source organism: Rhynchomys soricoides (assembly GCA_019843965.1). Lineage (NCBI taxonomy): Eukaryota > Metazoa > Chordata > Mammalia > Rodentia > Muridae > Rhynchomys > Rhynchomys soricoides. Next base: position 996,414 of record JADRCH010000100.1, on the reverse strand, counting down.
TACTGACCCTTGGTTTAGGGCAACGCCAGCTGTTGCTATAATCAAAGTGGAATCTGTACAGCTAGATAAAGAGGAAACCCCAATAGATACTGTGTGTGTGTGTGTGTGTGTGTGTGTGTCTGTGTGTGTGTCTGTGTGTGTGTGTCTGTGTGTTGTGTGTGTGTCTTGCCTGTGGGTGTCTGTGTGTCTGTGTTAGTGTGTTGTGTGTGTGTCTTGTCTGTGTGTCTCTGTGTGTCTGTGTGTTAGTGTGTTGTATGTGTGTGTCTGTGTGTGTTTGTGTTTCTTTATATGTATATGTGTATATGTATGTGTCTGTATATGTGTGTGCCTGTGTGTATGTATATGTGTATATGTGTGTGTGAAAGTGTGTGCCCATGTGTGTGTATGTCTGTGTATCTCTGTGTATATGTCTGTCTCTGTGTATGTATCTGTGTAAATGTGTGTGTCCATATGTGTATATCTGTGTGGGTCTATGTGTAAATGTGTGTCTGTGTGTGTCTGTGTTTGTGTGTGTCTGTGTGTGCGTCTGTGTGTGTGTGCCTATGTGTGTATATCTGTATATCACACTCCAGGTAGCTAAGTGTACTGTCACTCGTGCTGTGGCATGTGATGGTCCTGGGTGATGGCCTGCATGATGAGCTCAGTTGATGTGAATGACATAGGCCTTACAAACAAGCACAGACTACCACAGACAACCCAAAAATACATCAGAGTAAGATCACCTGCTCCGGGCCATCCTGTGTCATCCAGCAGCACCACTGTTGGGTAGGTAGTGTATACAGCGTGAACACACTGAAACCAGGAATCCTCTGTGACCCAACAGGCTGGAACAGGCCCATTCAAGAGTTCTGTGGTGTACTGTGTGGACATATAAGTACACATGTGTAGAGGCCAGAGACTGATACTTAGAACGTGCAAAACATACACTGCTTGTCACTTCCATTTTCTTCAGATGCGTTTTGATCCTCCTTGGGTATCTGAAATAACCTGTAATGGAAGGCCACTGTACCAGACATTGATAAGGAAAGAAATGCTCCTGCCTGGGAGGGGTCCCTGAAGTTTCTGGAACCAAAGAGGGCAGGTAGGGCAGGCATTCCAAAGCAGAATAGGGAGAGTGGTTCCCTGTGGTAGAGAGCCAAGCAGGAAGCAGGCAGGATAGAGGACTGCCCCCAGCTGGGAGGACTCAGTGAGCAGTCTCTAAGCAAAGGTTCCATCCCTAGGACAAAGGACTGCCAGAGGGAGGCATTATTAGATTTGTGCCACAGGAAGATGACTCTGACGGCCATCTGCAGGGCGGCTGAGAGAGGCGTTTAGAGACAAGGGAGTCAAAGAGTCCTTTCAACAGCTTGGCAAGCAGGAGTGGGGGTGGGGTAGACACGAGAGGGAAGATTCTGGATCACCCCAGGAGGTAAACCCAGACAATTAGGGGGAGGGGTAGAGATGCAGGAGCTCTGGACTGACTTAGGTGGATCTTAGAGACCATCTTAGAAAGCCCAGAGGAGAAGGCATTAGAATGGGAAGACTTTTCTGATGTGGTAAGTTCAGGGTGTCTAGGAAATATCAGGATGGCAGGAGAATGCTGGGACGCCAGAGGGAGGTTGGCTGAGATTACAGGGACCTAGTCAGCACCCAGAGCCATGAGGATTCTCATCTACCCTGTCCACTGGCCTGCTTGCACAGTGAGGCTGTCTGGAGGAAAGCCAGGGCATGGCACAGCCACAGGACACATCACAATTTATACCCAGGAATATTAATTTCAAACAGGTGGGAAATACAGGCCAGGGAGCGCAGACAGGAAGAGACCTGGGCGCCCATTCATCAGGGGTTTAGATCAACCAGACCAGATGTTCTGCACACACACACACACACGCACACGCACACACACACAAATGCAAAGAATTTCATAATTCATCCTGCAGACAAGAGGAGTGGAAGAGATCAGGGCAGACAGGAACTCTGGGGCCAGAGGGTTTGAAGACTACTACCCACTTCCAGTTGAGAACAGGCAGTGCCAGACACAGTCCACCACACATCCTTGGAGGGCAGGAGCAGAGCACAGCCAGGAACAAGCAGGAACAGCTGCATCCCCAGGTCCCTGCATGCATCCTCAGGAGGGAGCCTGGTGACCCAGACACTAATCAGTCCCTCTCTGGGCACTTATGACCTGGACCAAGACCCTCTGGCCAGGTCTGCAGGCCTCCTTGTGGGCCTGATCATGTAGACTCACTCTCCTGAGCTCAGGTAGGGAAGCCTGGGAAGAGGTGAAGATTAGACCAGACCCCCATGCTGTGTACAAGAGAACCCAGCATGGGGTCTCGCCCCAAGCATTGACTGAAGAGTTGATATTTCAAAGGCCATGGTGCCTGCCAGTGAAATGGCTCAACAAGTAAAGATGCTTGCTACACAGCCTGATGGTCTAAATTCAACCCCCAGGACCCATACAAAGGGGAACGGAAAGAACTGACTCCATAAAGTTGTCCTCTGACCACCACACACACACTGTTGCACATGTCTGGTCCCCACATCATACACACAATTATGATACATTTTTAATTAAGATTTTTTTTATTTTTAAATGTGTGTGTGTGTATGTGCACGTGTGTATGTATGTGTCTCTGTGTGTGTGCATGTGAGTGTGTGTGTGTGTGTGTGTGTGTGTGTGTGCCTGTTTATGCACACACTGTCTGATTACTTGGAGCTGGAGTTATAGTCAATGGTGAGGATCCCAGTGTGGGTGCTGGGCATCAGATGAGGTTTTTGTAAGAACAAGTCACATTCTTACTAGCTGATCCATCTCTCCAGACCCAGTGGATAATTTTGAAATTTTATATAGATAAATAGATGTATAGATAAATAGATGGATAGATAGATAGACAGATAGATGTCATGGTTTTTGTCTCAGCTTCAGTTCTACTGCTGTGATAAAAACACCCTGACAGGGCTGGAGAGAAGACTCAGCGGTTAAGAGCACTGACTGCTCTTCCAGGTCCTGAGTTCAAATCCCAGCAACCACATGATAGCTCACAACCATCTGTAATGAGATCGGATGCCCTATTCTGGTGTGTCTGAAAAACAGCTACAGTATAGTTACATATAATAAATAAATAAATTAAAAAAAAAAAAAAGCAGCTTACGGAGAAAGGACTTATTTCAGCTCACAGTTCCGGGCATCATCTGCCATAGCAGGGAAGTCAAGGCAGGAGCATGAAGCAGCTGGTCACACCACAGTCACAGTCAAGAGCAGAGAAAGGTCAGCCTGGTCTACAGAGTGAGTTCCAGGACAGCCAGGGCTACACAGAGAATCCCTGTCTCGATAAACCAAAAAAAAAAAAGGAGCGGAGAGAGGAATGATGCATGCTGGTCCTAATTTTTATAGAATCTGGGCCCCAAGCCAAGAGAATGGTACTGCCCAATTTTAGACATCAATGAATGTAAATAAGATAGTCCCCGACAGTCCAACCTGATCTGAGCAGTTAGTCCCTTATGACACTCTCTTCCCCAGTGACTCCAAATTCTGTAAAGTTGAGCATTAAAATCAACCATCAGCTTCATGACTTCAACACAGCACAAACTTCTGAGAGGTTAGAGCCCGGAAGGGTCTTCAAAAGTTCACACTGATTCGCCTGGTCTGGACTGACCCGGAGTCCATGCCACAGTTGGTGAAAGGCTGTTTGACAGACAGAATCGTGGTACAGTATTTTATTGCAACCAGTCAGAGGCCAGGGCTGGAGGTTTTGCATCTCAGAGCTCCAGAGCTTTGTGTCCTGAAGAGATGAGACCTCTCAGCTTTCAGGCATAAGTCTAAAATGAGCCTGGGACATACCTGAAGGGAGTCGGGGGAGTGTGGGTTGAGAATCTAGATGGCCTTCTTTACTCCTTATAAAGGATGTCATTCAGGCTGGGAAGACATCCCAACACATGAGCACGAGGACCCCAGCATGATGCAGAAAACCCGCATGAAAATGCCAACAGTCAGGCTGGAGAGATGGCTCAGCGCTGACTGCTCTTCCAGAGGTCCTAAGTTCAATTCCCAGCAACCACATGGTGGCTCACAACCATCTGTAATGGGATCCGATGCCCTCTTCTGGTGTGTTTGACACAGCGACAGTGCACTCATATATAAAATCAATAAATCTTTAAAAAAAGAAAGAGGGAGAGAGAGAGAGAGAGAGAATGTCAACAGTCGTGCTGCATACTTGTAATCTTAGCCTCAGAGAAGCTGAGACAGGAGGATTCCTGAACCTCACAGGCCAACCAGTCTAAATACTGATCATCAAAGCCCATGAGAGACTCTTTCTTTCTTTATTAAAAGATTTAATTTATTTATATGAGTACACTGTAGCTGTCTTCAGACACACCAGAAGAGGGCATCAGATCCCATTACAGATGGTTGTGAGCCACCATGTGGTTGCTGGGAATTGAACTCAGGACCTCTGGAAGATCGGTCAGTGCTCTTAACCGCTGAGCCATCTCTCTAGCCCCGAGACTTTGTTTCAGAGAGGGTGGGTGGCATTTCTAAAGAATAATATTTGTCAGGCAGTGGTGGCGCATGCCTTTAATCCCAGCACTTGGGAGACAGAGGCAGGCAGATTTCTGAGTTCGAGGCCAGCCTGGTCTACAGAGTGAGTTCCAGGACAGCCAGGGCTACACAGAGAAACCCTGTCTCGAAAAGCAGGAAAAAACAACAACAACAACAAAAAAGAAAAATATCCACAGCCAGGAGGTGGGTGGTGCACACTTTTAATCTCAGCGCTCAGGAGACCAAGTCAGGTAAATCTCTGTAAATTCAAGGCTAGCTACAGAGCAAGTTTCAGGACAGCCAAGGCTACACAGAGAAACCTTATCTTGGAAAAACAAACAACAACAAACAAAGAATAATATCTAAAGCTGTCTTCTGGTCTCCATACATGCGCACAACTATATCTGTACCTGTGTATGCTCAACACACACACACAGAGAGAGAGAGAGAGAGAGAGAGAGAGAGAGAGAGAGAGAGAGCTCATTTGAAGAGTCACCTCCCTCATGCCCGGGGACCAGGGAACACTCAGGCATAGCCAGTACCTTAGAGTGAGCATCTGCCAGTCACAAGCTCCATGGGGACAGAATGTTATGTACAGAGTCCACAGGACATGACCACAGCACTGGGTCTATATTCTGGGACCTAAAAATAGCAATGTAGAGACAACAGACCAACTACCTACTGGCCACAGAGTCACCGCTGTTGGACCTCAGCTCTTGGAAGGAGGGTCTCAGGCTACCAGGTAGGGACCTATAGGTGTATACTGAGGGGTGTGTGGGAAGGGTTATTGGAAGCAGAGTGTGAAGAAGGAAGAGAGAGAGAGAAAGTGATCTCACAGCAAACCACACAACCATCTTCCAGGGTGGCTTCTCTTGGGGAACCCTAGAGGGAAAAAGCCCTAGCCTCAGGTCTATATAGAGCCTGGTCAATAACACTGACCTCATGACCTCATAGACTATTTCAAACTCCCTGATGGGACCTGGCCTTGGTGGTGTACGGTCTGTCCCCAGCCCAGGGTATGTGGGGACTCTTGGGGACCATTTGTTAAGGGAACAATAAAAAGAGTGGGTAGGTTATTCAGGATTTCAAAGCTGGTGTGTTGGGGAGAGGAAGAAGGCTGGGAGGAGGGGGTAGAAGTTAGGCTTCCTCCTCCTCTGCCCCCCACAGGCCTCCGCGTCCTGAGTGGCTGGGCCCCAGCGAGGGAGCCAGCAGACCAGCAGCTTCCCGGCTGGCGGAGTAATGACTCAGCCGCCATCTGTTATTTAATGAGAAGATGACAAGCCAATTGGCAAGCATCCCCCCCCCTTCTCTTTAATATGGCAAATCGAAAAATGTAACTCTCTCTTGATCTGTATTTCTGACTCGCTCGCTCACTCTTCTCATCACTCCACAGTAAACAGAGCCAGGATTTGCCAGGCAGCCCTCCAGAGACTCCTTGATGCTAAGAGTTGTCTTTTGCTAAAGGTGAGGAAGGCTCTGCCCAAGTCACACCCTCCCCGGTACTGCCGTGGAACTGGGTCCTCTCAAACCTAGTGTCTGTTCCCTGAATCTAACGCAGTAACCCCTGGAGAATTTCAGAACCATAGTGCACTTCAGAGAGAGTAGGCTACTGTGGTCGGTGACAAGCTGGCCATGCAGGACAGGCAAAGTCAGAGGCTGCACCTTGAGAAGGGGTAGAAGGTGGTTTAAGACCTTCACTCCAGGCCAGTCCCATAGCTGACCCCATGTGTGCCTTTTGGAAGTCCATGTCTTAGTGTGTCGTGAGACCTGGCTAAGCCCCAGTGTTCTGAGGTTAGCCCTGAAGGTAAGGTCTTTCCTTTGGGACAGAGTTTCCCAGGTTTGGCAGAGCTCCATACCTCTGGGAAAACTGAGCATTGTTTAAGAGGGATGTGGTTCATTATAGTCAAGTTCCCTCTGTGTTGAGTGAATCTTGGGCCTAGGCGTGTATGTTAAAAAGGAAGGCAGCAGCCACCAGGCACAAGAACTATCTACCACAGAGATGCATTTGGGAAGGAAGCCCCAAAAGTGCTAGCTTTGGGTGGCCAAGACCACCACTTCCTACCTGGAGGTCAGTAGTAAGTTGTGTGCAGCTCATCGAGAGAATAGGTATTCACCCTGTTGCTAGAAGGATGCACTCACTCTTAAGCTGGTTTCTCCTCTCTCTCTCTCTCTCTCTCTCTCTCTCTCTCTCTCTCTCTCTCTC
>JADRCH010000100.1:849381-989682 GCA_019843965.1 Rhynchomys soricoides | reverse complement strand
TCTCTCTCTCTCTCTCTCTCTCTCTCTCTCTCTCTCTCTCTCTCTCTGTGTGTGTTTGCTTTGCTGAGTTTGAGACCGGGTCTCAGGCTGATCCTAAGCTCACTGTGTAGACAGAGATAGATTTCAACTCCTAATGGTCCCGTTGAAGCCTCCCCAGTGCTGGGATCGCAGCTGTGTGCCACTACAAACCTCAGCTGGGTCTCCCTTGATCCTTACAGGCTCCCAGTATACATGAACCCTCTGGCCCCACCGACTCTTTTTCTTCTTCTTTTTCATTTTTGATCATAGCTTCAAGCTCAGGGGCACTCTGAAGGGTCCATACACAGTGTGTCCATCAGAATGTATAGTTAGGAATTGAACAAACAAGGAACCCCTTTGAGACTCAGTTACCCCACCTTTTCAACAGGGCTCAGAGGCTCACCCACAATGGCACAGTGAGACCAAACAAAGGAAAGGAGAGGGGGTTACTGTCTGAACAACCACCTGCTTTTCCTCCCCAGTGCCAAGTCTCTCCACCCCTAAATCTGCCCACCAGCTCTCCTTCCCTCCTGGACAGAGGACCTGGGGGTAGGGAGGTGGGCTGAGACATGGCCACGTGCTCTGTCTCAGTCCAAAAGCCATGCTCACGTGACCATCGACAGTGGATTGATGAAATTAAGCGCAGATGGTTACTTTGTTGTTGTTCTTTGAACTGACAGCTGCTGGTATAAAAATAAATTAAATTAAATTTCACATAAGTCAGACTTTTTTTTTTTCCAAAATGATCTAAGTTTCTCTGTGTTGTTGTCGTTACATTGTTTTCTTTCTTTTCAACATACGGAGGCAGAGAAAACTCCAGGGCACTAGAAACATGAAGAAGAGGCTCGTCCCTCCTTCACACAGCCGCCCCCTTGACATTCTGAAAAGTCATGCTGTGCTGTCTTCAGAGTTAGGGCCAGGAGGCCACGGAGGCCTGGTGTGAACCTGGAATGGGCCACCCACTAACTACGTGGACTTGGGAAAGTAACCTAGCTTCTAGGTGCTTCATTTTACTGCTCTGTATAGGAGCAGAGCTAAGAATAATGTCTCCTCAGGGTGAGGGATGGAGAAGCACACCTGGCTCCTGAGTCCTAGCTGGTTGTCAGTAGCTGTAAGTGAATATGGCATCTTTACATGTTGAAGTGTCACCGTGGGGTGCATGGCAAGACACCCCTAGTCCTTACCTATTATCCAGAAGACTCTCAGAACCCACTCCCTGAAACCAGTCCTCGCCATCCACACTCCCTGCTACCTCTCCGAGTCCCCCTCCGACTCCCAGCATCCCTGGACAGGAACCCCATACAGCATTTGCATGTAGACGAAGTGAGAAGCAGCCCTGTATTCTCAGCCATCCTGTAATTGAAGCCCTGACTCATCCTCAGTACCTAGAAAGTCCTTTCTTCTCTCCATAGTCAGGCCTGGAGCCACCTGTTCTGGGGCACACTGCCTCTGGCCTCTGGTGATTGAGTCACAGGGAGCATCTATTGCCTGTGGCCCAGCAAAGCCCCCCAGGAGCTGTGCATGCCTTGTTCGCCCCTTGTGAAGAAAGTGGAGTGGTCTGTAACGAAACAATGTTGCCAGCCAAGGAAGAAGGGCAGACAGGGGTAGGAGAAACGCCCCAAGGCTCACTCAGTATTTCCACAGTCCATCTGTCCACCAAGACTGTGTTCTTCCCTTTTACCCACAGCAATCCCCCTTACTGCTGACCGTGCAGGACCACAGTATCACTGCACACACATCGAGCACACTGAGAGCAGAGGGTGATGCACACCCTAAATTGCCTGAGACAGGTGACAGAAGTTGAGACAGGAAGGACAGGGTGTCTGTGGATGTACAGAGCACGCGGGGCTCCACCCAGATGTTGAATGGAGGAGAGAGGAGAAGAAAATGATCACATGTGTGGAGGGGGCTGGGGACAGCAAGGGAAAGGCCTGGGAGGCAGCAAGCCAGACTTCGGAAGCCCAGGGGTCACACAAGGACTAAAGGCTCAGCTGCAAACGGGGTAGCCAGAACACTCACACATGTGCTTTTCCTCCTGCAGTCCTGGTATGTGCTCCTAATCAACCCACATGGCAAGCCTAGCCTTAAGATCATTCCTAAGGATGAGTTCTTAGGCCTCCTCCTGCCCAGCATCAGACCCGTTGTCTTAAGGAGCTGAAGTCCTGTGTAGTTTACAGCAGGGACATTCTGGCTTTTGGAAAAGGGACACAGGAAGAGGCCGGGAGACTGGACAGACAGGAAGCTACAGCAATGAGCCAAAGGCAACCTAGAAATGAAGAGGTCAAGATGGGGAGGAGGAGAGCTCAGACACCTGAGACGGAAAGAGGAGTGAATGCTGAGTAGTCAGCTGACCTGTGGATGCCTCCTAGCCAGATGGAATCTCCTATATCTCTCAGGAACGCAGTCTCACGTCCCTTCTCATCCAGATAGGCTCAGCACAGCCCCAAGGAGGATAGGACTGCTCACAGAGGGTACTGAGGTTGAGAGGGAAAGGGGATTTTCCCAAAAGACCTTCCTGAGAGTCCGAAATGGGAGCAGAACATTCCTCTGAACTTAGACAAAGGCCCTACCATTACTGAGCCTCATGGTGGCTTAGCATGTTCAGGATTTGATCAAAACCCTGTAAATATAAATCTGTCTTTTCTGAGACACAGTCCTATAGTGATATCTTTCTAAAATGTCTTTGATTTAATGGTTTACTTTTTTAATACCATAAGATAAAATAGCATTAATAAGTGAATTTAATATTAAGAAAAAGAAAGAAAGTTGGATGGAGCTTCCACAAGAGTATTAATCCACAAATCAGGGCTCTGCTCTCAGGATGGGTCATCTACCAAAAGCACACACATACATACATACACACAGACACACATGCATGCACATCACACACATACAAGTACTGCACACACACACACACACACACACATAGCACATACACCCAGAGACATACACATGTATGCACACACACACATCACACACGCATACACACACATGCATGCACTTTATACATATATACATATGGCACATACACACATACTACACACACACATACCACATACACACAGACACACACACATGTATGCACACACACACACACATTCTCACCTGAGAAGAGAGGCCAGTGCATGGGGGACATGGGCATTCAATCTAAGGCAACATCAATAAAACTAATTACATGGACAAGAGCCATGGCTTTCCAGTTTATTTCAGAAGCAGCTGGGCCTCACTGCAAGTCTACCACACCCACTATGTATGTGGAAGTGACAGTCCATCCTGCTCCTGTGAGAGAATCAGATCCTGAGGGGGCAGAGCTGAGTCTGGCCCTTCTCCCCCACCTAGGCGACAGGAGAGTAAGTACTCATGGCTATTGCCATGTCCGTCTGACTGGCTCTAGATTCAACTAGAAGGAAAACTCCAGGCTTGTCAGGTCTGTGAGCAACTTTCTAGATAGGATTACCTGAGGGGAGGAGGTCCACCCTCAGGGCAGGTGGCATCGTTAGATGGTCTGAACTCCTGAACCACATAAGAAGAAAGCCCTACAGGGTGTGGTGTAACACACCTCTCATTCCAGAACTTAAGAGGCAGAAGCAGGTAGATATTTATGAATTTGAGGCTAGCCTTGTCTACATAAAGAGTTCCAGTCCAACTGTGGACCCTAGCTCCAAATACATATATAACAAAGTGAGCTGAGTGGTCCCTGTCTTCCTGCTTACTGATGCTGGTAGCCATGTTATCAGCCACATCAAGCTGTGAGCCAGAATAAACCCTCCTTCCTCACATTGCTTCTCCACAGGTTTTTCCTTGAATTAACCCTCAGAGTGGGCAAATAGATAAATCCAGACTGCCAAATCCCAGGGGCGGAGGAGCCCTAAAAGTGAACTTGCCAGGAGGACACAAGGCCAGCAGTGCTACGTGAGCATCCAGGGTTGGAGATTCTGTGGATGGTGACCAGTGTGAAACTGACTCGCTGAGACACAGATCTTGGTCCAGCAGCCAGAGAAAGTTCACTGTCTAGAGAAGAGGAGTGCAGGCTTCCCTCCTCCCTTGGGTACCTGAAACTATCCAGAAGACCCAGGAAAGCACCCTGGACCAGAAGTCAGAAAAATATGACTGTTGGTTCTCCTCTCCCCATGTGACCATGCGGTGATGCTTCCTACAGCACGCCCTGGCACATCTGGCTGCATGGTCCAAAACATCCCACACCATGAGGGCCAAAACAGAAGCCACTGGCCACCGCTGCCCACAGAACTTGTGAGATTGTAACTAATACGAGGGAAGGACTGGGAAAGCCCAGATCCACATTTTATTTCTCTTAAGTTAGCTTTCATTTAAGCAAGTACATGTGGCTGATAGCTTCCACGCTGACTGCACGGCTTCAGGCGGCAATCTCCGATTTTCTAACTATAAGTCAGGAGTCCTGACCTCTCAGGGAGTTGAGTATAAAATAATAGTGATCACTGAATCTGGAGAACTGTCCTTTGTTCATGTCTTGGATTCCATCCGGTCCCTGGTGTCCTGAGTTCTAGCCTTGAGTCTTCAGACACAGAGCCAGGTGGAGCAGGCCTCACATTCATGGAGACCTTTTTTTTTTTGGTTTTTCAAGACAAAGTTTCTCTGTGTAGCCCTGGCTGTCCTGGAACTCACTCTGTAGACCAGGCTGGCCTTGAACTCAGAAATCCGCCTGCCTCTGCCTCTCTGCCTCTGCCTCTGCCTCTGCCTCTGCCTCTGCCTCTGCCTCTACCTCCCGAGTGCTTGGATTAAAAGTGTGTGCCACCACTGTCCGGCATGGAGTCTATTAAAGATGCAGTCACACCAGGAAATGACAATCACCATTAGCCCAGCGAAGGAAACAGACAGCCAGTAAAGTGAGAGGCAGTGGTACCCTTGGTAGATTTCATGGCATGAGCTTTCTCTTGGCTGTGTACTAATGCTAACCAGAGCTTCTAGAAGCCAACATTGGAGGCCCCCCGCTGCTGGCTGGTGGAGGTGACCTTGATACACAACTTGGAAGACAAGCCATGACTCTGCGGACTCCTGCCTCATGAAGCCTTTCCCAAGCAGAGCTGCCTACCCAGCGATGCTCTGAAGAATACAGACACTTCATCAACTCAGAGCAACGAGGCCTCCTGAGCAAGCCCAGAATCCTGATGACAGAAGTTGATACATCAATGTGGATAAGTAAAATTTCAATGGTTCCACCCGTTGATGAAGAACTACAGGCAGTCAGTGCCTGCTGAGAAAGGAATCCATTTCCTCCAGGGCTCAGTTCCCACATAGGTTGTCCAATCCTAAGTGGTCAGCCTTGGACACACAAACATATAAGCAAAGCTAAATAAACTCAGTAGCCTGTATATGTGTGTGTGTGTGCATATAAGTTCATGTATACATATGTCTGTATAACAATAATAAAGACGAGTTCATGAATTTGGGAGAAGAGTCATGGAGATACCCAGCTAATATATGACCCTCCATCACCTCCCCCCCCAAAAAAATCTTTGTTGTTTTTTTTTTTTAATTTTGTTTGGGGGTGTTGTTTTGGTGGTGGTGGTGGTGGTGGTGGTGGTGGTGGTGGTGGTGGTTGGTTGGTTGGTTGGTAAGTTTGTTTTGCTTTGTTTTGAGACAGGGTTTTTCTGTGTAGCCGTGGGTAACCAGAACTCCATAGACCAGGCTGGCCTTGAACGCAGAGATATGTGTGCCTCTGCCTCCCAAGTGCTGGGATTAAAGATGTGCAGATCCACTGCCCAGCAAAATTTTATATAATAATAATAATAATAATAATAATAATAATAATAATAATAACAATAACAACAACAACAATAATAGCAGCATATGTACTGGCAGGGCATGGTGATCCATGTCTGTAACCCTAGTTCTTTAGAGTCAGAAGTCTAGATCACAGAGCAAGACCTTGGAAGAAAGGAAAAGGACCAGAAGGGGGGAAAAAGAAGAGGGAGGCAAACATGGACTTACACACCTGTAGCACTGTAGTGCTGTCCTCCAGCACTTGGAGGTCTAAGTTAGGAAGGTCAGGAATTCAAGGTCATCCTCTGCTTCATAATGAGATCAAGATCAGCTGAAGCTACATAAAATATTGCCCTCTTCACCCCCCCCAAAACACTGTAGGGGGAAGGAAGGAGGGGGAAAGATATAAGATCCCCAGTCTTAACTCTGTGATTGAAGTCTGCCTGGTCTCACGTGGTTTAGCTTGCTTTCTGCTGCTGTGATAAGACACTATGACCAAATGCAACTTGGAGAGGAAAGGGTTTATTTCATCTTAAAGCTTAAAGTCCATCATGGAGGGAACTCAGGGCAGCAGCTGAGGCAGAGACCATGGAGGAACAGTACTTACTGGCTTGCTCCCCATGACTTGTTCAGCCTGATTGCTTATACACCCCAGGATCATCTGTCCAGGGTGGCACCGCCCACAGTGGACTGGGCCCTCCCATAGCAAGCATGAACCAGGAAAATGCTCTACAGACTTGCCTACATGCCAATCCAGTGGGGGCATTTTTCTCATTGTGAGTCCCTCTTCCCAGATGACTCTAGGTTATGCCAAGTTGACAAAACTCCTAACCATCCCAGAAGGCGAGCTAGAGCCCTCCTTCTCGTGATGCAGGTTTTCCGGGTCAGTAAAAAAAGATATTGAAGCTGCTGACTGCTCTTGGTCAGTGGCATGTGTGACTTTCTGCAGTCCTAAAATGTCTGTATGTGAAGGCTAACGTCCCCTGGTGGCCAGACATGAAGCTAAGCTTGGCACTTTTGTTGTAGTCTCCATCAGAGAAAGAGACATAGAGGGGTGTGGCCTTCTGTGGCAGGACAGAGCCTGAGGTCTGGAGGTGAGCACAGCCATCCGTGGGCAGAGCCAGCACAACCTCTCTGAGCCACTCAGCTTTCTGCTTGCCAGGCTGGAGCTCTCAGGCTGCTTCAACTTAATGTCACATCAAAATTTCCCATCCTCACTGTCTCGCAGGACCTACAGAGCATGAGAGAATCCTGTGTTTACAGTCCAGAGATCAGGCTGTAGGCACCACCAGTTTGTATGTCCTCTGACAAGAGATGAGAAGTGGACCCTGGGGACTGAGGGATTCTGCCAGTCATAGGCATACTAGGGCTTTTGCCATTGCTATTACCACAGTACCATAGGCTGAGTACGCAAAGAGGTTCATTCTAATCCATGGTTGTGACTCAAGGTCTAGGGGGACCGCTGCTGAGGGACGCTTGCTGGAGACAGCAGAGAGCATCCTGGGTGAGAAGTGGAGCATGCCCATATGTCTCTTTGGGTTTCTCCTGTTTTTCTTGTTTTGTTTTGTTTGAACCTATACTGATCTTGAACTTGTGGCAATCCTCCTGCCTCTGCCTTCCAAATGTTGGGATTACTGGTATGAGTAGCCAAGTACGACTTCTCTCCCTCTTCTTGTAAAGCTTCGGGTCTGCTGGGTGGTGTTGGCTCACATCCTTAATCCCAGCACTTGGGAGGCAGTGGCAGGCAGATCTCTGTGAATTCAAGGCCAGGCAGGCAGGGCTACACAGAGAGACCCTGTCTCAAAACAAACAAACAAACAAACAAAGCACACTAAAAGAAACTTCAGATCCAATCACAGGTTCTACTCAGAAGACTTTAATCTTTTCCGTCTCCTGAAGACTCCACTGCTAGATGCCCTGTAAAGATACTTCAATGTCAAAACAGGGACTAAACCAAAGTTGAGTTTCAGGAAGCAATACATCTGTTGCAGACCTTCTCAGAGGACGGACAGAAAACATTTGCCCTGTAAGTACACAGACCAAAGTTCAAGCCCCAGCACCCACATAAAAGAGCTGGATACAGTGACAAGCACACCCATAATGCCAGCGCTGGGAAGGCAGAGACAGGAGGATCTCTGGGCATTTCTGGCTCACTGTTATAGATGAATCCATGAGTGAGAAACCTTGCATGGAAAAATAAAGGGAAGAGTTGGCAAGATGGCTCAGTGGGTAAAGACACATGCTGTTAAATCTGACAACTTGAATCCCATCCCTAGTCCCACATGGTAGCCAGATCCCAAGGATTGGCCTCTGGCCTCTGACCACCGTGGAAAACACACACACCCCCTAAACAAACAAGGTAGAGCTGCAGTCTCAACCAGAGGGTTGTGACCCCTTTTGGGTTCGAATAACCCTTTCACGGGGGTCACCTATCAGACGTTTACACGATGATTCATAACAGTAGCAGAAACAGTGGAAATAACTTTATGGTTGGGGTCACCACAGCACGAGGAACTGCGTTAAAGGGTCACAGCATTAGCAAGGCTGAGAACCACTGCTGTAGAGTGACAGAGGAAGCCAAGTTAACCTCTGTCCTCCCACACGTGTGAGCAAGTGCATGCCTGTGCACACACACAAAGAGACCAGGGCAGAGACATGGACAGGTTTCTGTCCCTTCTGATGGACTCCACACTAGTCTAGGCAGAAGGAGCCTTTGAACCAGATACAGCAACGCACAGACAGACACACAGACTCCTGGACACAGCTCTGCTGCTGTACCTATGGGAACAGGCTTAGTCCACATGCCTCAGCTCTCTGATTTTCCCTCCCCATGCAGGGGCAGCAGAGGCCTGGCTGGTACAAGGAGATCAGCCCCAGGCAAGGCTCAGAGTGCACAGTCAAGGACTGTGTCCATGGGTTAACACTCAAGATCATGTGCTCTGAGCCTCAGAAGTCAGTCCCTAGGGAACGATGCAGAGGTTTGGACTGGGACAGAGCACCTCCCACTACATGGCCAGTCTTCAGGGCTGAGACCCCAGCCACGTGGCCAGAAGAGCCTGGCAGCTGCCCATCCCAGTAGCACCAAGCAAAAAGAGGATTCCAAGTAAATTAAAAACAAGCATGTGTGTTTCTCTTTGGCCCATCTGTGGCAGTTTCTCGAGGCACCAGCCCTTGTGGGGGAAGGGGACAAAGCAGAAGTAAAATGGCTTTGGGAGAAGCTGGAAAAATTAGCAATTAGGGGGGAACTTGTAATGAGAAAATGATCCTTAATAGGGCAAACACAATACTGCCATGCCTTTCTTTCTCCCTTTCTCACCGCAAACAAGTGATGACTTCATGTCTGGGATTTTTTTGCTTCCCAGTGGCAGAGCCAACTGGGAAAGAGCTCAAGAAAAAGGTCTCCATTGTCCTGAGACAGTATCTCTGGCGTCTTCAAAAGGGAAGTCCCCAGTAACTGGAAGGAGTGGGGACTCCTCCTGCTCTCTAACTCCTAGATGCCATGGCAACAGCATCAGTCAGGACAGGCTGCATCAGCATCAGTCAGGATGGGCTGCAATGTGCCACAGTAACACAGCCAGACCCTCAGAGGCAGACCCACACTGCCTGTGGACAGTTCAGCTCTGCCCTGTCTTTTGGGGGGCCAGGGATGGTGTGATGTCTTAGGCTTAGGACTTAGATTGTCAATTTGACTGGACTAAGAGACTATTGAGACTAGTCAGGGCATGTCCAGAGAGGATTGACAGTGGGTCAGTGATGTAGGAGAGGGAGGACAAGGTTGGGGCAAGGTTCCATGTGTATACTTGCCTCCTCCCCCCCCCCCTTTTTTTGAGCAGGTCTCTGTGGTTGCTGCCTCATTCACTTTCTTGTTGTGAGACTTAGCTTCTTGGGCTGTTCTGTTCTCCAAAGAGCTTCCATGACACTGTGCCAGATTAGGACTGCTGAGCTTCCTGGGCTGAGAAAGGACCTTTATATTGCCTCTCTGATATGTATATGGCACTGTTAAATTACACAGCCCACAGTATAAGCCAACACATAGAAATGCGCGCGCACACACACACACACACACACACACATACACATGCACTCTCATACATACATACATGCACACATATGCACACATACATGTGCACTCTTATACATACATGCACACATATGTAAACACACACATGTGCACTCTCATATATACATGCACACGTATGTAAACATACACACACACACACTGCTTCTGCTCTTCTAGAGAACCCTGCATCACACAAGTAGCCATAGAGTACACGTTGATTCATGCTTCCACCATGGTCATCATGACACTGACACTGAATCTCTTGCTGCCTGTTAAAGCTCTCACTTAGAAGGGACACTCATCCCTTCATTAAGCAAAGAAGTCACTTAGCTATACTTCCCTCAAGGACAGCAACTGAGTTCCAGCGGAAGCTGGGAGATGTGTACCAGGACTCACGACTGTTCTTCCTAAGCAGGAAGACAGCAGTGATTACCTAGACTCTCCTCCCGTCTGTCCTCACAGACGGGAGGAGAGTCTCCAACTGGTCTGTGTGCTCACTCGTGTTTTCATTCAGCCTAGATCGATTACCCTGTTGTTATCATTCAACAATTGAAGATATCTTCATGTCCAATCTGTAATTCGGTCAATATGCAGCCAATACCCCTTAAGGCCCAGCACTATGAATAAACACAAAGTCTCACCTGCAGTAGACCTTGCGTTTGAGGAAGGAAGATGAAGGGCAGAGAGGACACAAGAGCAACCTGAATGAGGACTGTGAGCTGAAAAGCAGTTGCTAGAATGGAGAGGTAAGTCGGCTTTGACAAGAGTCGTCCCCACAGGAGGGTACTAGTGTATCCTTCAACACACAACAGAGAGAGGGCAGGTACGCAGCCAGGAGCTGGGACAAGAAGTCAAGCGGAAGCTCCAGATGGATCGTTATTAGGCCTCAGTTTCCCCACTTTATAAAGAGGAAGTTCACCACCGAGGGCTTTGCATACTTCAGTCCATTTATAGAAATGGGCTCCAGCCATGGGCTGGAGTCTTGATCCACTGACGGTTCTTGACTGAGGCCCCACAGCTCAACCATCACTGTCAAGCATAAGCTGGGCCCCCAACACTTCCTCAGTAAACATGCAGCCAGCACTCAGATGACAGCCAACCAGGGAAACCAGGAGTAGGTAAAAGGACCAGGCCCCAGATCTCACCCCAGACTAGACAGAGCCAGCTCCTGCTGGAAAGAGATGGGAGTTTGGTCTCCAGTGGCCTCAGCTGGGCAATCCAGGCCTGTGACTGAATGGCTCTAGAGACCAGCAGACAAACACTCCCAACGGAGAAGCCCCTGACTCGTTTAAACATATTAATGTTGATGGTATCTTTGGGACGTTCAATCCATGACTTCAATAGTCTGTCTCTAGAGGTGTGGAAGTCACTAGGAGTGACACTGCAGAAAGTTTCACACAGCTTTCTGTTCCCCTAGCTTTTAGTCATCTCCAGGAGCCCAACTGTCACTGTGGTCCAGGGACCTCCTGAGTTCTCACAGAATAAGCTGGACCGTCAGCCCCAGGACACTCGATAGGGACCACAAGTTGCCAGCAAGTCAGGGAGAGGGGTCCACACACTCAGCGGCCACCTATTAGGTGGAGAAAGAAGCGAGCAGCTGAATGAGAAGCCAGTGGTCCCTGGGCACTGGCAACTCCCCACCAAGGGGCTCTGATTGGCTCCATGGCTGTATTCTGAAAAGGACACTATTCAGCAGAGTCCACATCAACCTATTATACAGTCTTTGACTCCACCACCAGCTTGGCCCTGCCCACAGGGGCTCTGCAGGTAAGTGTCTGACCTGGCTAGGAAGAAAAGAATGGAACTGTCAAAAGGCAGAGGTGTACTCTGCTCTGAGGCTCCACAGCCAGAGTGCTGGTTCAGGAGAACTTGGTCCAACTGTTGCCAGCACAGCTGACTTCACCCTTGACATTGGATAAACTGCTTCCTCTTTCATCCAGAAGGTGGGGCAAAAAGTGGCTGAGAAGATTGCCATTGGCCCTGCAGAGGTCACCTTACACACATGCTCAGGGACTCCTTTCCAGCCAATTTTGGCAACTCAGCCACCACATTCGTGGGACTCAGAGACACTAGTGGAGGGGAGAGGAGAGTGGAATGAAGGAGACCCAGGGAGGGAACCTTGAGCACCCACCCCCACATCCACAGTGTATGACAAAGGACAGCCCTTCTCACACCTGCCCCACTCCCCAGGCCTGGTTGTTCTCCGTCTGCGTTTTCAAATGATGGACCAGCTATGTAGGTCCCACAGCCATACCTGCTATGGGCAGATGACTTCTCTGTGCCAGAGAGTGACAAGCACTGTGCATTATGGACCAGAAAAGTAGAATGTTTCACTGTCCTCCAATGGCTAAGCCTGTCCCTTCCTGCCTGTCCCAGGGGAGGCCAGAGGAGAAGAAACATCTGGGCTTCCTGCACAGTGTCAGATAATGGAGCTGTAACTTCTACAGAGCTTCCATGTAGGAGGGATGGCCGATGCATCATTTATGGAGGTCCGGATCTGTGCAGCTGGGCACCCACCAGCAGCGAGATGTGTATGAGATGATGGGAAAGTGCCCGAGGGTGGTCCGCCCAGAGATGTAGCTCTGTGCTTCTGGAAGTTGAGCATCAGTGAGCTGGAGGAGAGACCAGGAGCTAGTGTTGCTGTGGACTGCACTTATTTCAAGTGACAAGGTGGATAGAGACAGATTGGTTTTTTTAGTACTGTTGGTTTTAAGAGCTGAGTCACCAGCCCAGCTGAGAAGAGGTCTCTGGAACAGCCCCGGGATCTTCTCATTAGCTCCAACTGTGATTCCTATTTGCACGTTTGATTACTGACACACACACACACCCCACTCCCCCATTACTAGAATCTCAGCTTCATGAGAACAGAGATCCTTGGGTGTTTTGTTATTAATTTGTATACATAGATGTAAGGTGTATATATGGGGGTGTGTGTATGCCTGTGCGTGGGCTCGGGAGGGAGAGCCTGCATGCTACAGCTCCCTCGTGGAGGTCAAATACATCTTTGGGTGTTGGCTCCTGACTTTTCATCTCACTTCAGGCCGTGTTTCTTGTTTGTTCATAGCTGAGTATGCCAGCCTACCTAACACACAACTTTGAGAGCTCTCCTGCTTTCTCCTGCCATCTTTCTGTGGGAACACTGGGGATGCGGACACACACCATGTCCAGTTTTACACAGGTTCTGAGGAGCTGATCTCCAGTCCTCACATTTCTATGTCAGGTGCTTCATCCATTGATCTGACTTCCAAGCTGGCCAGGTTTTTTATTGACTGGTCTTTCCCCAACATCTAGAAGAGAGCAGCCTTCAGACATGGCTTGATAAATTGTTATTTATTGATTGATGCCTAGCGTCAAGATCTTGGCAGACATGATGTGCTAGAGTTGAGAGAGACTTGAATCCTAGTTCTCCCTCTGATTGGCAGTAGGACCACCAACAACTATACCCTGTGACAGGCCTGAGTTTCCTTGTCTGTGATGAGGAAAGTCCAGTTGTTATTTTAGGGACCCTAACAGGTGGTAGAGAAAAGAGACCAGACTCACAGCTACCACAACCCCATCTCAAAAACCAATACAAGACACAGGAATTCATTCCACACTAGTAGCTCACAGATGAAGAAAACTTTTGTCCCCTCTCACCAGGAGATATATAACAAGATGCAGAGACCTTGAAGAGTGTCAGACATGCTCCTGAGTGTCCTGTATGGCACAGGGTGGCCTCCAGCAAAGGACTGCCCAGCTCTAAATTCAAATGGGTCTAGTGCCAGGCAGTATGGAGCATGTCTTTAATCCCAGCACTTGGAAGGCAGAGGCAGGCGGATTTCTGAGTTCGAGGCCAACCTGGTCTACA
This sequence comes from Rhynchomys soricoides, assembly GCA_019843965.1. Classification (NCBI taxonomy): domain Eukaryota; kingdom Metazoa; phylum Chordata; class Mammalia; order Rodentia; family Muridae; genus Rhynchomys; species Rhynchomys soricoides. The sequence goes on along the minus strand of JADRCH010000100.1, from coordinate 976,015 downwards.
GAGTGAGTTCCAGGACAGCCAGGGCTATACAGAGAAAACCTGTCTCGAAAAACCAAAAAAAAAATAAAAATCAAAATCAAAATCAAATGGGTCTAGCCTGTGAAAACCTTGGCCAAGACCGAGGAGGTACGGTACCTTGGCCTCAGTTTTCCCATCAGTGAAGAGGACCACAGGGAAGTCACTTGAACTCAATCCACAACTGCCATGCCCCAAACCTCCCAGAGCCCGGTAGACAGCTGAGAACAGTGGGCAGCAGCATTCTGGGCACAAGGTGCTCTTCTGAGATCCAGGGGCGGCAGATGATGCCGAGGGAGGGGATGAGCCATCTGCATGCACTAACCAGGTCACAACGGCAGGAGCAGTGACGGCCCCTGAGAGCAGAGCACCCCAGCTGGTCACAGGGTTCAGAGACCCTCCCACCATATTTTTTTATCTGAACTTTCAAGGACAAAGCAAGGCCCCTCCTCGCTTCACTCTTCCCTCCCAGTACTCAGCCACTAACCTTGCTTTCCTACGTGGTCTTTGCATCCATGACATTACTCATCACGGTGACAATATGCCCAACAAAAGGCAACTTAAAGAGCAGAGGATTTGCTTAGGCTCTAAGTTTGAGGGGATGCAGTCCTCCCTGGTGAAGACAGCCTTGGAGCCGAATGTGTAGTGTCTGATCACAGCACATCAGCAGCCAGGAAGCAGGGAGAGATGAACGTTGTGGCTCACCTCATTTTCTCCTCTTTCCTGTTCATTCGGTCTGGGTCCTCCCGATGGGAGGGTTCCAAATATTCAAGATGAATTTCCCTCCTCAGTTAGACCTGTCTGGCCCTCAGGTCAACTCCTGTCTGGAGTTGCCACAGTGACTCCAAATCTGATCATGCTGTCAATGAAAACGAACCATCACAGGCTATGTCCCAAAAGGGGCAGAGTGACTTCTGTATAAGTTATGTCCTCTTTCCAGACTGGGAGTGCCAAGCTCTAGAACCACCTCCTTGCTTCCAGAGCTTCCAGAACTATCCATCTGGATCTTCAAACTGATGACCCTGGACTTCTAGACTGTGCCTCTGACCCCTGAGAGCCATTCCCTAGGGATCAGGGGGGTAAAGCTTCAAGGGCAACCCACCCTCTATTTCTGGAATTGTGGAATCTAGTATTTGACATCTTGCAGGTGATATTCACAACCACTGAGGGCCAGGGCTGTCAACCTGAGGGGTCTGACCTGTTTGCAGCCACCTGGGTTACAATAGTTCTAAAATTAGGACTAAATCTAAACCCCAGATTTTCCTCCTGGAATTGAAGTCCCTACAGGGGTTGTCCATGGCTACAAAAAGTTTTTACAAGCCCAGTGCGCTCAAAGTCGATTTTCAGGCACTTGGGGCCCTTACCAGTGGGGACACAGCTGAGCTATTTTGTCCAAGAGTCTGGCTGGAAAGAGGCCTTGTACTCAATAATGCATTGCCTAAATGAAGACATCCATCAGGGGGTGGAGACAGTAGAACCCCCTCCTGGGTCAGGACAGGATGCCACATCTGTCCCAGCCTGAGGCACGGGCTGCCTTTCTGAGCCTGCGGCTTTCCCAGCCCATGGGGCCATTTTGGGAGGGAACAGCTCGCCAGTGCTGACAGGCCTGTTCCTCTGCCCAGCAGCCTGAATATTCCATGGGCTTGAATAATGCAGGTTTCCCATTCATCCAAACCAACCGAGGCTGCAGAAGAAAGGGTGGCCAGCTCTGTGGCATTGCCTACTTTGAAAGAGAGGGGTAGAGTCCATCCAAGTAGGCCAGGGAGGTGGCTGGTAGGAATAGTACTCCATCTAACCTTGGTGACATTGGTCCAGCAGGGTAGAGAGACGGTCTACTTGTTAGTTTTCATCAACTTGACACAAGCTAGCACCAGATGGGGAGAGCAAACCTCAACTGAGAGAAACTCCATCAGATTGACATGTAGGCAAGTCTGCAAAGCATTTTCTTGATTAATGACTGATGGGGGGGTCATTGATGATGCCACTGTGAGCAGCACCACCCCTGGGCAGGTGGTCCTGGGTCAAAACAGGCTGAGAAAGCCATGAAGAGCAAGCTAGTAAGCAGCACCCCTCCATGGCCTCTGCTTCAGCTCCTGTCTCCAGGTTTCTGCCTTGAGTTCCTGCTCTGACTTCCCTTGGTGATGGAGTATGATCAGGATGTGTATGCAAAAACAAATCCTTTCTTCCCCAGGTGGCTTTTGCTCAGAGTGTTTGTCATAGCAACAGAAAGCAAACGAGGACAGACAGTCACACCCCCCCCACACACACACACACAAAACCTCTGTGATACTGGACTCTCCTGCAGAGGAGAGGAAAAGGCAGGATGGGACTCAGAGAAGTCCAGGTCCCAGCCCTAACTCCACATCTTGCTGGCTGTGGCCCTACATGAGCTGACTGAGCCCAAGTTCCCAAATCTGTAAACTATCTGGCAGTAATGTCAGAAGCTGAGCTGGGAGGAGGAGAGTGCCCAGCTACAAGTGCCAAGGTGCAATAGCCCCTCCCTTCCATCTTCCTCTTCTTATTCCCCCATCACCTCCACCCCCCACCCCCCACCCCCAGTTTCGCTAGCCTGCTGTCACAAAGCCTTCAGTCGCAGGCCTGAGGAGCAAAGGGCATTTCCTAGCTTTGTTTTCTGTGCAATTCCCCTGACTGATTTCTTATCCCTACCATGAGCCACCATTCTATCCAATGCCAATGGGAATCTGTGCTAAGCAACAACAATAACACAACAACTGTAGGACCTTGAAAGGCAGCCTGGTTTCTGGTTGAGCTAAGGTTTAAAACCCCAGCGACCCAGTAGGGGATCCCCAGGAACAACAGTAGGCATTTTGCCAAGCTCCTGGGCCCCAGGCTCCTGACATGAGGCTGCAGCTCTCCATAGTCTGTGACCATCAGTCACATAGCCCCGAGCACCTCCACAGGTAGAGGTGTGGTCACATAGCCTCAAGACATTCTTTTTAATGAGGCACCTAGAGTCTTAGCCAATAAACTTCCCTTCCCCTTCCAAGCCACTCCTCCCTGCAAAAGGTATTTTAACCTCAGGCCCACCCTGAGAAAGTGGGATATGGTTTCACTCATCTGCACTCTCCGCCATGACAATAAATACCCTGAAACCCTAGACTGTCTCTTTTCATTGGGATCCGCTGTGGGGAACGATGGAACAGGCCTTTGTCTAAAGAGCAGCATCTAGTCTCCTGCAGAAGTCCTCTCAGCGCTCCCAACCATGGCCTCTACCAAACCAAGCCAGCCTGCCACTGACAAGCCAAAGACTCGGTCCCCACAGGACACAGCCAGGTTCCTCCCTGCCTTTCCTCCCTCAGCCCCAGGCTAGATCCAGCCTTTGGGGGCTGGGGGTGGGGGGCGCCACTCCGTTCTCAGCTCTTCTGCAGCATCCAGCGGCACCTGGGATGTCCAAGAGCCTGAGAACCAGATGGAGCCAGCTCTGTGCAGTCCCTGGGACCCCAGGCCACCCTCCCCTATCCCCAAGGGGTGTCCCTCAGCTTCTCACAGCCTGACACCCACCCAGCAGTGCCGTGGGGTGAGCGCGGTCCAGCCTCCCGCATCTTGCCTCTCCCAGAGGCCTGAGTCCTGGGGCGGACACAGGACTCACACCAACTCTAACAGAACAAACAACAAATCGATTGGTGCCAGCGTCATCAAGAAGAAGGCATAGACTCCTCCTTCTTGGGAGGAGCTAATGCTAATGATTCAGCAAAACATTCCCTGGGCCATGTCACCATGCTAAAATTAACATTTTTAAACCCCAGTATGTCCACAAATTCCACATGGGCCCAAACGAGACTCAAAGGAGATTTTAACGGGATTTGACAAGTTTCTTGCAATACCCAGAAGGAAGAGCAAACTTTCAAGGCTGGCCAAGACAGCTTGGAAAAAGAAAAAAACCAAAGAGGGAAAATTTGCCCAACAAGATGACAAAGAATATTATAAAGTAATTTTAATAAGTATAATGTGATATTAGCACACGAATAGATAAATATATCTCAGGACAAAAACAGATGATTTTTTAAAAGACACATGTATACACAAGAATCTTGTGTGTGAATAGAGATGGCATTTCCAAGCAGGAGGGAGAAAGGGAGGATTATTCAATATGGACTGCAAAGTTTATTACCTGGGAAACAATCAGGTAGAATCCCCCTTTCACATCATTAACAAAAATTAAAGAAGAATGTTTTTAACTGAAGGAATAGAAGATGGACTAGACAAATACATCCATGACCTTGAAGAGTTCGGAATGGGTTTATTGAGCACATAAATTATTTCTTCTTCCTCTCCTCCTCCTCTTCCTCTTCCTCCTCCTCCTCCTCCTCCTCCTCCTCCTCCTCCTCCTCATAAATTTAGCTCCAGAAGGAAAAGCCTGTATACCACCAGATGTGTTGGCATATATCTGTCACCCTAGCATTTAGAAAGCTAAGTTAAGGAAGCCAAAAGGATCGAGGCTAGCCTGGGCTACATAGTGGAACCTTGTCCAAATAAATGAAAAGGGAAAAAAAATTGTTTGAAGAAAGATAAAAGATAAAAGTGAAAGATAAAGGAAAAATTACAATACACACACACACACATTTACAAATGTATGTGTTATAGACATTTACAACATAATAAACACCCAGACAGCATACATAATGAAGAGAGAATTAACCATCAGAGTTTGTAACTTCAACAAGAAGATAAGAAAAGGATCTAAACAGGAACCCTAAAGGGTTAACTCACATACTAAAAAATACTCAATTTATTAGTGGAAAAGAAAGGAAATGCAAATTAATTTGACATTTCTTTCCATCAGATTGGCAAAAAATTTAAATGTGCCAACATCAAGTTTTGGAAAGCATACAGGGAAAATGGGCTCTCCCCTCCACTGTGGTGGGTTTATTCGAATCAGTGAAGTGCCGGCGTGGTGCCATCATGCTGTGGAAGGTCCTTACAAGGGGAGATTGGGCATAGCAGAGCTAAGCGACTCATCAGGGACACCTTGGTCCCGAGAGTGCACACATCCCTTAGCTCCTCCAGCTACTGTCTGCTCTGTGACTGGTCAAAACCTGGCACCAGAGTCCACCTGAGAAGAATAAAGCGAGGAAACTCCATGGTCTGTGGGAGCATAGACAGCAGAGGAGTCACACCTGAGGGATCACACCTGAGAGGTCACACCTGAGGGGTCACATCTGAGGGATCACACCTGAGAGGTCACACCTGAGGGGTCACATCTGAGGGATCACACCTGAGGGGTCACACCTGAGGGATCACACCTGAGGGGTCACACCTGAGGGATCACACCTGAGAGGTCACACCTGAGGGATCACACCTGAGAGGTCACACCTGAGGGGTCACACCTGGGTATACCCAGCAACTCACAGCAGCCGTACCCACTGTTTCCTTTTGGAGAGTTACCAGTCCCAAAACTGCCTCCTGCTTCCCAGAGCCCTCTGGTGCAGACAGACATAAAATGGCAGTTTTGCCTCAAGCATCCAAGAAAGAGGTAGGGGTGAGGGGAAATGCAAGCTGGCGAGCTTTGCTGGGTTTGAAGACCCTAAACCACAAAACTGGACTTGAAAAGGGGCTCCTCATGCTTATCACCAAGCCAGGCATACAGGTGATGGTCCATAGGCTCCACACAGGTCCACTCTACCCATGATTGCTCCCATTTCTCCTCTCCGATAACTCCACCACAAAACAATCTGTTAGCAAACGCAGAAAACTGCCTTGTGAAATAGGCTCTATCTCACCCCATTTTCTGGATAACGATCTCGGGATACAGGGACCCTCATACCCTTATCAGATAATTATGAACTTTGCACAGTCCCATGGATTGAGACACGCCGAGGCCTCCAGCCGCAGATGCTAATGTTTCTCAGTTTACTTACTAGTGCGCATATGTGGGGAACAGAAGACAACTTTGTGAAACTGGTTCTCTCCTTACACCTTTATGTCAGCTCTGGGGATTGAACTCGGGTCACCAATGTTTGTAGCAATTGTCTTAACTTGCTGAGCCTTCTCACTGGCCCCTGGGGTGCTACTTGGGGGGAGGGGGGACTTTTAGGAGCTAAATCTCCGAGAAGGCCATGGATCCCTTTGTGGAAATCTGCAGGGCTCCCATGCCCAGCCCCTTCCCGCCTCCCTCTCTCTGTTTCCTGTATATCAAGAAAGAAAGGAAAGTCTCTTCCACAATGTTCCTGCCACCATGATGGTCTGCCCAAATGGGCATGATGTACCCTCTAACACCAGGAGCCAAAACGAATCTTTGCTTAGGTTGCTTCAGTTGAGTCACAAGAATAAGAAAACAAATATAACAGGTGGTCTCAGTCCTCTGTGTCATTTACCCAGCAGATAGATGAATGAATGGATGGATGCATGGATGGATGCATGGATGGATGCATGCATGGATGGATGGATGGATGAATGAATGGATGGATGCATGGATGGATGGATGCATGGATGCATGCATGGATGGATGGATGGATGAATGGATGAATGAATGGATGCATGGATGGATGGATGGATGAATGAATGGATGGATGCATGGATGGATGCATGGATGGATGGATGGATGGATGGATGGATGGATGGATGGATGAATGAATGGATGGATGCATGGATGGATGCATGGATGGATGGATGGATGGATGGATGGATGGATGGATGGATGGATGAATGGATGGATGGATGCATGGATGGATGCATGGATGGATGCATGCATGGATGGATGGATGGATGGATGGATGGATGAATGAATGGATGGATGCATGGATGGATGCATGGATGGATGGATGGATGAATGAATGGATGGATGCATGGATGGATGCATGGATGGATGGATGGATGGATGGATGGATGGATGGATGGATGAATGAATGGATGGATGCATGGATGGATGCATGGATGGATGGATGGATGGATGGATGGATGGATGGATGGATGGATGAATGGATGGATGGATGCATGGATGGATGCATGGATGGATGCATGCATGGATGGATGGATGGATGGATGGATGGATGAATGAATGGATGGATGCATGGATGGATGCATGGATGGATGGATGGATGAATGAATGGATGGATGCATGGATGGATGCATGGATGGATGCATGAACACGCAAGGTAGCATACAAGTCATGGAAGTCTCCACCCAAGCCCGTCCTGAATCTTCTCTGCACTTGGCCAGTGTTTGCCCACTGTAGTCTCCTGTGCATCGAAGAAGGTGCGCATGGGTACCCAGAGACTCATGTTAGTCTGCAAGAATTCACTTTTTTTTTTTTTTTACTAAAAATGTCACAGGAAGTCCACTAGAAGCACATGAAGCCACTGCCAGAAGTGTACGCATTTGATATTAATTAAAGCAAAAGATGACAGCCCCCAGGAAAAGGAGTAATTTTCTTCTCTTGGATAAATGACCTTTCGGCAGGCTCTGCTCCAAAGCTCTGCCTGGTCATTACCAGAAATCAGAGTGTTTCCGTGAGGTAGGACTTGCCAGCTCTGCTCACAGCTTTCTGCCTCTCAGGAAAGGTGAAGACTTCATTTCTTGGGGTCTCCCAGCAAGCCTACAGTGACACCTTTGGTGGTGATGGGACCCCCCTCAGAAGCAGCTCTGAATGTATGAGTTCCGTTCCCTGAAGCCACCCCTAAAACAAGCCATCTGCCAGTCAGCAGGTAGCTCTTCCCTGGATCCTGCTCACCATCTCTGGCCTGTGGTCCACAAACACAACTTGACTGTGTCTGTCCCTCTGGTGGCCCAGCATGCCTCTCACTGGTCATCTCTTCCAGCCTCTTCACTTTCTCATTTCCAACGCCCTCACCTAAGACCTGAGGCCCTGTGAAGCCTGGATCTGGAGTCCTGGCTTCTCTCAGTTCCTCTCCCAGCTCACAGGTCCTCAGTGCCTCTCCTGTCCATCAGAGAGCCCTGGCACACAGACCTTTCATGGTCCAAACCCCAAACCATTAACCTTATTTTCCCTGCTATAGTTTCATTACTTGAAGGCCGAGGCAGGAGGATTACCACGAGTTCAAGGCCAGTGGCCCATAGTGACCATTTGGTGTCACTGTCAGTTCCTGGTCACTGCGCCAGCCTGGTACACCCACACCTGCAGGCCCTCCTTGTGTGGTGCTGACCTAGCAGGCGGCATCCCCACTTCTCCCTCATAATGATGAATGAGTTCAGCTTGTTAGTTCTAGAAAAACTCACACTCTCTTTCCTCCTCAGAGGTTCTTCCAGGGTAATCCTGCAGCACTCTCTGTGGCATGGTCACCACACCCTTGTAATGATTGTCCAGTCCCCCCATCCCTGCCAGCCACGCCCCCTCCTGGGGCTCCTCCCACTCAGCCCTGAATGACAAGCAGACCCCCAGCATCTCAAGGACTCTCTATCAACTCCTGTAAAAGGGTGACCCTGAGATACCTCCTGTGCTGTGGAGTTCTGCCTCTGTCCTGAGCAGCATCAGACTTGGGATGGGTTGACAAATGGACCAATTTTGATTCTGTCAATGGATGCTGAACAGCAAGGGGATGCAGAACTGACCCTCCAAGCAGCAAGTTCTGGAATTCATTGCTCCCTACTTGAAGTTACAACTACTTCAAGGACCCTGAGAGAGAGATAGCAACGAGGACATCCAGGGAGCTCAAAGCTTCCCTAGCCAGGGAGCCAGTCAGGTCCCAAGCTCTGTATCCACAGCCAGCCAGGATGACTGCTGATTCCCACTCTCCTGGCCTCCACCCAGCCCCTTAAGAAGTGAGGTTAAGTCAGGCATGGTGGGTCAACCTTGTAACTCCAGCACTTGGAAGCTGAGGCAGGAGGATGGCCATGAGCTCTCAGGACCTCTTAGCTCATGCCACCTGGCCCAGGTGCTACACCTACCACACTGCAAAACCAGATGGAGGGTGGTGACCCATGTCTGCTCTCAGCTCTGCTGTTCCCACACCTTGTGGTCTGGATCTCCAGTCTTGACATAGATGACTAACTGATAGCCCTCTTCCAACCCTGTGTCCTCCCTGGGAGCCAGGTTCAACTCATTCGCCTGACACTGACCCAGAACACCATTCATTATCCTGGTATCCAGTCTTTTGTTTACTCAGTTCTTGGAGGGTGGCCTTTCCGTAACGAAACACATGCCCCATTCTGCCCCAAGAGACTGCCTCAGCCATTCTGCTCAGCCCCATGTCACCTCTTGAGGCCAGCCACCCCAAAATACCTACCAGCAGGCCTCCTCTCCCCAGCCACCGAGAGGTTTCCTCACCCCCATGAGGGAGGAGCCACAATTCTATCCATCTTGGAACCTGGCGGAAGAGCTTGGGTATCTGTGAAGGTGTCTAGTGCCTACCACACTGAGCCACAAGTAGGCTCAACATCACTCGTCGGGGTCTGTTTCTCCTCTGGCTAAGCTATTTCATCCTTCCTGCTGTCTGAGGCACCTTCTCTGATCCTGGGCTTTATGGGCACAGACTGAATATCCTTTCTGACCTGGGGTGGGGCTTTTTCAGGGTCACCCTCCCTTCTGCAGGATAAGCAGCCAGTAGAAAAGGAAGGTCACACAGTAGTGAAGGGAAGGGGGGATGTTTTATCAACCAGATGCTGCGTGTCTCTTGGTTTCTGTAACCATGGACACTATTATGAAGGACAGCGTTTAACTGGAGCTGGCTTACAGTTCAGAGGTTTAGTCCATTATCATCCTGGCGGGAAGCATGGTGGCGTGCAGGCAGACATGGTGCTGGAGAAGGAGCCAAGAGTTCTACATCTCAGCAGGCAGCAGAAAAAAAGAGAGGGACGCAGCCTGGCTTAAGCACTTAAAACCTCAAAGTTCACCCCCAGTGACACACTTCCCCCAACAAGGCCACACCTTCCCCAACAAGGCCACACCCATCCCAACAAGGCCACACCCACTCCAACAACACATCTTCAAACAGTGCCACTCCCTATGAGACGGTAAGGGCCATTTTCACTCAATCCACCACACTAAGTGAGGATTTGAAGGTGTTGTTTTAGTGGTAAGTCCAAGTGTAGGGTTCTCTTGGCTGGTGAGTGTCAAAGAGAGGACTCAGGGAGACATAGGCTGGGCCGGGTTACAGCACACCCTAGACCTGAGGAGTGAGCGAGCTAAGCTGCTACTGTACCTCATTTACTCAAACCAGAGGTGGGTCCATGCTCTTGGGGTCCACACCCCCTGGCTTTTTCTAGGAGGTACTGACATTTTTGATGGGCAAGTTTGATCTTTGCACATAACCAAGGCACCGCAAATGGAAGGAATCAGGATGGTCTCTGTGGACAGCCATTTTCCTCTTCCGTGAGGGCTTAGCACTGCCCTTGAAGGGCCTGAAGTGAAGAAATGCTGGCTTCTGAGCAATCAGGTAGGACCTTGGCAGTGTCCTGTGTTTGTTGAACACACACTGTGTCCCAAGTCTTCCTGGGCAGAGGCATCAGTGCATGTGCCCTCGAGGCAGTTTTGACCTGAAAGCAAACACAAGAACAAAACCATTTAAGGGATTCAGGAGGAAGGCCACCAGGGGAGAGAAGGAAGGAGGAGCCATCAAGCCACACCAGGAAGAAGAAGAGGATCCCTACTTTCTGAGAGATGCTGTTTTTCACTTTGGATTGAAGGAATGAACATCACTCAGAGCCATCCAAGCAGGTGCGTGGGTGGAGACCAGGCTGCCTAGAGCAAGGAATATGGGCTCGGTGGCTGCGGGCTTTTGTCTGGACACAGCTTATCCCAATGGAAAATTATGAACCCTCCCATTCACCTTCAAGGTGTCTATGAGAGACACCTTGAAGGTCCCATTATACCTTAACACACAAGTGTTCTGTCTTACTTGCTTTTGCAGACATGCCTGCACACATAAGCCCACAGCCATGTTCTCATGTGTTTTAACACACGGGTCACACACACACACACACACACACACACACACACACAACTTTCCATCTTTGCACACTTACATACTGACCTTACTTAGCCTCAGTTCACTTACAAACCAGAGCCCTAATGGTGCCTCAGAAGAGGCATGTGTTACGCATGTAACACACAGAACGTCCCTGAGAAACCCATCTCAGCATTTCTTCCTCCTGTCTCTGCCCACCACCAAGAGCAGCATCAGATGGAGACAGCCTCTCTGTCAGATCAGGGTTATAGCGGAAGCATAGTAGGCTCACATGGGGAAGGGCTCAAGCCCACGCTGTGGAGACAGTGTGGTAGAGGAGAGGTTTCCTGAGTGGGTGGCAGCAAGCAGAGGCAGGTGGGGCAGCAGGACAAGCAAAGCATGCTGGGTCAGTGGGCAGGATGGTCAACAGGGGCCAGCAGTGGGGGAGCCAATCCGTTCATGCATGGAACTGTGTTCAGCTCAGCCCAGGAGTCTCCTTGCTAAAGAGGCAGCAGCAGCCTGTATTGCTAATGGCTGAGTTTTGCCTCTTGCCTCAGAATTCCCCCCCCCCCCCCGCGCTTCCTTTTTCTCTTGTGTGATCTACCAGTCTCTCTGTATTTTATTTGGAAATCAAAAGCAAGGCTTGAACCCTTCTGTGCTGCAGCAGATTGGCCTGCAGTTCTTCCTGCACTTTTCAAAAGGGAATTGTAAAACTCTCCATGCAGCCTGGCAGCTCCCTCCCTGTGTTCCACAGCATGCAGCCCTATAGCCTTGGGCTGTGTTCCGAGCTCTGACATTAGCCCTGCCTTGTCCAGCAAGTGACAGGAGGAAAAAAAAAAAAAATGGCAGGGCAAGAATTCAACCCCAGGCTGGCCTGGCCAGGATGCCATGTGTTGGAGGGTGTTGATTTTGAGCAAACTTCACAGAGCTATAGAAACGAGATGGTGTCTGGTTCTTTCCTCAGCTTCTCCCAGATTAATCCCTCCTATGCCCCCAGACCATCAGCACACGTGGGTGGCGGGAACAGGAGGTAAGACTGTCCACTGAGCCACAGAGCCAGATTTGTTCAGATTCCACCAAGTTGTCTGTAAATGCTTTTCCCTCTTCAGAATCTCCTCCAGGACACCTGGCTTTGACTGTCCCTCTCAGCTGACAGTTTCTTGCTCTCTGCTTTGGTTTCCAGGTGCTGACATTCAAGAGTTATTACGTCCAGTGTCCTTCATTTTAGGCTGGTCTGATGTGTCCTCCTCAAGACAGAACCGAGGTTGGCCATCTTTGGCCAGAATCCCCAGAGACAACACTGTCTTTGATATCTCATGTGAGATTAAGAGTGTCAATCCTTAATCACTGGAGACATTGGCCCTGGTTGCTTGGTGGCTGCCTGGCTTCTCCACAGTGAAGTCACTGTCTCTCTTTTTTTTATTGTTATGTTTTTGGGTGTGCGGGGGGTGCATGAGACCTTGCAAATCCTGTTTCTTTAGATATTTTCCCATACGTATTGACACCCCTCAGTGGATCTTGATGGCAGCAATTATCACTGTGGTATTTTCCTAGTGGCTTTTCTGCTTTCTTCTCCTCTTGGACATACTGATTAGACCTACTGCAAGGGACAACCATCTCTCTTCCTCATTTATCAAACTGATAAATCTTTGACTTGTCCTGATGTAGACCTGGATTTATTTTCTCCTGGACACTAAAAGCCAAACTACATTTATCTTCTTGCATGAGTGTCCTAGTTTGGCCATTACAAATAGCTTCACCTTGGCCCCAGAGTCCTTCCCTAGCCCGCAGCTTACCCTAGCACCTTTCACAGTCAGGCATGCTGAGACGGCCAGTTGATAGCATCACTGTGACCTGTGTCCTGCAGCCTCCTCCTCAGAGCACCTTTGCTGGAGGGTAAAGTCTGAAGGATATAGGGAACTCAGTGCTGGAGGTGTCACTGACCCAGCAGAGTCAGAAAGCACGGGTGAGACAGAGGTGCTGGGAGTCACTTTAGTGTTTATCTATCACAGATGCAAAAACTGCCTCATCAGGGAAAGGTGAAGGACTGATCACCTGAGTTCCATCCACATAGCCACTGAGCTCCAAAGTATCTGAGGGTCACCTAGCCTGCTTGGAAAACAAGTCAGCTGGACCAGCTCCCCTGCCTCTGGTTCTGGTCGTCCCTCCCTGAGTGCCCAAGCCAGCCCTAATTCTATCAACTGTGGGGAGCTTGGCTTCACATGGGGTTCAGGGCATACTGAGGTACAGTAACATTGAAGATGCATTTGTTGAGGAAAAGGGAGCTGAGGCTTGGACCCATGCTCCCAGCACTGTCAGAGAGGGGGGAAAGAAGGGCAGCTGGGAGTGGAGGGAGGCAAGGGCGGGGGAGGGAGGCACGCCTACAGACTATGGGTCAGATCCCAGGCCGGTTGTGAAGAGAAACCCAAGGTTATAATCGCTTTTCCAATAGTTTGCTGGCAAGACAACTTGTTTTAACGTTGCCTTGAGGTGGGTTCTGAGCATCAGGTGTGCTCAGATGTAACACTGGTTTGCAGCCTGTAGGGGCTATTTCGGGCCCTGCAGATGCCACATAGACCCTCTCGCTCTCCTAAGCGTCCTGTGCAGGTGGCTTTCGCAGCACACGGCACAGATCTGTGAGGACTTTCTAACAGAACTTCTGAAAACTGCATCAAGTCAGAGTTACTGACTTCATATCTTTGATAATTTATCCTTCATTTCATGTCTATGTTCAGTGTATTTGAGTGTACAGGTATACATTCATATACATGCAGGTATATGAATGTGCACAAATGTATGTCCATCTCATTGGAGACAGGGCCTCTCAGTGGTCTGGAGCTCACCAGTTAGGCTAGGCTGGCTAGCCAGTGAGCCTCAGGCTCCACCTGTCCTACCTCCCCATAACAAGCATGCTCTACCATGCCCAGATTTTTCCACCTTTAAAAAGCAGGGTGGTTTTGTTTATCTAGAGTGCATGCCCAGGGGAGGTCAGGGGATAACTACAAGGAGCTGAACTCAGATTATTAGGCTCGGCTGCAGGAGTCCTTACCTACTAAGCCAACTTGCCAGCTTCATGCTTGGCTTTTAAACGCAGGTTCTGATGATCAAACTCAGGTCCTCCTGCTTGCAAAGCAGGCACTCTATCCACTAAGCCATCTTCTTCCCAGCTCCGTAATTTACACTTCTTAAAAGTACATTAGTCCTGGGTTTCCATCCACCAGGCCATCCACACTCAATCACAGGCAGAAGTTGGCAAAATAGTCAGAAATTAAACACTGTAGTCAAAGTTGTCGTTCTGACAATTCCCCAAGTTGCATATGTTTTAAAATTCAGTACGCTCAATCTCACTTGGCCGAGTTAGAGGAACTGGGTGTCTTGCTTAGCATTTTCTGGTCATTTATTGTATGAACAGTGGGGACTGGGCTGGGCTAGCCACAGTCTAGGAGAGAGGCAGACCTAGGATGGCAACTGCAAAATGAGATGTGTGCATCGAGGCACCACCAAAGGCAGAGCCCTAGAGAAGCTGGGTGGGAAGAAACAGAGGGCCATCGGGCATGCACGTGGGCTCTTGGTGTATCTTTGGTACTGAAGGGATGACTGTTGAAGTACAGGCCTGGCTTTCTACTGTCTACTCAGCACCGAACACAGCAACACTTAGATGATCGTCTTCTCAACACGGCAGCAGCTATGACTTCACATCTCCCAGAGGGAGGATTTCAGGTGGGTGAGGAAGGTGCCTGGTCTCTGGGGGTAGGTGGCAAGGTTTCTCCTGGGTCCTCACAGGGCCACATTGCAGCTGTCCTCTTCTCCCAGCCAGTACTGCCACCAGGGGGCACCAACAGAGCATAGGAACCATTGTGAAAGATGGGCCTCCCACGGGTTCAAAGCAAAGAAGGACTGGATGGGGAAGGTTGATATTGCTCAGGTGGTCTGAGAGGGCTCTGTGAAATGCCCATTTCCCATGCCACGAGTCTTTCCTCATTCCTTCTGAGGTCGTGTGGGGTGCTCATGTTAGTATATGGCAAGAAAGCTGGCCAGAACCAGGAGGTTCCTTTTTCCTTAGCCTCTGGTCACTGTGTTTTGGTGTTGCGGACCCCTGCTCTCCAGGCCTGACATGGCAGCTGCTCTCTCACTGTTAACAGATGTGATTACCCAAAGGGGACCTGTACATGATTGGGCTGGCTAACTTCCTGCCATGGACGGGAGAGGCTCCAAAGTCCCACCCCTCCTCAGAACTTATCAGCAATCAATGGTTGCTGGGGGTGGGGTTCACAAGTCCACACCCATCCCCAATATTATACAGACTGTTAATGGTTGCTGGGACAGACAGTGATGGAGCTAACCATAAGCTACCTGTAATTCCAACTAAATTAATTGGTTAAAGACCTGGTTAGACCTGAGTTGGACAGTTGCTTTGGTTGGTGCCCACTCTGGAGTGGACGGACATTTGCTCACCTCCCTAGGAAAAGCTCGCAAACCACTTGGCTACACTGCTAGTGGCCTATGTGGCTCTGTATGAAGGCTGCAACATGGTGGTGACATCTGATTCTTAACCCAACTTGGACTTCGTTGCTAGCTTGCAGAAATGCCTTCTTTTAAAAATTGTGCAGACTGGATAGCTGAAGGCTGGAGACCGCATAACTGAGTGGCTAGACCCCTCAGATGAGGTAATCAGCGTACATACATTATCCTATTCACGGCACACATTATTTGGCCTTGACTTTTCTATTTCCCAGGCTTGTCATCTACTTCCCGCCCATCAGATACACAGCGACTCTACTCCTCCAGGGTCAGCTGCTCATAATCACCGCCGACAGCACTACTACCTCCTTACTCACTTATTAATAACTATTTATCATCTGCTATCTTCCCACGTTCAAAAGGGAAGAAGTTAAATGCCCCAGAAATTGGAAAAAATTGAAATTTGACCTTTATTAACTGGGTTAATTGTCAAAATCTCTGCTTGTAAAAAAAAAATTAATGACCAAAAAGTGTAACTTTTAGAGTTTCAAAGATTAGGTTAATGTCCAAGGAAGTATAAACTTTGACCTTTTTGACACATGTCATGAGCAACAGCCATCCTAATAAATTGCTACCTGTGAGCAATTACAAAGCTCCCCCTGAATCCAATCAGACCATTTAATTGCTGCAGAAACCCCTGGCTTCCTCCGAGACAGCCTGCAGAGAGAGCCATTGAATGCCTGTGGAAGTTGCTTTTTTATGTTTGTTATAGGTAGGTATACGTCCTTTTTCGACTGTATTTCTAGACTGGGAATGGTCACCAGGAGATTTGAGTTGTACCTGACACAGGCAGCTTGGGTAATAAACAAAACTGGTCACAGAAACCAGGAAGGAAGTCAAGCCAGTAGGCTCAGCCTCTCACATGGACTTTGCATTTCCTGAATTGCCCATTCAGAGTGTGCTGGTGTAGACTGTTTGAACATGTGTGGAGCCCTGAGTTGGGTTGAGGGGAGCATGCTTGGTTTGTTAGGACTGAATCCCAGGCTGTATGTACCCGGCAGCCAGTCTTTCAGGTGTCAGCATGCAAACCATTAGATTAACAACAAAAACCAGTGACTGGAACAGAACAAACTTCATGATTTTTTTTTTCAGGAATAACAGGAAGTTTCCATCATTTGCCTCTTAGGACTCGCTTGACAGGGTGCTCTAGTGCCAGCTGTGGTTATTATTTCCAGAACTGTCCAACTGCGGTGCATGCGGCTCCAACTGCCATCTCTTGCTGTGCCTTGAGTCAGTTGTCATTTCCACCGACATTTGGGGCTTATTTTGAGCTATCTGTAAGATGTGAAAGTTGAGTTCACAGTGACATTAATATGTATAATGTTTTCAATGTTCCTGGGGGATAGGACAGCAGCCTTCTGAGCCCAGGCCATGTGTTGGAATCTGATGGGAATTCTCTACCCACCAGAGCCCTACCCCACCCCAGCTCATGCCATCATCCCTTCAATAGCCTGGGGAGCTGGCCACTGAATCCTACCAAACCCATGGCACCCTCCCAATAACCTATGTCCATTTCACTCTGCAGTCAAGAAAGCCAAACCTCTTACCAAGGAGTAGGTGCATGACAGTAGTCTTAGCAATCAGGAGGCTGAGGCAGGAGGATCAGGAGTTTCAGGCCTGGGCTATCATAACAAAAACCTTTTTTTTTTTTTTTGGCAAAAAAGGGAGAGAAAAGAGAGGCAATGAATATAAACCCACCCTAGGCATCAAGACATTTGCTCTGGGTCACAGGCACAGGGAAGGTAGTGGTCAGCATTTTGCCTGACTTCTTAGGCTACAGTCCTGCTTCTAGACTCAAATGCAGACACCTTGTAAAGGTCTGAGTCCAAGCAGTCACTGACACTGTACTGTTTGTTCAACAGCACCCTGGGGAAGACCTGGCATGAGTGGAAGGTGGTGGTGGTGGTGGTGGGGATGTTTCAAGCGTAGAAAGAATGCTAACACACGGCAAAGGGAACAGGGTCAGCAGGAGCAGACACCCTGGGGGAGATTTTAAGCAGATCTCAAGACCTCCCTATGTACCCCCACCTTTTTCACAATGGGTGCTGGGGATCCAAACTCAGGCTCACGTGCCTGTACACCATACCCACCTGGCCATCTCTCCAGCCCCCGTGGTGGTTATATTTACTTATTTCTAATTAGAGACAGAGTCTTCTGCAGCCCAGGGCTCTTCCTGTCTCCAAAGCTTTGCTGCTGGAGTCAGAAATGCATCACCATATTGTTTATGCAGCGCAAAGTCTTGGCCCCTGAGTTTGTGCACACCGGGCAATACTCTACCTACGAAGCTAAATCTCCATCCCGAGTTTCTCATTTTAAGTGAATATTCAACAGCACTATATATAATGGGAATTGGAGATATTAACATACTGTCCTATCTCTCTTCAATTACACCTTAGTGGGTACCATTTAGAAAAAAACAATCAACAATTGCTGTTTCTAGAGAAAACTGGGTATTTTTTAGGCCAGCGAATCTCCTGCTGTTTACAGGTGGCACTTCCGAGACTGGCCTCAGCAGCCTCTTGTCCCAAGGTTCCAGGGAGAAAGAAAACTTCAATGTGATGCAAGAGATAGGAAGACTCATTTCCATGACTACAGCAGTGAAGGTTCTTCAACAGCATGGAATGAATCACTTTCCTTCCACTTCTGAACGGGAACACTGTGGTTCCTGGGGTCCCATGTGAGTAGCACTCTGCCTGGGAACGGGCAGGAGACTAGCTGTATAGTCCTTGTAGGAAAGCCAATAGCTCTGGAGAGAAGCATTGCTCAATAGATGCTCTGCCTTCTGATGGCACACTTTGTAGCCCAATGACTCAGAGTCTTTGTGATGTAACTAATGGAATAGACACCTGGGACCCAGAAATGGGTGTCACTGTGTCTGCCAAAGGTGTCCTTGGAGACTGGAGCTGGACTCTTGGCTCAGGCAGCTCTATCTAACTTAAACTTCCCCAGCAAACAGTTTATAACTGTCCCATGCATGATGATCTCTTACCTTGGGATTATATATGTGTATGCACAAGGCACGACTTTTAGTCCAGTGAAAAACCGTATCTACAGGCAGATTAATGCAAAACTTAATATTTCCGCAGCATTAACTGAGCATACACTGAGATCGGTATGCAAGCCCCACATGCCAGGCAGCATTCTGGTAAAGTGTCCCCGATATAAGGCTGACAAGGTATAAGGCTCAGATGTCCTCTCAAAATGGCAGTAGGAATTACAGAGGGCCCCTGCCTCACACAAGCCTACACTAGCGTTCAGTGCATCGGGTGAGCCTGCCCGTCTGCGGCACACAAGGTCTTGCCCAATGTGCTGCCCATCCGAACCCAGATCATCTTTAGGGCCTTGCCTTCTCTGAGCAGGAGCATGGCTGCTACACAGCTCCCTCCATCTCCACAGTCCTTATCAAACTAGGGGAAATCATTTACACAGTGGTTTCCAAAATGAACCCTGTCTTTTGACAGTCTGGATGCCAGTGATGATATGTATGTGTGATCAAGATAAACTGCAAATAAATCAGTAGACTGAAAACTAGAAGCTTTTTGGAGGCAGATAGATTTTATCCACCCCTCCAGAGGGACATTGCCCCAACATCCCCCCCTCCCCCCATGAAAGCCAGCCTTCTTTCTCCCTCCGTCTTGTGGTCTGTGATCCCTTGTGCCCTTGTGATCCCTTGTCACCTCAGATCCCATTGGAGCCCTTAAGAAAGGGGCAGCACCTCTGTATGCCTCTGGGCACTCAGGCACTCGCCCACCAAATCTCTGTATCTGTGACTAGCACAGCCAAGGGCATGGCAGCATTCCTCAAGTGGTCAGGGAGGATGTGAGATGGTCTGCATAAAAGCTCAACTCAAAGGGCCTGCGCTACTCCCAAAGAAAAGGAACAAACAAAAACACCAGTCATGGTTTTTCTTTTAATAAGGGGTTTTACTCAAAAGGGTAGCTTTGAAAATCTCTAGCTTGTTGTGAACCAGAAAGCCAGGGAGCTGCCTCATCCTGACACTGAGCATGAGCCACGGCTGCGGTGTCTGTGGCGCTCCGCTGCCACCACTGGAGACAGTGCACCTCTCTGAAACAAAGCCAGCATGAAAACCGAGGAGGACACGAGTCCTCCTGTGATTTAAGGAAAAGGACAAGTTTTTAATACAGCAAAACAGAACACAAAAAGTAAACAAACCCTTAGAAATCACTGGATATATGTGTGTGTTTCTATAATTAGGATCATCATCAACATTTTAAGCCATTAAAAATCAGGTTGCCACCTTACCTTGTCTTTTGGTACTGGGGAAATTCTTGTTAAGGAAAAAAAAAGTGTTTGCCCGGACTCTATTTGTAACGACCTCACCCAACTTTCATTTCACTGTGCCTCATCTCCAGCATCCACTCAACACCCAGAGTCCAACCTCAACTCCTCAGCAGGAGGCAGAGCCAGCATCCATTCTGGAGTGAGGACAGCAGGCCTGCAGAGCACAGCTGAGCCAGGACCTCACTCTTCCCAGGAAGAGCATCCCGTAACCACAGCTGGTCTGCAGTCTTTCAAAGACGCCTCCTCTCCTCTGCTGCCGGTCACTACTTTGTTCTGCCCAGAAGCAAGATGGCAATCTTAATCAAAAAGGGAAGCTAGATCTTTAAAATAACTTAAAAATCACTTTATATAAAGCAGCAAAAACATTATTTTCCTCTCTGCGAAAAGAAAACTGTTAACAAGGAACATGGTGATGTGGTGGGCTGTCCGCAACTTCTGTTGACTGGCTCCCATGAGCATCTCAGAGTTGCTCCTTCACCTTGCCCATGCTGCCTGAAGACTCTCTGGTGTCTCCAGTCACGGTTTCACTGTCTTCTGGGCTTAAGCTTTCATTTTCAGACCTGGTCCCATTAGGAATTGAGTTTTCCCCATTGACGAGCCCGTTTTCGGCAGCCTTGACTTTGCGGACAGTCTCTGCGAGGCTCAGAGACTCCTGCACACCTGCCTCCTCCTCCAGCTTTCTCAGGACCAGAGGGAGCCTCGAGTTCCCCACACCACCCTCCAATAGCCCCAGGTCGCTCTCCTCGTATCTGGGCAGTGGGGCCCTCTCCTCCATGTGTTTGCGGTAGTACTCCCGGTTCACGGCCGCACTCTTCACCGCTTTTTCCAAAATCTCCTTCTCACCCAAGCGCAATTTGATGGCCATTGTGGCCCGAACGGAGAGGTCAGGATTCTTCAAGACGATCTTATCTTCCTGGGGGTGGGAGACACCAAATTAATGACAAGAACGCTAAATCAGCAAAGCTGCACCGAGCAGTTGGTCAGCCTGAGAGGGCAAGGGTGCCAACAGCTTTTAAACTGAGGATTCACCTGGCACAAGGACTCGACACTTTCATCAAAACTACAGTCTGACTTAGGGCTCTTGTTATAGTAAAGTCGGGCTCTCAAAACAAAGGTTAAATGAAGTTAAATGAAACCAACACAGAATGGATGGCTTAACTCACTTTAACCAACGTGACTGGAGCCCCCACAGGGGCCCAGAGTGAAGGGCATGAATTAAAGAAGAAGAGAGAAACAAGTCTTCCAGCCAGGCCTGGTGAGCAGAGCCTGTAATCCCAGCTAGTCAGGAGGCTGAGTCAGGACGGTTATAAGTCTGAGGCCTGGGTGGGTTTAGTGACTCTGTCTTGAAAACAGGATGGGGTTTGGCTGTACAGGCAAACCTCTGGGCTTAATTAACCCTCTAATGTATTTGCTGGTGCAAAGGGGAAAGAGAGCTGGGAGGGGCAGGAGAGGATGGGAGAGAAGCTTTCAAGTTAAACACAAACTTATGCTTGTGGTATCGTGAATTTAAGATGTTTTTAAAGGGACTAACTTTGCAAAATTTATCAAATGCTATTAATATAAACATGATAAACCATAAAACACTGATACCAAATAAGGAATGTCAAATATACATTTTGCTAAGAATCAGAATGAATTAGTGACTAGAAACACGACAAAGCATGATCTTCACTCATCTAATTACCTCAATTGTTGTTTTATACGTTTTTAAAAGAAGTGAGGCTCTATCTTCCAGAAATGTCCAAAGTTTGACCTCATTGTCCCAGCTGACAGGAAACTCGGAGTTCCCCAGTGTGAAGATCCGGTCGATGGCACTGTCTCCCAGCAAATGCTCTTTCAGCTCCTCTATAAGAGACACACAGAACAGTCAGTCAGGAGGGCACCGCAGCTCTCATTCTGACAAGCTGTCCTCTACAGCCCCCCCAGCACTGCCATAGTCCAGCCTCTTCAACAGAGGCAGAGCTAAGCTCCAGGCCAGGAGCCTCCCTGAAAGGCAGCGTTGGTTCATCACTGAAAACACACACGCCCCACTTGGCACTCTTTCAGAGAGGGACACTGAAAGCCTTGGGACAGGCTCAGAGACTATGTCTGCAGAAAGTCTATGGCCACATCCCTCATGATCATAGAACTGGAGTAAAGATCTCAGTCTTGACAACTCGGTCAAAGACACTGAGATGGAAGTAATGGCTCCAGGTCAAGAGCACTGGGTACCCACACAGCAGCTCACAACCATCTGTAACTCCAGGTCCAGGGTATTCAGTGCTTTCTTCTGGCCTCTGTGGCCACTGCACACACATGGTATGCAAACAGACATACAGCACATATATATATAAATAAAATAAGATAAAAAGGAAATGTCGTAAAGATACTGAGGAGAGTCACTATCACCCTGGGACCCTCCAATTGGTAATTATGCACCACAGCAAGCCAAAGATGAAGGAACAAGTACATGGACCATTGAAACCTGACTCAAGGAAAAGTGAATCTCTCTCAGTGTGTGTGTCTCTCTCTTTGTGTGTCTGTTTCTCTCTGTCTGTCTGTCTCTCTTGGAAATCTAAACCACACATAAACACGGCCTCTCAATCACCTCCAAAAATATGTGTAAGAAAGAAGGAAGAATTCAGCAATGGCTCTGAGCAGTCCATCTCCTGTCCATCCTGTTCAGTTCAACAAACACACCCATGCTTCTTACATAACTGTAAGACAGTATCTCTTTCAGAGCTAAATGCCCTACAGCTGTCACTATTTACAATTCAAATCAAGGAGCTGTGCAGCCAGCAAATCGAACTTTTATTAGTATTAGCTGGAGTAATCCAAAGGCTACAGAACTGTCTCAACATGACAAACTGCCCTCTGATGACTGAGAAGGAACTAAAGGACAGCAATAAACATAAGTTGACTTTTAAAAACTGCATGTTATCTAGTGTTTAAAAAAAATGACTATCTAGTTCCAAGGTAAAATTCAGGGTTTTAGATACTTCACTCTTTAGTTTATAACCTTATTTAAAGATAAGGATCTCTCTCTCTCTTTTATTTATTTATTTATTTATTTATTTATTTATTTATTTTTAAAAAAAGCTTCTTTAGAAATAGAAATTTCTTTCCAGAAGTCTCCAGTGCTGAGTCACTGCGGTCACTCTCCCTGGCCTCTCAGCTCTCTGCTCAGGGCAGAGGCCATGCTCTCCATGCTCTGCAGCAGATGTGCAGAGAAGCTGGACCCAGCTCACATGGCTGCAGACGAGGCATACAAAGCAGCCACTGGCCTGACCCTAGACAGCAAACCTTTCGTTTGCTGGTCATCCTTTTCTCAGAGTCCCCTGCCCCAAGGTGGCCTGAGTCTGTCATACTGAGTGAGGACACTCATGGCCTGTGAGCTTCTCCTAAAGAGAATACCCCATCGACTCTGTCTTTCTCCCCCTTCACCACAGGCTAACACCCTGCCTTCAGTAAGAATGGCTCAGGAAATTCTATTCCTTGCATAACAGCAGGAACATGGTGGGGATGTCGGGGACACGGAGGTTCTGAGGCAGCACTAGCTGAGTGGCCCTTTCCTAACCTCTCATATTCTTGGAACTGGAATCTCTACATCAGTGTGACAGGAAACACCTTAAGGCAGAAGAGATAAAAATACAGGAAGTACCATGTTTAACACTGGGCACTGCACAAGCTACAGGGACTGCCATTGCCAGAGTGCCTCCCTCCCCCTCTCTCTGCCCCCCCTCTTTCTCGCTCAATCCCTCACTCACTAAATATAGAAGAAAATACCACAGATCACCCTAGCTTGTGCACTGAAAAGCTTCTGCATGAATGGCGGTGAAGCTCTGGAAGGTGCTTGCTCTTCAGGGCCAGCTACCCTGTCTCACTCTGGTTCCCAATAGCATCTATACTGCCTACCTACATTCTAGGACTCAGTTCTTGTGCATTCAGCTCCCTGTCAAGCCCTGAACCCACAAGAGATGGAGTAAGACAGTAGGGACGGCCACATCGCCATGGCCGCAATGACTGCTTTAGCCAGCTGCACTTTCCCCAACGCTCAGGTGGCTTTGTTCTAGAAAAACATTTATCTGTTCAGTAAATCATTCACTTATCTATTCCCTAACCCAGCCTTTGCTGTATAGGATTGAAGGTAGCGTAAAACAACAGCCCCAATACAAAGGAAAGCTCCAGAGCAGCGACTGGGAGGGAGCACAGTCTAGGGTAGGGAACAAAAGCAGGCCTCACCAGGCCACTCGCTCAGCACAGCAGGCTCAGATGACTTGTTCTAAGCAAGTATAAAATTCAATACATGGATTTCATCCTTCCTGGGTCTGAAATACAGAGATGTGGCCAGGAATAGTTTGTCCTATACAGGTGCTGTCTGTCTGTCTGCCTGCAGTATTACTTACCTTCCCAGGATGTCTGGACTCTTCAATCCCAGTGGACAACAGATTAGGTCTTTCTCCAATATTGCCATCTTCCCTCTACTATCTTAAGAATTTTATCTTTAATTTGACCCCCCCCCATGCTTTACATTTTCCTAATTTAAGAAGAAAAAATATTTTTCATCTGAATATTTTTACCTTCAGTCATGCAGAATACTCGGAGAAAAGCTAGAAGCTGGGCAGAGATGGGTGGCTCAGTAAAATGCAATGCGAAAACACTGGATCTGAAACCAACAAAACCTGAGGTCAGAGCCACAGTTCCCCCAGAGGAGGAGGCCCGGCCCACGCACCAGCAGTGTTCCTCAGGGGCAGAGCTGAGCCCACTAAATGAAAGGCATGCACCTTGGAAAGCGTGAAGCTGGTGGGTGGGAGGCCCTGCCAGGCACTGGCCACCCTTACCAGCATGCCTGCTGCCTAAGGACCTTACTCTGGGTCACATGCTCATAGTGAGAGAATTCAACACACCCACAGTCCTTAAGAAACAGTAACAATAATTCATGTTGAGCTCACACTTTATCATTAATCAAATATTGACAAGTTCAATAAAAAAAGTTCAGATAATCCATTTTCATTAAGAATAGTTCCTTGAGTCCCTGAAGAACTAATAAATCACAATTCTCATCTTCTTTACCACTTCACACCTCAAATGCAAGAAAATTTAAAGAAACTAACCAGAAATTCACAGAATCACTGAGGTCATGACTTCATTACAGAAACTAATGGTGGCAAAGAATTAAACAAAACAAATGGATCCGTGTCATTAGCCTTTTCACAGTGAAAGACATTAATGATACCAGAGCACTTATTTAACTTAACAAGGACTGCAGGCCAGATCCCCTGGAACTAGCTGTGAGCACTGCTAGCGACACACTTGTATCTATCTGGAAGCGCTGGTAAATCAGCACACATCTGCTGTGTAACGGGGATAAAGGGATTAAGACACACTACTGTGGAGAAGTCTTATTAACACACCAATTGAACACTATAATGGAAACACTACACCCACCGAAGGGAAGAGCCAAGCCGTGTTATTCCTACGTACGTTGGGATGCCGGCCCGGGCCAAGACCTCAGCCTTCATGGCGTAGAGCCTGTCACTTTTACTCACTCCAAGCTTTATTTTCACTCTGTCGTGTGAATTATTGTCAAAGAAAAAACCACTGTGGATCACAAACTCCGCATTTGACCGAGTGCCATAAAAGATATAAATCTAAGATGCAATAAAGAAGAAAACAGAAGGACATAAAACAAAGTTAGTATGTATTCTTAAAACAGAGCAGAGCAAAGGCCTAGTTCTCATGTATTAACACTGCTTTACAACAGTAGACAGACTTCTAAAGTAACCACACATCCACTTGGTAAAGCAGGGTGCATGGAAGGTGGCTGTGTGCAGTCCTCCTAAGCGCCCAAACCCAGAGCTAAGGAGAGTAAAGCCAAATGCACAGCCTGCTATTACGAGGCAGGGTAGAAGAGAAGGGCCCAGTGAGGTACTGACCCAGGACTGCTAAGCCTCTCCAGCTAGACAGCCCCTCTAAAAGTGTACTTTAGAACGTACCACGTCCTCCTCTCCTTCTAAAACAGGGGATCCTCTAGAATAGGCCTTTAAATGAACTCCTGTCAGAAACCTACTTCCACAGAGTGTGCACTTTCACACTAACAGTCTGTGAATGTTCCTCAAGAGCAGACCAAGTAGAAGGCAGCGTCTGTTTCTATTTGTTTTCTGTTATGTACTGGGTTGTGAAACCGATAAATACAGAGAATTATAGATGTGTATTTCAAATTGACTGGGAAACTTAACTGTGTCTCTACTCAGATTATTACATAAAAAATATACATATGACAGTGAAAGTCTAAGAGGACAGGAATGAATCTTCTAACTCCCTTAGGTTTTAGCTACCTAAGCCCCGCCCCTTTCAATACCACCTCTTTATAAAGAAATGCAGCTTGTGGAACCAAACATTTGCTTCAGTATTATATGACACAACCTGCTCTGGCTAACAGTATCCCATACAGCGGTTCAGTTGTGCAAACAGCTGTGCTGTTTTCTTTGAGGATTCAAAGCACCTTTCTGACCCAGGGTTTGGTGAGTGCCCCAGCCCCTCCCTATGCCCAGTGCCCCAGCCCCTCCCTATGCCCAGTGCCTCCTAAGGATAAAAAGCCGCCCCGCAGTGCCCGTGCGTTGGCTCCAATGCTGACACCTACCTGATCTCCAGCCTGAAAGTCCTGCAGAGCCACGCACTCACATCGGTCATCCTCCAGGTTGTAGCCAGTTGTGATCTAGGCAGGAGGGAGAAAGACAGGGTGTGAGGCAGGTGTCCTCAGGACAAAGGTGTCTAGAGGTGCTTACAGGGCGGCAAAGGCTTTCAACATTCGAGCTAAGAGCTGGTGAGGATGTCAGTCATTTCCACGCACACCAAAGACTGTACAGGAAACTACGAGACTGAAGTAAGTAAATCTGCTTGGAAAAGGCAGTGTGCACCACTTCTGGGTCTCCACCAAACACGAAATTAGAAAACTTCTGCCTCTGAACCCAGAGTAAAGGTCTCCACAGATGACAAAAGGCAGGCACACACCCACACTGGCCGCCTCTGGGGTTTCTGTATTTACCTACAAGTGTTGTTTTTATATAACTTTTGTCCAAGGAGAAATCAATGTGGGTCAGGATTTAGTTCAGTGATAGAGCACTGGTTTAAAATGCACAAGGCCCTGGGCTCTTTCACCAGAGATACATAAAAAGTGGGTTTTTCTACTATGTAAGAATCAAGAAGACAAGAAAAGAGCCGCTTCTAAGTCACATTTAACACCTAAAACTTTCAGGTAAGCAAAGGCAAAATAAATAGTCATTAGTCCCTTTCTTTTTACTAAGAGTTTCTAAGCCCATATGGTACAGACAGTACAGAAAAGTCCCCCATCCTGACCCCAACCCATGGCACACCGGTCTTGGCAAGGTCTCTGCATGCAATACACAGAAGCGACTGTTCTTAACTGCCCACATGCTCTTAAATACCCTTTGAATCTTTCCATCCAGTTTTCCCGCATGACTAGTTCTTGCCCTTGTTTTATCAACACACAGTCTTCAAAACCCTTCTGTGTGGTCCAGGCTGCTGCACCACAGTTCTTTATACTGCTGACCACATAGTGACCTGGACAGTACCAAGTTCCCAGGAAGCCTCAGAGCCTGGTGTTCTCTGCCATATCGGCATGGTTCTCTTCCCTCTTGCATGCAGCTATCTTTAACTCCTACTCTGCTTTGAGACTCCGAAACCAGTCTTCTTTTGGGGAACACCCCTCCATCTCCCCTCCCCCCATCCTCTCTCTTCTCTGGCCACCACCACATACGCCTATACACTTGCCTCCCCCAGCCTCCAAGAGACCAGGAGTGTTTTTCAAATCAGAGTCTTCAATGTCTGATGTACCTAACACCTGACACTGCCTTTGAAAAGACTGCCTTGAGGCACAAACTCCCAGGGGAGTGAACTGAGCCCCGATTCAGTAAACAGTCCATCTTGATGCCCCATCCCTCTGAGCACCACCAACCTCCTAGACTGTGTACACTTGTTCTGGCTCCTTTTGGTCACACTTATTCCTGGATAATCAAAGACTCACCTATTAAGCAGCACCACAGGAGAAAGAGTGTGACACATCACTCCCTCAAACATACAGAGGACATAACCATTTCCATCTTTTCTCAATTCCTCATAGTGTACATCCACTACGTGCAATGCGTATGAAGAAGGAAGGAAGGAAGGAATGCACACTTGTTGATTCAACTTGAAAAAGGACAGCAGAAAAACTGAAGAAACAGATTACAGCTGTGTCCATGTGTCCTACTGTTTTGTCCTAGACCAGAGTGCATATGCTTGTCAGTTCAAAGCAGCAGATAATGGACCTCCCAAAATAATGGGTGGCAGCTGGTGCAGTGAAGTACCACCTATAATCCCAGCACTGAGTTGAAGGAGTTCCAGTCATTTGTGACTATATAACAAGTTCAGAACCAGTCCACGCAACAAAAAAACTTTATTAAAAACAGACTAACAAAGAAGTAAGCAAAAAACCCCAAAGGAACTATAATGTATGGGCAACGTAGGAAGTACACACAGGACAAGAGGGGACTTGTGTGACAGAAGTGACACTCAGCTTACACAAGTGAGGCCCAGGGTACTGGCCTCACTTGACAATAACTTTGTCACGAGCATCTGAGGAACAAGCAGCAAGCACAAAGCACTGAGGTGAGTGAGCTGTACTGGTATTAGGGACAGCAAGAAGTCAGAAGTAGGAGAGACCTGTACATGC
Organism: Rhynchomys soricoides; assembly: GCA_019843965.1. NCBI lineage: Eukaryota > Metazoa > Chordata > Mammalia > Rodentia > Muridae > Rhynchomys > Rhynchomys soricoides. The sequence goes on along the minus strand of JADRCH010000100.1, from coordinate 947,602 downwards.
TTATGAAAACTGGGGTTCTGATATGAGCTTAGAATCCAAATATCTTGGACTTTTCAACAGCTAACCAAAAGGGCATTGGAAGTTTTACCACACTGACTAACAGTCATACATGCTAATCTCATCACAACACACGGTGGTCTATAAACCCCTTAGCAGAATCCTCCTCAGATAAACTGAATGACTTCAAGAAAAAATGCTGCTAATTCCGGACAGATCCGGCAAGATTTCCAAGCAGAGGGAGATGGTAGGTGGTAAATGGGTGCTGTGCAGGCACGTGGATAAGAGCTTGGCTCTCTAGCATTTACGTTCGATTCAATAAACAAAGGCCTAAGCACAGTGGTGTGCATCTCTAATGTCCTCACAGAGGGCCAAAGTCAGGGAAACCCCTAGACCACCTAGTGGAAGCAGCAAGCTCCAGGGTTAGTGTGGGAGACCATGTCTCAAAAATATGAGGCAGAGCTGGGCAGTGGTGGTGCACACCTTCAGGGGGCAGAAGCAGGTGGATCTCTGAGTTCAAGGCCACCTGGTCTACAGATCAAGGTCCAGGACAACCAGAGCTACACAGAGAAACCTTGTCTCAAAAACCAAAAACCAAAACAACAAAATATGAGGTAGAGAATATTAGAGGAAGCCACGTAGCCTTGACCTCTGGCCTCCATCCCTAAACACACACACACACACACACACACACACACACACTTGTGAACATGTACTCGTGCAAGAGCACACACACAGAAACATATTTCCTCTAGCTTAGGACTGGGCCTTAGAACCTCTTAAAACCTGCTTCTCCAGGTGGCAAAGGATTTCACGCCCATTCATCAGAATCCTAGGCAGCACTTCTTCTGCCTTGCCGCCACCACAGAGTGTCCCTAGGATCTGTTGTCTGTTGAAAGCAGACAGCACTAGTGGGTCACACCTTTCTCCTGAGTTCCCCTGTTAAGAGTCTAATGGTAAAAGGAGAGTCCACACAGACACAGACTAAAGGCCTTTGCTTGAAAAGTCAAACCTTGAGTTCAAGCACCTCATTTTAAAAAGGGGTTAGTTGGTCATGGGTATGACACACAGCTTTACAGTTGGAGAACTGCAGTCCTTAAATGTGCATACTCAATGTCCCATAAAACCTCACGGCAACAGAAACAAATCAACAACAGTGTCCAGTTAGGTATGTGGGACAAGGATGACATATTGATATTGGCTTCTTGAACAACCTCCCTGAGGGTTAGCAGAGAACCGCGGTAGATCACAGGACAACAAATTACATTAGAGAAAAAGATATGCCAAGAGTTGTCTGTTATTCTTAATTTGAGGTAAAATCAAGAGTGCACAGCTTTACCATACTGGCAGGGAAGCAACACCAATGCCCAAACTCAGAACACCTATAAATATGTGTGTACGGGTGCTACAAATAGTCAGGAACAGAAGAGAGTGGGTCAGCACCCTCAGCTGCAGCAGCCTTCCGTGCAGCCAGTAAACCAGAGGACACTGGGGCTGCAGGGGAAGAGTGGCTTATTTTACTAGGGACTTCTGATTGTTTAATTCTTTTTGATTATTTAATATTGGAAATGAAAATAGATTTTAATGATCAATTCTGTTTGGGAAATAGTTCATATAGAAGGAAAGAAAACACAAGGGTCAGATAGTTAAAGCTACGGAAACTTGAAATTTCAAGTTTATCAGTTTAAAAAAATCTCTAAAAGAGAAAAAAGAACAAAGAACATAAAAATTATATTCATTAATAAAAATGTAAAACATGCTACTATCTCTTAGTCCTGCTAATTAAATTAAGCATAGCTAAATAAAGACAAAATGTAATTATAAAAGTGTAATTCTTTTTTCTTGCTACAGTTCAAATATTGTTAAGATCTGAGCCTACCAGAATTAGCAGGAAGACAGTTTGCCTTGAGTGTCTGGTGCACAGCGCATGTGCTCAGGCCTCCGTATAGATGTGAAATGATCATTTCAGCATTTCTTTTCTCTATCTATAATATTGCTAATAATAACAAAGCAAGCTGGCACTGCGGAACAGGAATCAAACCCAACTCACCCCGCAGGCCAGCCATGCTGAGAACTTCAGAATGAGCTGAGTTTGTCACCTCCCTACCTGTGAATACCAGGAGGTCCTCATCACAGAGAAAGGAAGCTTCAGCCTCATGTCATCTGGAACCCAAGAATGTGAAGGGACAGGACTTAACCTCTCCCCTTACAGAATCAGCCAGCCACTAGGCAACCAGCCCTGCACTTGTGCCCAGAGCCGAGCACACAAACCTCCCCATACACAGGCTCCAAAGCAAAGCAGGTAAATCACAGAGGTGAGGAACAGAGCAAGCAGGGCAAGGGGTGAAAAGGAATCAGCAGAGAACAGAAAGAAAGAGCCATAGAGAGAGAGAGCCAGAAAAATAAAAGGTTTTCTTCAATAAATTCCTACTTGTAAGAGACTAAAACAGCAAAGTGGTTCATTCAGTCTGTGGTCCAGTAAGACAAAGAAAATGAATGTGAGGGCCGGGGCTGTGATTCAGACATACAAACACAGTTGCTGCAGTTTCTCAAAGATTGGAGTTCTCAGTTTTCAGTATGAAGAGGACACCCAGCTTCTACTAGAGGCAGGCAGGAAAGCAGCAAGGTTTGCTTCTGCTTGTCCTGGTGAGAGCTGGCAGGGGAAGCCAAAGAGAATATCCACCCAGAAGCTCAGCAGCCCCCAGCCTCAACCCCAGGAAGAGATCTTTACCAGGCCATTGGTATGATTGCACATGTCCCATAAAGGAATCAGAGCCAAGGTCACCCGGGAACCATCCTCTGTAGGAATTTGGTTTTGCCGAGTCATAACTGAAGAGACGGCCCACCTGTCACAAAGAGAAAACAAACAAATTAAGAGTGAATTTGTCTAAAAGCCACCCCCACAAGAACGCACTCAATCAGGAAACTGAGGTTGTCAGGTGGCTCCCAGTTTTCAGGCTTTTTTGTGCCATTTAGAACTAAATCCAGGATTGAGAGGAGGAGGGGGCAGAACTGCAGGAAAAGAAGCCTGCGCTCTGAGGCCGAAAGAGGAGCTAGAAGCAGCAGGGGTCTCAACCTGCACGGTGATGACACTGCTGTCTCCAAAGCCAGCTCCTCTTCTCACCCAAATGCTGACTTTACCCAGCTTTGAGCCTCATTGACAAGTGGGTGCTGTTTCTCCTCTCTAATCAGACACCCTCCAAGGTGTGTGTGAGATGTGGAACATGGCACTTTTATTACACAGTATAGTGTGTTAACTTTATGTTCAAAAAGAACTCCCACTTTACACTAATATTAATCTACTTAAAAGAGAAAAAAATCCTTTAGCAATACTTAACACTAATGTTAAGCCCAAACGCCCCTTGGCTACCTCAGGCAAGCCACTAGCATTACAGGTTCACAGCGGTTTCTTGGCAGCTGTCAAAACGCCAGTGCTTATCAAAGCTGCTCACTGTGGCTTTTCAGACTGCCCCATTTCAACACTGTAAGTGGTCACAGCAGGTCACTTGCTGACGAGCTTCCCTCACTTCCAGATCCTCAGAAACCACCCTCAGCACAGCGCCCCTCACACAAACCTGTAGTCCTCGTAAGTGAAAGAATCCTTCAAGGGCAGTTTGTTGGCATGAGGATGGGTCTGGGAATGAATGGTTTTAGGAAGCAGAGGTGGGAAAAAGGGGGAGGAAACAGAAATCAGTCAACAGAATTTCATTATTTAGCCGCTAACAGATCCTAACAAGAGCCAAATGAAGCAGGAGGCGTCCAGCCGCGCAACTGAGGGATCGGCGTGCTATTGCGCCCTCATACATCACTGTCAACTTAATTTGTTGTGCCCAGCGGCCGCCATAAATCTGCTCCTTCATACTTCTATCCGGAACCCACAGACACCACACAAAACAGTTTAAGGTGGGCTGCTTTCACAAAGACAGGCACACCCTCTGCTGCGACAGCGCTCTGAAGGGAACACAGAACCTGCAAAGCCAATAGGGAGGGCTTGCCTATCTTGGGGTCTCATGCTCTCTGAGTAGATTTTATTCTCTTTGTATGTCACAAGAAGCAATGCCTACAAACCCTCTAGTATGCTGGAAATACTCTCACATCCCCTCCTAACACTTGATGACAATCGACTTGTGTGCAAATGAATTATTTACACAGTAAATGTGGATCAAACACAGGAAACCAAGCAAAGCAAAGTCCTGTGAGAGAATGAAGTGAATTTTACAAGTAAGCGAAAGATAAAGCAGACCAGTATTAATTGTAATTACTTTTTTCTGTAGACAAAAGAACATTTGATAAAATATCCAAAATCTCACACATGGAAGAAAATTTTACAGCTTCACATTCCCTTTTTACAAACCAGCCCCCCAGACCTTTAAGCACTTAAAATTTTGTCTCAATTAAGAAATTACAGCTGTAACAGTGTGATTTTAATCTTAAGTTTCAATTACAGTCTGATAGACAGATTGCAGTAAGTGATCAGATGAACAAATGGCTGCTTCTGAGCTAGAGACAAGATCTGCGGAAGCTGATCTTGCGCCCGCTAGTGTGGCTCCACGCAGCAGTTTCCACAGTGCACTGTAATTCATCCCTGCTCCTGTACTGTGCTCGCTGGCACTGTGCGCTGGGCAGTAGGGAATAAGGCAGAAGTGGCTCAAACTGTAAATCAATTAGAAAACAAAAGCTTGTCCTCGGTGCACAATCTTAGGCAAATTATGTATTACAAAAGGGGCCAACTGGGTGTTAGCTCCCAGGTGCCTGCTTCTCCCCTCTTTTTAGCCTCATTTTAAGCCTTTGGAAGAAAAATCAAAATGTAAAACTGTATTTACATAACCTTTTTTTTTTTAATTATTCTTTATTTATATGAGTACACTGCAGCTGTCTTTAGACACACACTAGAAGAGTGCACTGAATCCCATTACAGACGGTTGTGAGCCACCATGTGGCTGCTGGGAATTGAACTCAGGACCTGTGGAAGAGCTCTTAACTGCTGAGCCATCTCTCCAGCCCTATTTACACAATCTTTAAGATGCGTGTTGGGCCAGGTGTATCTGTACACACCTGTAAACACCAGCAATGCAGAGGCTAAGATGGGAGGATCCTAAATCTGAGACCTGCCTGTGCTACATAGCTAGAACCCGTCTCAGCATAAACAAAACAAAGGGAGATAAGATGAATATATTGTGCTAACAATGTGGAATTAAATAAGAGACTTTAAGGGAACATACGGAATAGTACATCACAGGACATTTCCAGTCTGGTTCAGGAAATGGTATGCCAGGGAAGGTCAGTAACACCCTACCTGCTCCGGAGCCTAGAGACTGTGTTCTGAGGGCTCAAGGTATGTCTTCCTCTCTCTCATTACATTTAGCAGACAGACTCCAGATTTTCCTTTAAACATACAAATTAACATAAGGCCCTTTCCACCTCTCAAAACTAACCTGGTAAGTAAGAGACAAACTTCAAAATAGTAAAGAGAGCAGATTCTATTGATCAATTTTCCTTTGATTTGTAATAAAGTGAAATCTCATTTTATCTTCTTATTGAGAACTTTATACACCCAAATGCCTCTTTGCAAATTCTAAAAGATGCAAAAATGTTATTTTTAAAAAATATTTTATTTCACTTAAACTATGGAATTTACTACAGCCTTTTGAAAGTTGGTAAATTCCTATGTGAAATCTCAGAAATAATAAAATTTTAACACCCTCCCACTCAAAAGGCTGATATTAAGTAAGAAAAAAAATGACAAAGTTTTCAGTTTTGAAAAGGATTTCAAGATTCTCCCAACAGTTGAGTATCTTTAGATAGCCTTGGTTTTCCCAAGAACATGTATGGCCACTCTAGTACCAAGAAGATGGAAGGCTAAATATATCCTGCATGACCTAATAGTCCTGATAAAAATCATTAAAAATAAAAACCTCAGGAACAAAGATGCGTAAGTATTTCCTGCGTGGTTACATAACTTTTTCAGAAACCATTAGAAATAGCTGTTCTCAAAAACCAGGGTGTACCCAGTACACATGACTCTGGTATAAAAGCCAGTCTGCACTGACACACGAACTTAACAGTTAGACTGAAGCAAAATGTGACAGTGGCAGCTAGTGGCTTCCTCCTCAGCAGGGCTCTCTCTACTGTGACACCAGCACCACCTATTGACAGCATGAAAGAGTGCATGCAGTCCCTACCAGCAACATTCAGCTTCATTCGAATAAAATCAGGTTTCTAAAAAAAACAAACAAACAAAAAACCCCCCAAAAACAAAAACAAAGCCAGTACCTTTCATCTGAATATAGTATTCGTCAAGGATTTAGAGATATTGGAATATCAGAAATAATTAATGTATAATTTTTATTTAATGTTTGGTACTTAGAGTTGGAAATAAATGGTTTCCTTTATTTTTTTTTTAAATGAACAAAGACAAACGTTGATTGCAAACAATTTTCATTTAATACCTGAACAGAAATTAAAAAAAAAAATAAATCCCTTTCACTGTTGCCTAAAATTAATTTGAAGTGAACTGAAAGCTTCTAAAATGTCCTCATATGAAAATATTTGACTCCTGGTACATGGCAAGGATACTCTGCTCCCTTCTGGGAGCAAACTACCACGAGTCTGACCTTCTTCCTGACCACTTTCCAAGCATTTTAAAGATCCTTTCTGCAGCTGAAACAGGAACCTCATTCTTGGTGGCCAATTGATTTCAGTGTCATAGATTCCCAGACAAAGGTCTATGTGGGACCAGTGCCTAGAGTATCCTCAGACCCAAGAACCAGGCCTCCAAGGAGCCAGCAGGAGCCCTTATTCACTAGCTGCTCGACCTAATAAACAGCTTCTGAAACTAGACATAGGTTTCCTTCCAAATCATAAGCAACAAATGATTATTTCTTGAGCATAATAAATAGCTGATGTGGAAATAAACAACAGCCATAGCTTTTATCAGATGGGGAGCATGCAAGGCTGAGTTTCTAAAGCCAGGGCTGTTGATGCATACCTGTAATCCCAGTTACTTAGAAGTAATGCCCAACCTGGGCTATATAAAACTCTTACCTCAAAAATAAGTGAAAATTAAAATAATTCTAGAATCTCTCTGCAGAGCCAGCTGGCCCTCTCAAGCACTTCTTTTTCCATTCGAAGGAGACACCCTCCTTAAGAAACAGCAGTATTGTGCCTGGTGCAAAATCATCACTATGTTTGGGAAAGATTAATATCTAAAACTGTTTGTTTGGCTTCAATAAAAAGAAGCAATATTGCTAAATATGTAAGTATGACATTTTGAAGAATTTACCATATTGCATGGGTCTGGTAGTGATGCTTAAGGAAATTAAAAACCACTACAGTCAGCATAGTTGATCCTTATTAAAGTGCTGTCACGAACTATCACTCACATAAAACAAAAATAAACCAAGAAGAAATTTAAATAAAATCTATGGATTATAAGTGTTTGAAGATGGAAAAATGAATGATATTCTGGCTTTTAAAATTGATTTAGCATGCAGCTTCTCTTTATAGTCCCTTGATAAAAATGAAATCTCCCTAACAAACACTTAATAAAACCTGTCAATATCTCTGAAAAGAAAAATGACACAAATGCATTAAGTATTAAATACCCTTGGAAAAAGTCACATATTCCATGAATTTTTGATGTACTATCTTGACATTAATGTAAAACCTTGATATTTATAATTGACAGATATTTAATAAAGTATAAAAGAAGATGGCTGCTATGCAGCATGCAAATTCCTCAGGCTGATCAGAGAGGAATGGTACAGGGTGCACTTACATTAAATAAACAGCTACTGTGCATCGCACAAGTCAGCGGCAGTCTTATTTTAAGCTCTTACGACAAACCTCCGTGAAGGACCAAACAAGCACACTCCATTATTATGTGGATCCCTAACCCAGAAACATTTAGTGTGCAAAGCGGCTTCAAAACATTAATAGTTGTGCACAGGAACAAAATGCATTTGAATCAAAGGTGGATTTGTGTTTAGCACTGAGAAATAAGCAGCTGTAAACATTTTAAAATGCTACTTGCATGAATATTGGTAGGTACTTCCTAAAACAGTTCTCAAATGAAACAAATTTAACCTAAACAACGGCTGAAGAACATTGAGGAAAAAGGAAGATCCCAACACATAAAGGGCCCAGAGCATGAACCTTTCCCAAACCGATCATCCCTTGTTGCTGGAATCTCTTATGCCTGGACTGCTTAGATTCAGGAGGCCAACCTGAATACATCAGTCACTTCACAGAGCCATTCAAATATGCTAAAAGGAGAGTTGATCATTCCATAAAAGTGACTCCTACATACTGTATGTTAAAGACTTTATCACTGTTGTAATGCATAACCAATGCTCAAAATACAAATGGCAGTTTGGCAACTGCTCTTTTCAACAGTTACAGGAATGCATTTCATAAGTTTACCTAAGTTTGTTCTGATGAAAAACCATAATACTGTGTAATTAAACTGATGACTAAAATACATTTATTTTACATGGCTTAAACATAAATTAAAAGGAACATGGGTTCATCTGCCAAGGTAGACACACTAAGTCCAAAGATGACCCCATTTCTCTTACTGCTACCAGGATGAAACCAGACCCGGACCTTCATATCTGATCTTGGACACAGTCACATATGTCTCATAACTGGGATGCTTTGCAGGGCTTCTGATAGAACATCATCTGATATAACATTGATAAGTACTTCAGCAAATCAGACAAGAGAAAAGAGACACAGCAGACAGCTCATCAGCTGGTCCTCTAGGCTTGAACGGAGCCCTTCTCCCTTTAAGACAGTACCAGAGAAGGAGAGGAGATCTCCCGGAAGGAGAGGAGATCTCCCGGAAGGAGGCAGAATCAAGAAAAGATGCAAAATGGGAACACAAAGGAGGCCAGACACTGGACTGTGACGTTCTGTGACCAAAGCTGGAAACTGCACAGCGCAGCACATTTCTAGGAGTCAATGAACCCTCTTCTTATATTTTATTTTCTAAGTGGATACAGAACAGTTTAACAGAAGGACAAATCATAAAATATCTATTGAATCTACAACTTAGTTTTGATGTCCATAAATCAGAATTAAAGCATGGTTCATATATTCAGCTCTTGAAGGAAAAATCAATTTTTAAGACTTTTATTTTTAAACACAGATTACATTCAATTCTTTGGGGAATTTTTTTCATCATAAAGTTCTTCGAACTCACTCAATATGATCAAATAAAAATTTAACTACATCGATACACATCTAATCAAGAGCTTCTGCTTTTCACTCACACGTGTGTGTGTGTGTGTGTGTGTGTGTGTGTGTGTGTGTGTGTAGGGGAGGGAGAGAAGGTTTTTTCCTAGCAAATATATATCACCTTAAAATAAAATACGAAATTAGAATAGCACTGTTATTTATTACATTTAAAAATACTTTTTAGATGATTGAATTTATAGTCTACCTGCAATTTAAATTTAGTTGCAGTCTGCCAAAATATTCCGAAAAAAAAAAAAAAATCTCTGCTGTGTACTTATTAGTTACCATGTGTATACATTGAAGGAAAATCAACCACACACCAAACTGGGCCTAAACCAACCACATATGGGCTGTCAATCACTTATTTACTCAAATATTTACTGACTCAGAAAGAAAAAAAAAAAAAACTAAAAATAAGTTAACAGTAGACAATTATAAATTAAACAACAGGGTAAAAAGTTTAAAAAAGAAACTGATCCATCAACAAGTTTTGAGTGCCCGTGGTGGTAAAGGAAGATACAAAATTAGCACCCAGCAAAGCCAGAGCAAAGACAAGCAAGAAACAAAGCTGGTGCGGCAAGAGGCCGCAGTTCAATCCCCCTCCAGGGTCGTCCTCCGCAACCTCCCAAGTTCCTGGAGCTGCCACTCCAAGGCTTTTCCTCTCCCTGCTAGTGAGCTAGTGAGGCAGGTACACGGTTTTAGCCACCAGTAGTGAGTTCCCAGTGCCTTCAGAGCCTCAAAGACACCTTTTCCTCCAAGACAAAGGAAAGCCTTCATCTCAAGTGGGGACAGCTGTGACGAGGGCATCTGAGAAACACCTTACCCGCACAGGCCTGACAGGGAAGAACATAGGGAGTAACAACTTTACAGACACTGCTTCAAGGACCCAGAGAAGCACTCGCAGGGAACACAGACAGACAGACAGACAGACAGACAGACACAGAGAGAGAGAGAGAGAGAGAGAGAGAGAGAGACTGTTTCTTCCATCTAGGTGGCAAAGGACTATGCCAACCTCTTTCTACTGTCCCTGAACATCTCCCTGTTAAAAATCCAGCAAGGGACAAGATAAGTGCTCTTCCTGTCCTGTGTACATACAACTGCTCACTCCAAGTGTATAGTGTTCACCCTGGGAACGTTAGCTGAAGGAACTGCTGGCCACCGCAGCACCTCCATTCAACCATCTGAAATCTTTTTTTTTTAAGCTTACTTTTACACCTCTAGACTTAGACATCTCTGCTGCTTGACAAGAGGATTCAACCATAATCAAGCCACATTCCCTGGTCTCCATTAAGGGATCAATGTTTACTCAGAAGCACTCAACATTCAAAAACAAACACCACAAAGCGAGAAATCAACACAATAGCAAGGCAGCTGTTTCATAGGAACATATTTTCACCAAAAAGCAAGCTAGCAGCATGTGGTGGCACACATCTTTAATCCCAGCACTCAGGAGGTAGAGGCAGCCAGATCTATGCAAGTTCAAAGCCAGCCTGGTTTACGTAGTGTGTTCCAAACCAGCCAGGCCCACTAAGTAAGACCCTGCCTCAAACAATACCACCAAACAAAAAAAGCCAACAATTATTTCAGCTTCACAATACATTGTTTTCCTTTTCATTGTCTAAGCTGGTATGACCAGGATCAGGAGTTTGCACTTGGAGCCACTTCCTTTACAGAGTGCTGACATCTCAAGGGCACCTATAAATTCTGCCCTAGGAAAAGAACGGCCTAACTAGACACAAGAAAGTGCTCTGTCTCCAAAAGAGCAGGAATACAAACAATGACTGCCAGCTCTGTATTTTGTGGAGGTTATTAGAAAGAATGTTACCTGTGTATATTTAATTACCAAAATTCTTCCAAAATAGACATTACTGTTGTGATAGTTTGCATATGCTCAGCCCAGGGAGTGGCACTATTAGAAGGTGTGGTCCTGTTGGAGTAGGTGTGTGTGGGCTTTAAGACCCTCATCCCAGCTGCCTTGAAACCAGTTTTCTGATAGCAGCCTTCAGATGAAGATGTAGACCTCTCAGATCCTCCTGCACCATGTCTGCCTAGATGCTGACATGTTTCCGCCTTGATGATAATGGACTGAACCGCTTTAAGCCAGAACAATTAAATGTTGTCTTTGTAAGAGCTGCCTTGGTCATGGTGTCTGTTCACAGCAGTAAAACCCTAACTAAGAGAGAAGTTGGTACAGGGACTGGGGTATTGCTGTGATAGGCCTGACCATGTTTTTGTTTGGAAGAATGTGGATTTAGGGACTTCGGGTTTGGAAAGCCATGGAATGTTTTAAGTGGGGCTTAATGGGCCATCCTAGTAGGAATAGGGAAGACTTGGTTGCTAGCAGTGACTTGAACTGTCCAGACCTGGCCCAAAGGAGAAGAATTTCAGTATGTTGCCTAAGGATGGTTTTTGTGGTGCTTTGGTGAAGAATATGGCTACTCTTTGCCCTGGTCTGAAGAGTCTGCCTGAGGCTAGAGCACTGACAAAGGAAGTCTCAGAAACGCCCATTATAGACTTTGTTCTTTGGTTAAGTCTCATGAAGAACATTTTAAACAAAAGTAGCAAGCTGAAAAGGAAAAATATAAAATATACTGTTGGAGTATTAAAGGCACATCAGGAAGTGAAATGGAGCTGAATCCTGTGTTCTAGGAGATAGCCGATTAAGGGAGTGGGACTTTGGGGCAAGATCCTACCCAGCTAAGTAAGTTTAGATCTAGGCTTGGTGGTACACACCTTTAATCCCAGGAGATAGTCATGCAGATCTCTGAGTTCAAGGTCAATCTACAGAGCATGATCCAAGCTTAGACAGTGAAGGAGTTGGAAAACAAAAAGCTGGTGATAATGTAATAGAACATGGGGGTCAGCCATGTTCTAGCTCCTGTAAGCAGCAGAACTTGGCAGCTTCGGCCATGTGGCTCTGGCTAAGAAATTAGTGGTGATTAAGAAGAGACCGGCATCACTGAGGTGACATCTTCTGGGAAGTGTTTTCTGAGAGCACAGAGGCTGTGTGTGTTCCAGAGATAGCCAAGGTTGTACCTCATGCTGCAACTGTACTTGGTAATGTATAAGAGTAACCACGTGGTACTGGTTTTGAAGACATGAAGGGGTCATGAAGAGCAGCTGAGGCTTGGCACTGTAAGGCCTTTGGTGAAGGTGCAGCCTCAGTTACAGTTGGTGGCCCAGGACTGAAGGGGTCATGCAAAGGATTTGAGGTTTGTCATCATGAAGAGAGCCTATGAGAGGCTATTGGTGAAGCCTAGTTGGAGTGGATGACCACAGAGTATTGGAGATGCAGGTACCATGGGATGATCACCAATAACAGCAGCAGCAGTGGAGTGTGTCAACCAGAGCCTAGAGTGCTAGAGAGGGCAGGGTTGGAGATATGACCCAAGCCCTTTGGAGGAGCCCAGAACATCGTATGTGGATCCAAGACACTGGAACAAGAAGTTGTGAAGTTGAAGTTGCCTTGGAGACCCCAAGATATCTTCAGAGCTACAGGATATCTGCTGAGGAAAGCTGCTAACGGAATAGAAACAGCCCAGGAGAAACAAGTTTGTTGCAGTCAGCAAAGATGAAAGAGGAGCTGGAGATCTGAAGACTGCTTTGACATCAGACGTGGAGAGGCAGAGTTTGGAGTTTGTCCAGCTGGTTTCCTGTCTTGCTTTGGGGATTACAGTTAAATGATTGAATGAATCTCAGAAGAGACTTTGAACTTTGGACTTTTAACACTGTTGAGACTGCTATAGACTATGGGGACTTCTGAAGCTGAACTTAATGTATTTTGCATTTTGCTATGTTTAGGTGTGGCCCCCATAGACTCGTGTCTGAACAAGCCTATGGGGGCCATGGAGTGGAATGTGATGGTTTGCATATGCTTGGCCCAGGGAGTGGCACTATTAGAAGGTGTGGCCCTGTTGGAGTAGGTGTGTCACTGTGGGCGTAGACTTAAGACCCTCACCCTAGATGCCTGAAAGTCAGTCATCTAGCAGCCTTCAGATAAAGAGGTAGAACTCTTAGCTCCTCCTGCACCATGCCTGCCTGGGTTCTGCCGTGTTCCCACCATGACAATAATGGACCGAACCTCTGAACCTGTAAGCCAGAGCCAATTAACTGTTGTCCTTGTGAGAGTTACCTTGGTCATGGTGTCTGCTCACAGCAGTAGAACCCTAAGACAATAGTCATCAGCCTTGATTTGCTGTTGAGGAAACCAAGGAACAGGGAAGTTAATAGGATGGGCCAGGCCGACCAGTTAATAATCAATGAAGCTGGAATAGCAACCTAGATGTCAGTATTCAGGAGTTTAAGGAAAAGCTTAGCTGCTCCCTTGTGAGTGAAGTGCTGGAGTTCTGACATGGTACATGCATGCTTCCTTCACCACAGTAAGCTACAAAATTACTTACATGGCTAAGCGTTCAGCAGGAATGACAAGACTAATAATGTGAATACCAAACTGGCAGGAAAGGCACACATGGAGTTGTAATCTTTAGTAATGATGTCAAACCTGGATGGTCCCTAACTATCGTGAGGCCTAGTTCCCCTCACAGTCCACAAGAAAAAAAAAAAAAAACACTGGTTCTGGAAACAGCTCAGAAGCATGAGAGAGGCCCTGGCTTTGATTCTTTGTGGACACACACACACACACACACACACACACACACACCTCCTTTTTTATACTTTAAAACATAGAGGCCACATACACAGTTTATTTTCTGGTACTTTCTTCACAGAATTATGCCATGCTGGCATTCTAGCCACTTCTACTATCCCATCTTCTGAAATCCCTATCCTTTCGTGATCTGTTTCAACAGCCCCCCAGACAAGCCACCATTTCATTAATCAGTGAACCTGTCCACTTCTACCATAAAGTGATGACATCTCTGGGCTACTTTCAATTTTCCAAGTTGTCACGTGGGCACAAGATCAACGCTGGGCCCTACGTACACACGCAGCCTCTAGTGGTTTGACTTTCTAGTTGCCTCCATAGACTCACAGATTTGAATGCTTGATCCCAGCTGGTGGGACTGTTTGGCAAGGATCCGGAGATGTGCACAAGCCATTCCCAATGAGGTTTTTCCACTTCCTACTTGCAGATGAGGATATAAACTCTCAGCTACAACTCCTGTACCTTTCCTGCCTGCCTGACACCATGCTTCCTGCCATGATGGTAATGGATTCTAACCTCTGAAACTGTAAGCCCCAAATAAACTCTTGATCGCTGTCTTGATCGCTGTGTCTTCACAACAATAGAAAAAGTAACTAAGACATAGCCTTTAAGCCTAAAGAGAGTTAAGAAGCTGGGCACGATAGCTCAAGCTTGTAAACTTAAGTGGTGGTAAGAGGATCAGGAGTTCAAGGCTAATCTGGGCTACATGAGACATGTTTAAAAAACAAAAACATACAAAACCAATCAAATAGTCTATGAGTAGTTAGTAAGAAATAAACTCTAGGGATGCACTGCAGAAGCCAAGAACTCACAGATGTCAGCTCATCAGGACTCTGAAGAATATGAGCCACGCTGGTATAACACCCTGAGCCCTTATGGTAGCCTAAGAGGACCGGCCACACTGAGGTCTCCAAGACACCCACGCCCCCATGCTCTGTGTGAAGCCTTACTTCATGTACGTTAGCACCAGCTGGTGGGAATGACCGCAACAGCAAGGTCAGTGAAAATACCTGTCTCAAAAACCAAGGTGAACAGCTTCTAAGGAACAACATCTGAGGTGGTCTGCCACCACACCCAACATATATACACATTTAAAAGAAAGCTGCCTCGAGACACACTGGCCTAGGGTTATAGCTCAGTGGTGAGTACTTGCCTCTGATGTTATTCAGTGTCCTAGGTTCAAAGGCCAGAACTGGAAGAAAAAACAATCCCTCATTTCAGTACGAATACAAAATAGAGAACAACCTGTGTGAACACTGCTCTAAGAAGAGAGGAAGCACCAGGATGTCACTGCTATTGCCTCTTAGCATTCAAATTTCCTGGGGAAAAAGTCATGAAAAAAAGTTCTTCTGGAACACAAAACTTCACTTTTTAACTGAACAGTGACACAAGACTTAAAAACATAAAAAGAGCAGAGTGCCACACTGCAGAGGGCGCACCACACTGGGGATGTGCAAGGCTAACTACTCCCTCCTCCATAATGTGCACTTCACCTTCTATCTTCCTAATTAAATGCGTCACTGGTCAACACCTCTGAAATGGGTTTTACTCTGGTGTTTCCTCACCCCCACAGGTAATACTATCTCACATTCTAGGAGTAATCCCATTTTGTTAAAAAAGCCAATTTCTAGAAACAAAGTTTCCATGAAAGAATAGTTTAATCCATGCCTATCTTTTAAGTGTGATGTAGAAAATGGATAATTGTTAATTGTTCACTTGGAACAGAATGTTGGGAAGCCAATATACTGATTTGAGCCACCTTTCAAACAAACATGATGTTTGACCATAGTCGCAGATAAGAAAAGATTTCAGAACTGGGTTTTGAAAACCAGGCCAGCTGGCTCCTAACACAGAGTGCAGGACTCTGGCAACACTTGTAATACAGCAATGATAGCACCACAGCACCTTGAGAAGAAAAAGCATGCAAGGAAAGCAACATGCTTGGCAGAGTACAGATACTAGACAGTGAGCAAGTGCTTCTTAGAGACCTCCTGGGGGATTTTCCTGGCACTGAATAGGGACAACCCAGGGTACAGGAGCTGAAGAATAAATGTGACGAAAAAAGATGACCAGATCATTATTTCAAAGGCACCAGGGACGGCCTGTAAATTAAGGAACAAGAATAAAAAGACACTTGAGAGGAAGACAGGACTTCTTGTCACATGACCTTAGGTTTCTCCATAGAAAAAGAATGAAGGAACCCAAAGATGGGGGAACATGGCCAGGCCAATTTAAGGATGCGGTAAACTCCCACAACCCAGGGACCAAGAACAGGAAAAGGGGAAGGGGAAGGAATATGTGGGCTGTCAATGGTTATACATGCACCAAAGTCACCTGTGAGGTTCTTGGGACTGCCTGTGGTATTCCCAGGAACACAGAAGGGGCACAGCAACCCATGGATAGCCCAGGGAGCCCGTCGCAGTAAGCATGGTCTTACTTTTAAAACTCCCTATTTCTTTTCAACTATACGGCTCTGAACAAAGGGAGCCAGGCTGGGAACAATTTCCATGTAAACGATTTTTGCAATACCACATGCAATACCACCACACCAGGTTTGTGGAGCTAAAAAATCTGCTCAGAATGAAAGGTCAGCAGACTGCCTTTCCAGGGTAGCCAGCAGCGACTGGTATGAACACCTTGGTAGTCTTTAGCTCTGCCGGGGGTGGGCAGGGGAGGGCAGGAGCATGGGCATTGGCCGGTGAAGTTAAGGAGAAAACGAATGTACGTAGAGCGAGCGAGGGGCTCCGGTCCTACCCAGCAGAGCCGAGTGACTGATGTGCACCCTCCTGCCACTCCAATCATCCTCAGTGCAAGGGGGCACCAGCTCCACACAGGAGTGACCTGGACAAGTGGCTAGGACTGCTGCACTTGGAGGAAGATTCATAGCCAAGAGCAAGAGCTCAGTAAGTATGAGCAGCTCCCATTCTTCACTTTCTGCCACAAGTGCTGTGTGTGTCAGTGCACCACCATCCAACCCAAAACAGCTGTGGGACAATGCTATGTCTGCACCTACCTGCTGACGGCCCTCAGTCTCACAGTGGCACATAGCAATCCCACACAATTGAGTTTAGTCTCAGCTTCAAACTACTCTGTTGGAGACGGTGCAAAAGAGAATCTTCCTAAACACTTAATGAATCTACTGCAAAAAGAAAAAAATCTGTTTCCCCATCTGCACTTCCAGACACATATAATGAAGTGACATTTTCCAACATAGGATTTTAGATCATTGGCTGTGTCAATTAAACTCTGCTCAACAGAATGACCATTATTCTTTCTATTCACCTTTTAGCCCCTGAACAAGTTGCAGAATCTGGAAGTCATCTTAAGCCATTTATCATTCATCCCCCAGAAAACCTGATGTGGGAAACCGTCTTCCTGCCCATTTTCACACTTTCCAGCTTGGAATAATTTCCCTCCCACTGATTCATTCAGCCAAGGCCTTCAACAAAGTTTAAGATTAATCTTCCTTTAAACTTCATGTGACCTCTCATGACCTCTGAATTTTCAGCACACGCAGCCTGCAAAACAGTTCTAGCCTCTGACTTCACACCACAGTCAACTGCTACTCAGATGCTGTGCGACACCCATTCAATCATTCCTTCATTTGGGAAATATTCATGGAGTCTATCCAGAATAAAAGAGAAAATAAGGGCACAAGATAGACCTGGTCTCCTACCCTCACACTTCCTGTCTATAGAAGGATGACCCTGACCAGGTCACAAATAAGAGCTTCGAAGGGGAACAAGGCAGGGAAGGCTGAAACCTAAAGGCCTTGGAGGCGTAAGAGAATGGCCCGAGATCTCCTGCTAGACTGTTAAATAACTCAGGTGCTGATGCTACAGATGGACCCCTTGGCCACTGCGGCCACTGTCTGGCTTCCTTACAAATCATAATACAGTCTGAACGGAAAGCAAAATGTTCACTCGTCATGCACACAGCCACTGTGTAGATTCCTTTTTAACTCTTTAAAGACATCATCTTTGGAACACACAGAAAGGAAGGAAAAAAAGAGAGAGAGAGAACACACAAAGGTTGGGGGGGGGGAGATGTTTCAATGACCACCAGGGAGCTAGCAGCAGAACAAGAGAGTGCCCTGGAGCATCAAAGGTCAGGAACACCCTGGCCTCCTGAGCCTACTCAGATCCCCATTCATCAAGGTGGGCCAAGTCTTTGCTTTGCGGTTTCTGCACTTGGCCTCCTCTCCCTGACACAGAATGTTACCTGCCTCCAATGATGAACTCCATGGGAACGGTAGGCAGAAGCTATGACAATCATGTTGGTTGAACTAAGCCCAAGTGCTTCTGAGGAAGCCTGGTGGGTGGAAGGGAATGCCTGGAGCATTTCTAGTCAGGTTCTTCTTACAATCTGCATCAACAAACCTCTGATTACAGAACAGACAGCTTCTCCATTTGCTTCAATGAAAACTTTTGGTAAATGGCATTTACTTGTCCGGAGAAGAACCATTATCTTTCAATCTGCTATCTGTCTAAAGTATATGCCCATTAAAAACAAACAATAACAAAAGACCATACCCCGTGCCACCAGCTCACAGGAGAAATAAGGAAGGAAGATCAAGAATTCAAGGTCATTCCAGTCTATTTATCAAGTTTGAAGCTAGCCTGGGCTGCATGAGATATTGTCCTTTGTTGTTTCTTTGCTTTTTTTCTTTCTTTTTTTTTTTTAGCAAGAGCTAATGAAACAACATGCTATTTTCTGTGAAAATCTCATGAGCAGACAGGTGTGAGAACTGTAGGATGAACTATATCAACAACAACCAAAAAGAGGGGGTGGGGGGAAGGAACAGGTGTAAAATCTGTAAGAAAGGTTTTTATTAACCTTGGAAAAACAACCAAGTTAAAGTAACTAAATATTACTGCACAGGAAATAACAGGCTACAGTCAGGCCACAAGAGCAGCACAACTTTTACCTGAGATGGTCCATGTTCTACTCCACCAAAACACTCTGAAGTATAGTCCCTAAGCAGCATGCTGCAAAAGCCATCAAAGAGGCTGCTGGACCTCCTTCCTGCCCCAGCCTGTGGCCAGCATAAGATGCCCCACAGGAGCTGTCTGTCAAAAGGGCAGTACCACCACACCTCCTCAGTCTGCAGCCTTTACAAGAACTGTGTGCAGTGGTGCATCTCCTTTCCTGCCTCAGCCTACAGTCTTCAGCCCCCCACCTCTCCCCCCATCCCACAGGAGCTTCCACAGTGGCAACACCTCCTTTCCAGCTTCCCCAGCAGCTCCACAAAGACGGCACCTCAGCCAAGGCTGCCTGGGGCTAGGAAGAACTTCCCATCCTAATCTGTGGGCCTGATGCAGGGAAAGTGGGGTGGTGTGAAAAAAAAAAAAGCCACCAATCCCTGAGCTTCCCACAAAACCCCACCAATCCCTGAACAGGAAATCCCACCACCCTCACTCTGGGTATCTCTCCCCTAAGAATTCCTATATAAGCCCTGCCCTTTGTTCAATTCCCTGCCGTCCACTCGTAAAAAGAAAGGGCAGCCATCCCTGGATTCTTCCCTCCACACCCTAGACCCTCCAATAAATCTTTTATGAGATTTGCTGCCTGGTGTGACTCTCACTGGAATAAGCCAAGAAGCCATGAAGAGAAGAAGCAAAGATGTGGATGGAGCAGGGCTGAGGCTCCCGAGCTCCTCAGCTCAGCTGGGGAGACCCTTCCCTGGGAGCTGAGATGCTTCTGCGGGGGGGGGGGGGGGGGGGGCTTCCTCTCAGAGCTCTGTGGTTCCTGGACTCCCATGTCTCAGGATGTCCTTCCCTTGGGACACTGTCCCACCTCAGAGCTGTGTGGTTCCTGGACTTCTGAGTCCCAGGATACCCTTCCATCTAAGCAGAAACACTTACATGGAGCACAGCTCGCTCCACCAACTCAAAGTGGTACTGTCTGTCTTGCGCCAGTCTTCATGGAGGATGGAACAGCAGGAGGGCCTTCTGCCCTCACCAAGTAAGTAACACCAAGGCTGGAGTCCAAACATTGGAAATATCATACACTAAGATACTAAGCACATGCTGGAATTACAAAGCAGAGGCTGCAGGCACTGTCAGCAAAAGCTGATCTTGCAGTGACACATGGAGCAGGTGGCAGGGGGGGCGGGCTCCAGAGAAGACCATGCTCTGACATCTGGGGCAGAGGGCATAAGGCACAGCAGGAGTGGGTAGCGTTTGCTCAAGGACTGTGTGCGGGAGAGTGGAGGGAAAAAAGGGCAAAGCTGGTGACATCCAAACACACAAGGTCCCGCAGTAGGGGTGTAGCCTGGGGAGAGGCACTGGGGACAGGTAGTTCTATAGGTGAGCCCTGAGCAGCTCACCTGTCTGACCTTAGTTTCCCCACCACCTACTTTTTATGGTACCTGAGAGACACCAATGAGTTTCATCTTTCCAGGAAAAAAAAAGGGCTTAGGAAGCCTTGGTAAATAAAGTAGAAATGAAGGGGTTCTCCTTCGAGGAAGGCAGCCTACTAAAGGAAGAACCCAACAGAGTGAGAGGGCAAAGGCTACTTTTCTATTGCTGTGACAAAACAACAAGACTGTGGCAACTTACAGAAGAAAGGGGGTAACGTGGCCCACAGTTCCAGAAGTGGTGCTCACAGGAGGGAAGTGGCAGGTATGATGGCTGCAGCAGCAACTGAGAGCGTTCATCCTAAATCACAAGCAGGAAGTGAAGAAAGAACTGGAAATGGTGCAAAGCTTTGAAACTGGAGACCAAGTTTTCAAAGTATAGGGGCTATCTCAATGAAGCCACCATAAAGGGCAACAAGGACCAAGAATGTTAAAAAACCTAAGGGTCTAGCTAGCCAGGCCTAGTAGCAGAGGACTATGGTCCCAGCTTATAACAAGGCCGCAGGAGGGTCACAAGTTCAAGGTCTTCTTTGGCTATATAGTGAGTCCAAAGCCAGACTAGACAACTCAGTGAGATTCCATCTCAAAGGGAAAAGTTGTGGACATAGTTCAGTGATGGGGTGCAGGACCTAGAGTGTACAAGGCCTCTGGCTCAACCCCAATACAACGAACATGAACACCACAAAATAAGGGCCTAACATGGCAAAGAGCTGAAAGTAGCCTCCAGCCAACAAGAAGAAACAGCCTAAGGAGGTACATCTTATAGCCAGCCAGAGAGGCAAGCTTAGGAGCTGACCTTCAGAGAGAAGCACATGACTATGCCCTTGTAAGAGCCATGGAAGCACACACCCAGTCAGGCCAGACGTGTACTCCTGGCCTAAAAATATAAGATAAATGTTGATTTAAGCCTCTAGAAAATACGAAATAATAAATGTGTTGTTTTAAAAATTGTTAACTTCTAAGTACACATGTCTAAGAAAACTCACACAAGCATACCACACTTCCTCAGTAAGGATGGTAAGGATTTGCCACAGTGAAGTGAAATCTCAGGTGCCCAACAACTGCATGGTTTGTCTCACTCCTTGTATGTCTGCTGCAGGCTGGTGAAACCCTGGCTCCCTCATTGCAACAAGGCACTTGGTATTTCTACTCCCTTTCTGCCTTTAAGAAAGAGGACTGAATATGTTCACAGGGAGAAAGAAGAAAAAAGGAAGATGTCTTTACAAGGAAGTGTTCTGCTCCAAAGAGCAAAGGAAAAGGACCAGCCTGGTGAGGGCGGGGGACTAGTGAAGGTCCTGGTGCAGGGACCTGCTTCTCTTCGCTAGAGGCCACAGTCCAGCTAGTGAAGCTGGAGGAGACTCTGGCCTAGAGATCAGCGATCGCAGGTTCTCGCCCCCCCTCCCTGTTCTTTCTATTACGCTCTACTTTGACTCACCTCACAAGTTCTCTAGTTTCAAACGTATGATGGCTCTTGGCCACATGCAAGTCTTTTAAAACACATCATGTACTCCGGCCAGTTACAATACTTCACACTGGGTGTCTCTACTGGATCTTAACCAGAACCAGATCCAATATAGGAACTAAGCTGAACTGCATCCATCTCCAAACTTACATAGGAAAACCAGGCCATCTGAAGACCTCCGGAAGACCCAGCACGTGTACAAGGGTTTACCTTGGTCTCCTTGGCTCCACACACCTGCTTTCAGTCCTTGAACAGCCTGGTGCCCTAGATAGGGCAGCTTTCTAGGCCTGTGGCCCAGGCTGGCCTGTGGGTAGGCTTTCTGCGAACACACCAGACGCAGGGAGGGAGGGGCCCAGCCTCTTACGCTTGCGCTGAATCCAGGCTGGGTCCTGTGCTAGCTGCACCACAGAGAACGTGAAGACCATGGCTGCCTTGGAGGAATGGACCCCAGCTAGGGTCTGTGCTCTGGAGGTTCTGGCTCACCAACACCCCGTCAAATAGAACAGACCCAACCCCTGCTTAACTTATTTATTATTCTTATTGGATACTTACAACCTAATCGTTTTTCTTTGCTTTCCAAGGTCCATCTAGAGACGGACCTGTAGTCTGGTGGCAGAGTGCTTACCTACGATGCATGAGGCAGGACTCTGGGTTTGCTTCTCAGCAGCCCCCTTACCATGAGAAAAGTTCCATTTAAAAAGGAGTGGGAGCCTGGGTCAAAGTGCTCGCTGCCAAGCCTGACAACCTGAATTCAACCCCCAAGAATCCACATGAGGGAGAAGAAACCCATCTCCCACAAGTTGTCCTAACCTCTGCAACCATGTCAGACTACACACACATGCACAATATAAATTTAAACATTTCTAAAAAGGAAAAAGTTGAAAACAGTCTCTTACACCAAAAGTTATTCTGGTTTTCTCTGGAATATCTAACATGCCCTACAAATGACGCAAACGCACTCAGCAGACAGTTACAGCAGGGTAGGCACCTGACTCACCACCACTTTCCCCAGAACCCATAATGTCTACTGTGTTGCCCAGTGTATTGCTTTAAGAACCAACCCTGTCTAGTGACAGTGGCTTGAGCAGTCCTGGGTTTCACTATCATCCAAATCAGCTCTGACAAAAACTGTAAGGGGCACAACCAACATTTATCAAGTGCCCAGAGTTTGAGAGGGCTCAAAATTATGCTGAAGATTTTATAGGTGCTTATGGGTTTATGCTGAAGATTTTATAGGTGCTTGTGCTTATTACACCCCCGTGGGACTAGTACTATCATTAACTCCATTTCATATAAACTAAGACTTGGAAAAAACTCCAGGCCGCACACCGAATAGGTAGAGCCCCTAGGTTCCATCTACCCGCCATGGCGCTTCATATACATGAACGTAACACAGAAACACATGGTTAAAAATCATTAGAAAAAGTCCACAAAGCCGGGCCCTACCATTTGGTAAAGTTTACACCACATAAAGTCTCAAACTTCTCAGGCAATCTTCCCAACATAAGTCAGTTCCCAGCACCCTCATTACTGGATACAGAAACAGACTAAGTTACTGACAACCCCCACAATGTATTCTAATTCCCAGCTCACACTCCTTCCACCCACAGCACTCACACAAGTTCAAAAGAATGCCAGAGACCGCAGCAGCACCCTACACAACAGCTTGTATTTGTGAGATTTAAAACAAAACCTTGAGTCTAATAAACCTGTGTCAATTGATTTATTAATTATCAAATCAATCTTCCAGGGGTCACCAACTGTAGAACAGCTGCCATCCTATAGCCCGCCCTAGACATGAGCCTCCTCATCTGTCCACCCTACAGCTACTGATTCCGATTTTAAAATTAGTAGATTTTAGCATTAAGAATCCTCTCAATCTACTCGAGCTGTGAACCCAGAGGAAAGTGTCTCCACAGCACTCTCCCACCACTGCCTGCTGAGTACCAGCTGCCACAAGGTTCACTGTACTTCCCCTCCTCCCCACCTCTCCTAAGCATCTGCATGAGTAGGTTACCAGGATCTACATGCCCAAACAGGCAATCTTATGACACACCTGAACTACAATGATAAAAACGGAAGGACAAATTCCTCCCCATGCAGCAAGCATCCAGTCACTCATCTTGCCCTGTGCCAAGAACCAGATGGCAATTCTGATAAAAGCACAGTTCACAGTCAAGTTGTTTCCTGAATTTACTCCTTTGTTCAGGAAAGCAATCGGGATTTCAGTTTTCATTACAGTTGTAAGCTTAAAGCAATTCTTAAAGATTTTATATGTGCATGAGTGCTTTGCCTGCACAAAATCTGCTCATTGGTCAGACTGGAAAAGATAAAGTATCTACCTTTTGCAAGCCAGGTCATGTTCATATACTGCCTTTAAACAACCAAACACCACCTCCACCTTAGTCCCATCTGTCAATATAACCCATACAAGGCTCTCCATCATAAATAAAACCAATTTTTGTTTTAAACAAAAAATTAGGGGCATACATTTTGGAAAGATCAAGAGTTTGCTCCAGAGACTGTAATACTTCCAAAAGCAAATACATTAATAAACATAGTATCACATCTTATCCTAGGCCTGAGCCCCAACTTCAGTCTGTTGGTATCGGGGCCAGATCAGTTTCTGTTGCACCGTAAGATGTTTACAGCATTCATGATCCAGCTGAGACAACCAAAAATGTCTCAACCATCTAAGGGACAAACCTTCACAGTTGAGAATTTCTGGCCTGGACACCACCCCCACCCTCCCCCCAAAAAATTCTTAAGATGAACACAAAAAGCACTATCTTTAAAATGACACTGGTAACATAGACATCCTTAAAATTAAGAACGTCTATTCATTGAAAAATGGCATTTGGGGGGCTAGAGAGGTGGCTCATAGGTTAAGAGCACTGTTTGCTCTTCCTGAGGTCCTGAGTTCAATTCCCAGCAACCACACGATGGCTCACAACCATCTGTAATGGGATCCGATGCCTTCTTCTGGCTTGCAGGCATAAATGAAGGCAGAGCACTGTATACATAATAAATAAATAAATCTAAAAAAAAGAAAGAAAGAAAGAGAGAGAAAAATGGCATTTGGAAAGTGACTTCACAAGCTACAAACTAAAAGTCACAAACCCACATCTTATGGACACATATCCAGAAGAGAGTGCCAAACAA
This sequence comes from Rhynchomys soricoides, assembly GCA_019843965.1. Classification (NCBI taxonomy): domain Eukaryota; kingdom Metazoa; phylum Chordata; class Mammalia; order Rodentia; family Muridae; genus Rhynchomys; species Rhynchomys soricoides. The sequence continues at coordinate 922,723 of JADRCH010000100.1, read as the reverse complement.
AAACTAGCCAATGGCAGGCAGGTAGTTACTACTTCATATGAAGACTTTCTGTCCTTAGTGGTAGAAAGCTTGAGAAATATTTAATAATGAAGGTTACAGAACACTATGAAAGTAATTATTTATTGGTTACATGTATTTTACCACAATCATAAAAATTAATAATATAGGATCTCAAAAATTATTTTAAAATTATGCAAAATATTTAACAATTTTATACTGATTTACAGGATGTGTTTCAGATTTATACTGTGTTTATAGGATGAATTTCGGATCTATGGAGTTGAATAAAACATATTTTTAAACGACCTGAGGACTGAACAGCTCTTGTGACAGAGGATATCCATGGAGCTTGTAAGCAAACAGAAACACGCTTACACTTTCAGTCATAGGTGTAAGTCAGAACCATAAGAAGCTACAAGTGCACACCCGCCCCAACGTCTCAGAAGACGAAGTGCTGGTGAAGTAGAACAAGCAGCAGTGACTGCCGGTCAAGTACAAACTGGCTTGGGCACTTGGGAGTAACTGCTTATGAGTTGGGAGTGAATGTCGACTGAGACCAAACAGGAAACCCTTCAATATTCCAGCGATCCTTCTCCCAAGAGAATGCCCAGAAAAAAGGAAGGTGTCTGTCTGCAGGAAGACAGAGATAAGACTACTTATAACTGGGCCAGTAAGACAGCCCAATGGGTAAAGTCTTTGCTACGTAAGCCTGTTGGTCTGAGTTCAATCCTGGGAACAGAGATAACTGACTGACTCCACAAAGCTCTCCACTAACTTCCACACACCCATGTGACACATGTGCTCGTGCATGAGTACACATGTATACACACTCATGTTCACTGACACTCTCCCCCTCCCTTTCTCTCTCACTTGCCCATGCTGGTTAATTTCTCTGTCAACGTCACTGGATGTAGAATCACATAGGAGACATACCTCAGGAAGTACCCATGAGGGTGTTTCCAGAAGTTTCACTAAGAAGGGAAGGCCCACCCAGAATGTGGGCTAGAGCTCTGGACTGAATCAAAAGAGAGAGGGAGCTAAACATCAAGACTCCTCTGTGTCTTAACTATGGAGGCAATGTGACCAGCCACAGGGTACAAAGGATCTCTAAGGAACTTTTTCACTTAAGTTATTTGTCACAGCAATAAGAAAAGAAAGTAGCATACAGCCCAAGCCCAGCAGATAACCGAAGTCTCCGTGAACAGAAGAATGGAAGGAAAAGCATGCTCTCTTCAAGCTTAGCATCACTTGCAATCCCAGCACTTGTGAGGCTGAGGCAAGAGAACTTGCAGTGTATTCAAGTAATGTCCACAGAAAAACAAATATAAAGCTACTTATAACAGGGCTGCACTGAACTCCAAGCTAGCCTGGGCTACAAGGTAAGACCCTATCTCGAAAATGGGGGTGGGGACAAATTTATACAAAAAGCTTACAGAACAATGAAAGGGGCTAACCTGTTGTCACATACCCAGCAACATGGACAAATCTCACAAACATTACAGGGGCAAGAGATGCAACAGAGTCCATGAGCTCACCCCTATTTGCAGGAGGTTTGTAAGCAACCTTTGGTGACAGCTAAGACACGGCCACTCCTTGAAAAGGGTGGGTGGCTGGTGAGGAAAGTACACTGGAGAGCTGATATATCATAACGTCGGCTGTGTGTAATGTATGCCAACTTTATATGCTGTTCTTTAAATTTCTTTTTTTTTTTTTAAAGCTAAAAGCCAACAGGAAATTCCCCCAAGCTGTTCGCTTTTGCTACAAGGGGTTATTAACTATCCCCTACTTCTTTTTAAGTTAAATATTACATTAACAGTAGCTATTCTGAGAGTCAATTGAGTCTGTTCATTATTGATAGTCATTTATCAATGGTCATGCCTTCCTCTTTTTCTGTTATTTGCCATCTACACAGCCTGAATACCCTATAAACAATTCTTGCAAAAAGTTTACACTTTAGACTGTGAGTGATCAGCTCTACCTGGGACAACATGCAGAAGAGAGGCAGAAAGAATGGATGAGCAGGAGAATGGGGAGGTAAGCTATGAAAGGCAGCTTCAGGACAGGACACAGCTTAGGTCCAACCTCTAGACAAAAAGCTATTGGCAACTAATGACAGCTAGAGAAGCAGTCATTTTTCTCTGGGGTTGTGGCAACTGGTAGGTTGCCTGTGCTGCAGGGATAGCTCACAGCCATGTGCAAACAGGCAGCACTAATAGGACACACCAGGATAGAAAATATGATGAACCAGCACCCCAAGATTTAAGACAAATCGAGCTTGGGTCCTTGAACAGAGAAGGAAGTTAGAAGTGCTGATAAGCATGACACATCACTCATTAGTAGGAACAAAGTCCTCAAAGAGAGGACACTTTCACTCATTGTTCCTCACTTGTCAAGCAGGAGGAGTCTGATGAGCTAGCTCTCACAGTTATACACAGTGCAGACCTAAGCAGTCCCTGACACGTAGGAAAGCATGACCTTGTTAATGCTGTTCCCTCTCTTCTGTGTCCCTCCTTCAACTCCTCTGCCTACTTCCCATCACATGACACACTAGGCTGGCCCATGGTCAGTGAGGAGCCCTACTTCTGTGTCTGATTCTCTACTGCTGCTGCTCCTCTCCCTGACTGTAGCTGGACTCCACTCTGGCTTTGTATTGCTGGACTGGATTTAACAGACAGCTCTTTTTGGATAGAAGCATAGGTCTCTCTGCAGAGCCAGCACCTGGCAAAGCTACTCACAGATGAGTGACACCTGCGGTGTTGGCTAGGAGGAGCTGGCCATATCAGCAAGCCACCGGAGGGCAACCCATTCTAGAGGTTCCTCTGCCACAGAAGCCTACCATTCTACTTCTCAATAAAACCTTGTTTGCTTTCCCTTCATACAAAAGACAGAATGGTTGGAGTCACTAAACACACAGGACTTTTATATAATGAGGTAACTACAGGAGAAAGACATTGACTACCCCTTCCTTATAGATCTTGGTCTGTTTTGGAGCCCCACTCCTAACATTTCAATACTGCAAGCAACACTATGCCACTGCAGAATGAATCCACACAGTAACTGATCAAGGGTCCACCTTCAGGTGCCAGTAAACAACATCATACAGGTCACAGGAGACATGGTCATTAATACAAAGCCAGTGTCCTTCTGGTTCAGGGGCCAGGGTCTCTAACTCACTTGAAACTTACAAAATGACAGAAAGAGCAAGAATTTCAAGGCTGACAAAAGCATTTCTGATGTAAATACCAGCAAATAAACAAATGGTGTATTAATTTTAAATGCCATCACAGCATTTAAGAAAAAAACAAACAAACAACAAAAACCAAGACTGACACAAACATTTTAGAACTCATTAGAATTGTCCTCAAGTCACTGGCATATAGAAAGTGAAGTCCCCTCATTCTGACAGTTTTTCCTTCAGACAAACTTGTGTATGTCACCATGATAAAGGCTGAATGAGCACTTCCATTAAACCCTCATGTTCCTCATGTTCACAAACTTCCAATTTAACAATAAAAATTTGCTCCAGATCTGATTTTTGCATACAAAGGGGATCTGCTTGAAACAATGCATTCTAAATCCAAACGAAATCCACAGGCAAAGCCCCATAGGCTCGTGCTGCATCTTAGGCTTCGCCAAAAGAGAATAAGTTGGGAATTTAGTACCAACAATTTCTGTTTCCGGCCTAGAAAGAACAAAAAGATAAACTTGAAGCAGTACATCACAGAAGCCTTAAACCCTCTTTGACTCTCCCAAACCCATCATATGCAGTTTGTTCCAAGAAACTTGGTCAAGAGACTCAGTATCAGTTGAGTTACTTAAATAAGTTAGTGGCTACGAGGGGTTAAAATCCAAAGAGACAGATGGGTTAGCAACCACACAAAGAGCTGAAGCCGGAGAGGGCTGGCTAGTTTGTTCAGGATTAAAGACCCCTAAGGCTGGTAAACCCAGTCAAGGTAGGAGAGGCAGAATAGGGGGCAAGCCCACACTGGCTGTTAGGGACCATCGGGAACACACCTGGGAAGCCATTTCTGCCGCCTGAGAAGAGTGATGGGCATGGACAGCATATTCCAGCAACCTGGGGAAGCACACACACTGTCTTGGCTAGGTTTCTACTCCTGTAATTAATACCACGACCAAAAACAACCTGGGGGAGGAAAGTGTTTATTTCACCTTAAGAACCTGAAACCCATTACTAAAGGAAGCCAGGGCAAGAACTCAGGGCTGGAATCTAGAGACAGAAGCTAATACAGAGGCCATGGAGGGGTACTGTTTATTGGTTTGCTCCCCATAACTTGCTCACCCTACTTTCTTATAGAACCCAGGACCACCTGCCCAGGGATGGCACCACTCACAGTAAGTTGGGCCTGCCCACATCAATCACTAATTAAGAAAAACTCCCATGGACTTGCCTAGAGGCCATCTTATGGAGTCATTTTCTCAGTTACGATTCCCTCTTCCCACAAAACAACCAGCACCCAAATCTACATGTGTATCTATGAACAACTAGGACACTGAGTATATTGGTCCCCAAGTTCTGGAGCACTGGAGTTTCTACCACAGTAACCCTCCTTATCAAAGGTTTTTCTTTCCACCATTTCAGCTAATCGTGGTCAACTATAATATTAAATGGAAAATTCAAGAAAAAATCTCCAACATTTAAATTGCATGCTCTTCTGAGGAATGTGATCAACTCTCGTGCTGTCCTTTGGTACTCTGTCAGGGATGTGAGTCACCCTCTGTTTCGATTGTCCGTGCTGTATCTTCCACCTCTTTAGTCACTTACCAGTAACTAGATACTACAATACTTACGAGTTCAAGTAACCTGTATTTAGCTTATTTTAACTTAACAATGGCCCAAAAGCATCAGTAGTGATGCTATTTTATTACAGTATACTATTGTAATCACTATTTTATTAGTAGTTATTATTAATCTCTCATTTTACCTAATTTATAAAGTATGTAAACATGTATGTGCACACACATACAGTTGGGTACCACCTGCAGTTTCTGACCTCTAATCACGTACATACAAGCTGGTATCAGGATCTTTCATCTAATTTAGCCATGTTCCTGAAAAGTTGTGTGGTATAGGATCTCCACATGTGACAGCAAGTGCACATTTGTGCTGCTATGCAACAGATCCAAGTAAAACGGCAGCAAATAAGACAAACAATTGCCTGTGTTCAGCCACAACTGCCATGGCACACCAAGAACTAAAAGTATCATCTTTTTCGCCTCTTGGCAGGCAGGTGTAGCAGTAACTGTGAATACAGCTGCTCACCTACTCCACCACAGCCCTGGCTGCTACACAATTCAAGACTGCCGTACTCTACTCTGAAGCAAGAGGCAGAAAAAAAAGGGGGGAGGGGGATTCACTATGAATGAATTCTCTCACTTTGAAACAAGGTAAGCAATTAATACACAAATCATTTTTTCCAGAGTAAATCCAGGAAACATGAAACACTTCACTTAAAATGGGAAAAGAATGGACTTTAAGCCCTATTAAATGTCAATCAGATTTTAAAGTCTGAACACAGGGTGCCCCATGTCACAGGATCTGAAGATCATTCAACTGTAAGGAGGGTAAAATCTAACTCCATTTGATTCACTTTCCCAAGTGCATGGGTTTCACATCTGAGTTGAAGCCAAATCCTACTTTGCCACTAATTTCTATCACAAAACTGGTTACATGCTCCCCTGAGGAAGTCTAAAATTGAGCTGACCTATAGTATGTTCTGATAGGAACATTTTCATAGCCAGAAAACTGCAAGTTATAAAAGCCAGGTCTGCCTTCCATCACCAGTCCTTTCTTCTCTGACTCCTGTTCACAAACTGATGGAAAATTTACCCCTACTGAGGGCTCTCAAGCCATAGAAGCCTTTTCTAGCATGGGGCTTAGTCAGTTTCTAAACTTAGCTCCTGGACTTGGGAGTATTAAAATCAAACTGCAGTATAATGCTCCACCAGCAGGCGCTGCATCAATGCCAGGCGGGCTCTCAGTGCCTGCCTGAGTGAGGCACTGAGGTCTCATAACCTAAAGGATACCGTGATTGCTCTATCTTCCCAATATCTTAAGTAGATACTATCTCACAATACTTTCTCAAGCAATCTGTTTTCTGGATCTCCCTGCTGCAGGAGCTGTTGTGTTACTCTGCTTCTCAATAAAGCCTTGCTTGCCTGCCCTTCATTGAAAAAAAAAGGAAGAAAAGACTACAGTGCAGGATCTGGAAGGACGCCTGGAAGACCAGACACCCAAGCCTCCAGTACACAAGGGAGGAGGAGCAGAGGCCTGGCAGGATTCCATTTTAAAACAAACTCTATAAAGCAAGCTAAAGCCAGTTCACTTGAACTAACAAAGTGCCCACACCAAGAAGCCCTTGACCAAAGAAACATGCTGGGAGGAGCGTACACTGCAAACACTATCTCGATTTAAAGACAATCAAAGGACAAAAGACCAAAATAGCAAAATAGCATTAAATAGCATTAAATTAAAATAAAAATGCAGTACAGAGAAATGTAAATCCTAAGGAAATTTATGATTAGTAGAAGTTAGTTATAACACATTTAGAATATAACACTGGAGAACTGTGTGACTCTACAGATCTGCCAAGGGCAGGGGCACACCACAGGCACACTGAATCTGAGCACTGACAAAGGAGCCCTCAAGTGGGCACCCAGGAAGACGACTCCACGTGGAAATACTAGTAACTAGAAATGGAACATGGACACCCCTTTCCCTGTACCCTGCAAAAATCTGTGGCAGAGCCATGTGTGTATTTGTCTGGGGAAGGGTTTGCAAGTCCCTGGAGAAGATGAAGATCTTCAATGAAAGAACAAAAAAACAAAACAAAAAATGAAGACACCCTCAAGGACAGATCATGTGATGAAATGTTAACATGGGTCTCCTCGCTCTTTCAGAGTGCTGAGACAGTGATGCTGTACTGCGCTGCTATCGGTCTAACACCCAACCCTGAAAAGGCATGAGGAAGAGACCTTCACTACTCCTGAGGAGGGAAGACACCACACAAACAGAATAACAGCAGACAATAAAAACACCTGTATTTACTCCAATTTACTATTTAACACTTTCAGAAGTAATGAGAATTACCTAAAACAAGAAAAACAGCTAGATTCAAAAGATGACTTAACAAGTGTAATGACTAATTTTGGCTATCAACTTGACTACATCTGGAATTGACAGGGACCCAAGTTGCTGGTTACTCCTGTTAAGAGAATTTTCTTAATCAGATCATTTGAAGAAAGATCCACCCCCAACCTAGAAGGCACTTTCTGGTGGTGGCTCACATAAAAAGACACAGAAGAAGAAAACAGTTTTCTTCTTGCCTGCCTTCACTGTCACTGGTAGATCCTGCTCCTGTTGCTGCAGTCGGTATTAAATCCAACGTCTTCAGGATTCTAACAGACTGAAGGCCAGCAGTTCTCCAGGGATCCTCAGAGACACCCAGCCTTGTGCGCTGAATAACTGCCAGACTCTTGCCTTTTCTTTTCTATAGTATGACAGATGTTAAACTCCTTGGTCCACATTCTATTAGCTCTGGGCCTCTAGCTAATCAGAACAGCTGCCCCTTGAATCAGCCAGGACATCTCCTCATATACACCTGAGCTGCTGGGTTGGCTCTCAGGTTATGCCTGTCCTTCTAAGCTGGCCAGAGTTCCTTTTCTAACAGGCCAGGCATGGCAGAGCAAGCCTTTAATCCCAGCACTCCTGATGTGAGGGCAAGCAAATCTCTGTGAGTTTGAGACCAACCTGGTCTACATAGCAAATTCCAGGTTAGCCAGAATTACATAGTGAGACCCTGCCTCAGAGAGAGGGAGAGAAAGAGGGGGGGGGGGGGGGAGAAAAGACACAAAAGAAAATACTTTCTACAAAAGCTCATGACATGTTTTCAACTTGAATAGTTCCTTCTGCTCCTCATTTTCATCTCTGTCAGTAAGAGTCACGCTCTCCTTGGAAAAAGAACCCCAGCAGTTAGCTAGGTTTGGAGTGCAGCATGCTTGTAATCCCAGCACTGAGACAGGAAGATTAGCGCACATTCAAGGCCATCCTAGTCTACGCAACAAATTCCAGGCCAGCCAGGAGTATATAACAAAATCTTGTCCCAAAAAAAGAAAACAAAACAGAGACTGAGGAGGAGGACAAGGACCATGGTGACAGACTGCGGTTAGTGCTTCTCACAAAACGGTGGGCACTCTGAGCTCTTAAGAGGAGAGTTGTTTTCCACAGTGCCAACCTGACTTTGGAGTAAGTCATTTAACATTATTTTAAACTACACAAAACACTAAAACCTGCTGGAATTTTCAAGATTTAAACGTTCGCAAACCAACAACAGAACTGTGAGAGCTAGACACAGTGACAAGCTTGTGCCCACCCCGTGCCTTGCAGGAGGCCTTTCACTATCCTTGCCCACCTAGAAATTTGTAAGAGAAAATGTTAAAAAGACTGTAAAGCATCCCAACACAGGGAGAAGCAAGTGAAAACCATAAGAACCTGTAACAACCAAGCAAGGCTGGCTGAAGCTGAAGGGTCCCAACAGCGACAATTACACAAGTGGAGTGTCTGCAGCTCAGGGCTTCATTCACATGGTCCTCCTTCTGTCCACCTTCCCCTGGAAGTTGGGACAATATCTTCCCACCTTACAGTCAAGGGAAGCACAGAAATTGCCCACTAAGGCACAGCACAGTGTTAAGCAGTGAAGAGCGAGGTAGGTAAGCCCTGGCAGGTTGGCTTCAGTGCCCACCCTCAGTTACTACAAAGCAACCCGTTCCAAATTTCATTTGACCAGCAAGTGTGATGGAATCAGGTTTTCTAAAAGTTTGTCTGTCTTACTACAAAGCCTGTGCTCTTCCCACATGGCCACTGGGCTTTTACCTGGACAGATTATCCTTTACTGCTTCATTCTGACTCAGAACCATCCAGCTTAGGGACCATCACTTAAATGCCCTTCTAACGAGACCTCCCAGCTAACCCACATAGGTGACCACACCCCATAACCTACATTTCTCTCTGTCTCTGTCTCTGTCTCTCTCTCACACACACACACACACACACACACACAGGGTGTGGGGGGAAGACAGGACAGACAGGCAGAGAGTCACTCTGAGGCACTCACAATGCCAAGGCGCTCATTAAAATAAAATAAAAATAAAAGCATAATACTTTCAGATGTCAAAAAGCCACACCAGATGTCAGATGTAGGACTCCAGGACATCATAAATAAAGAGGCAAAGTTTTAATCTAGCTCCATTAACAATTTTCTAAATTAGGTAAACCTGAAAGAAAATCCTTGTATTCTTCATAATGTCCTAAACCTTGAGGTTAGAAAGGCAAAACAACTTCTATTTGAGGCAAGAATCATGACTTTTGAAATAGTAGAAACATTTGGTAGGAGGGAGATGTACCGGAGAGGGATATTCCCATACAACAGGCATGCTGCAAAGCTAAAACAATGAATGGACAGCGGTGGGAAAGTGCTTGCCCAGCAAGCAGAAAGCCCTAGGTTCTATGCACACACATACAAATAGAGTCATCTTTGCAATAAATAAATAAATAAATAAGGTGATAAATAAAACTGCTCCATTAAGCAACAAAGTGACATTACTGCATTTTGAAAACCAAACCGAATACGGTAGGGCAGATGATTCACCATACAACCATGTCAGCCCGATCCAGGTTGTCAAACTGCCCAAGGAAAGGAAAGGAAGGGAACAAGCAGTTACCATTCCTGCTCTCCACAGTCAGGCGTAGCAGGGCAGAGGCAGACCCAAGTACTGCAAGGGGGAGTCTGGAGAAGACACCTCCTATTCAGCTCAGTGGGGAGCTGCAGCACTGGCTCTGCCCCTTCCTGAAAAGGGAAGATGAAACCCCCAAAACACACAAAGTCAAAATCAACCCTCTAGAGATTTGTGTATGACACTTTCACTTAGAACTACCTAAAATATAACAATACTGAACAGTAGTACACTTTGAAAAACATAAGCAGCTGACATAATTGTCAATTTTTCAACTGATGAATATAGAAATTAATTTTAACTTTTACCAATTTCTGTTTCCTAATGTTTTTAAGTTTTTAATTTTTATTAGATTTACTCATTTTATCTATGAGTGTTTTGCCTGCATGTATGTCTGCGCATCGTATGCATGCCTTGTGCCCTAGGAAGTCAGAAAAGGGCACCAGATCCCCCGGACCTGGAATTACAGATGGCCATAAACCATTACGTTAAGTGCTGGGAATTGAACCCTGGCCTTTTGCAAGAACAACAAGGCTCTTAACCTCTGAGCCATCAATCTAGCCCCCCAAAAACAATTCTAATTTTCCTAGAAACATTACACACAGGGAACCTTTTTACATTTGATAAAGTTCGCAGCTTGTAAAATCTCCTTATAATCTCATTTTCAAAAAAGCTCAGCAACTTCAGTCAGAGAGAAAGTACTTCTGCTTGTATTGCTCCTGGCTGCTGATGAAGCCAGATACAGTTAAAACGATGTGACAGTAGTTCTACAAAAGTGGGAATGACAAAGGTACCCGAATACCCTCTAGCTTAAAAGCAAAGTGCTTAGAACCTGTAAGAAGCCAGGTGAACACACCTGTCACTCCTCCCCACCTTGCTCACCTGGATGACTTTATAGAAATAGGCGTACTGGCGTGCTGTGTTTTTATACTGACTGAAGACATCATGAATGGCTTGTGTTGACTGAAGACATCGTACTTCCTCTTCTTCGAAGTAGAGAGGGGTGTCATACTCACTGGGGAGGGTTTGAATGTATGGCTGCCAGAAAGAGTTGGGGCTGGCTCGCTCACACAGCAGATGAAAAGCCAGTGCAATGTTTCCCATAGCTTGGAGAATTCGGTCTTGGGAATACAGGGGTCCTAAATCAACCCAGAAGTTAGCAGGGTAAGTGTTGTGGACTCCTTTAAAAAGCTACCACTCAGAACATGCTAAAATCACAGCACAAAATTCCAAGATCGTATAATACTTCATCTCACATGCATCTTTCTTTGGACATAAAATGGAAGATTTTAATATGGATTTGAGGTTGAAAAAACAACCACGCATGATCTTTTATTGTCAGAAATAAAATCTGTATAACTTGTACACTGCCTTAAATAAATTATTCTTACCCAATACTGAATTCTTAGCAGATTCAACAGTCATTAGTAACTTTCGTGGAACCCATAAAAATAATTCTTCTGCCTAGAGAAAAAAAATTAAGAAAACAGTAGAATCTCACAACATGCTCCAATCATTCCAGCTATATCTATCAGAAAGCCAGCCACAAGGAAATACAACATAGCTGCATATCAGCACTTCTAAATACCGGGTATGTCTTAAATATTCACATGTGTTGTACAGTCAAAAGAATAGAAGCATAATCTAAAACTCTATCTGTGAGGAAAACTAGCAGCACACAGTCTTTATGCTGATAACACAGAGCAAGACTTTCAGCTTTACTCTGAAGCAAGTAGAACATCTGGAGTAGAACACAAAAGTATGTTTTACTGCATGCTATACCTAGACTTTCAATACCTCTAACCCAAGGCCTCATGTGTTGAAAGTGAATTGCTTCTTCTACTGAGGCAGTGAACCAGAACAAAACAGCTGCTGCACAGGGTTCAAATCACAGCAGCAGCTAAAGCACCGGCCCACAGACATCCTCAGCCTCACTAATCTTCTCCCAGTGCACTAGCACATCTCTAGATGTGTCACAATGCTCTGGGGTGTGACCGTGTTTACCTCTACTACTTAACCCATGACTAGAGCTCTGTCATGTAGGACCATGCCAGGACTGGGCCAGGTACAAAGTAGGAAGAAGGCAGATCCCGATGCACAGCACCTTAACCTTTCACCTTCCAGCCTCCAGTCTGTGAAGACAGTGTTGCCAAGAAAAGCGCCAGTAAGACCACAGCTAAGATACTGGGCAGTACTGGCATGAATGAGGCTTCTCATCCAACACAAGAGAGAAGCCTGTGGCGCCCTGCCTCTGTTAGTATCTACTATTTGAATGCCTTTCTGTTTTGTCCCTACAGTAGATTACAAGTATCATACATGAAGAAGGCCTAGATTTTTCTATAAATCTGGCATAATAACAAATTAATATTCCCCACACAGTAGGTGCTCAACAGATACCTAATATGCCAGAGTTGTGAGGACAACAGGTTAATGAGAGCTTGGTCAAAAAGTTATTGGAGGTCTGAGGAGACCGAGCTAATATCCATTTCTTCTACTCAAGCTCTTCACCAACTGAGAGACACGAGGCTACAGTAAAGGGTCACTCAAAATAAAACCTGCTGAGCTCCAGAAGCAGGCAGATGCTCACACCTTGTCACAGATACACTGGCTCCCTCCAAGCCCTTAAGTGAGCTTGCCTTGTAAATCATGGGGTGGAGGATACAAAGCAGAATGAACATCCGAGGGCAACCAGCACCCATAGGCTAAGCTCAGTTCTCTCTTCCCCACTGGCAAACAAGCTAAGTGACTAAGTGACCTTCCTCTTTAGGACAGTGGGACTAAGGAGCAGAGAGGCTGTCTGAAAAGCATTTCTCTCCAGGTGCCTAGTTCTCCTCTCCTCCCCCCCCCCCTTGCATTCCTATGAGTGGCACTTTCAGCTACTCGGACATCCAAAACAAGGCCCCCTTCCAGGCTGCCTCCCCTCCTCCATCCCCATCCATCACAGAATTTGATGGGTTCTCCCTCCCAATTAGTTAAGTCCAGTTCCTTTTCCTTAGTTAAGTCTCAAAATACTATCAGGCACATCCTACAGTCTCCCCACAGAGGCCTGTAAAGGCCTTGCTCTAGGGCGAGGTTAATGACACAGCTCTCCAAGAGGATGAACTAGCAGGGCTCCCTAGAATGCTGTCAGACTGAGGCCCATGTGGTCAGATAAAGACACTGCATGTTGCCCATAAGCATGGAAAATGCTGCCTACATACCCACAAAGCTTTCAACAGGTCTCAGGGGTCTCTGTCCCATACCTTGAGCTCAATCTCAAAGCCACACAATGGTTGAAACACACTTAAACCCCCTTAGACCAACAGATAATAAACTCACCTTGATGTCTCTTGTTGCTCTCAAACCAAAGCCCTCTTCTTTGAAGTTAACCACTTCAAACCCCTCGACAGAAGCCCCGTTTTCAGAGGCCCATTTCATTAGATCAGGGAAGTAATCTTCTCTTTTCCCATCAAAAGTAACAGACAGACCTATATCATCCATGTTGGAAACAAGAGCTACTTTAGGATACATATCATCACATGGCTCTAGAGCATAAAGGAAGAGCACAGGTCACACTAGCTCTCATCTTAACACCCCTACCCTGAATAATCAAAATTAACCACCAGGTAGTCATGGTACATACCTGAGCAAGCTCCAGGAAAGGTGAATTAAAACCCCAAACTCTGCCAGTCAGAGTACTAGTCTGTTCTGACACCATGTAACAAGAACATTGAACACGAAGTGTCTCTGCTACATAGTATCAATGGCAAAGGAAGAGTAGTTGCCACAACTGTGGTTGGGATCTGCCTCTGCCATCTCTCTCCTCACAATGTCCTTAACAGGAAGCCCCATCAAATAACATAAGCAGCTTGTCTCTGTGCACTGATGGTTGGAAGAGAGGAGAATATTCTGCAGGCCTGACACTAAAAACACAAAGATGCAGGGCTAACACAGGCAACTGGGAGTCTGTAAGTGTGATCTGAGGAAGTTCACACACAAAACACCACGAGTGATAGCATGTGTTTAAAACTGAGGCACGTGGCTGCAAAGATGGCTCAGCAACTAAGAGCATTGGCTGCTCTCAAAAAGGGCTCAGGTTTGACTCCCAGCACCCACGTAACAGGCCCTAGCTCCAGTCCCAGGGGTCTGACGCCCTCTCCTGACCTCCACAGGCACTAGATGTGCACAGGATGTACTTACATACACTCAAACACACAAAATAACAAAGTATAGCTATAGAAGAAAATTAAACTCAGGCATGACAGTAATTATGTAAATTTACACGGTTATATTTCTATTTCTAGTTATATGACATGTATGTGGAGTTGAAAAGTGTTCATAGTAGAGATAGATACCTCTGAAAGAGCAGTGTAGAGCTACAGCTGTATCTAGAATATTTTATTTCTTAAACCAAATACAAAAATCAAAAGAAAGGTAGAGGGTGGGATGAGGAAGTGAACGGAAGAAGGGAGGACCTGGGCCATATAAGTTCAGCGACGTACAATCTGAGTCGGGGACTCTCAACCACTTTCCTTCGTAGACTTTCCATCAGGTTTAAAATATTCAAAAAGATGAAAAGTCATGCATTGGAGTAACTGTCCTATTATGATGAAGTCTGGAGCAAGTGGCATGCTACTACATGAGGAGACGGGCACAGAACCTGACCCGTCTCACCACCTTGTAAAGTTTCCTGACACACCTCTTTGCCATGCCAGGCATGACCAGAAGCTAAGGAAGACAAATGATTTGAGCTCAGCAAAGTTTAAAATGGAATTGTGTTCTCCTCATTCTGTGACTTTAGTGCAGCCTAGTGACACTGCCTACTAAGCAGACAGGCTCAGGTAAGCAGAGACATTTCTGGGCAACGTGATGGAAGCCAATTAACACCATCAAGTCCACATGAGCCAATTGGAAAGGGACTTGCTCTCCTGGACTTGGAGTCCAAGGCCATCCAAGCTACAGCCCACACCATACAGGGGTCCAAACAGAACAAGAAGACGGTTACATAAGGCAGCAAGTGGAAAGCAATCATGCTCTTCTCAGACTATAAGGTTCTCGTCTTTTGCAATGCGTACTCCTTATTGTTTTCTCTGCTACCTTCCATGTGGCTGTGCATACCAATATTCTTTTTGTGCTCTACAAGACAGAAACAACAGCTATACTGAGAAAGCTTTTTCAAACTGACAGTCCCTTTGCCAACTTGGCTAAGAATAATGAAGATGGCTACTAAATATGCCCTGTAAAAAAACACAGCTTAAGAAGTACGGTGCAGGGCCTAGAAAGATGACTCAGCAGTTAAGAGCACTGGCTGCTCTTCTAGAGGACCCAGGTTCAATTAATTCCTGGCACCCACACGGTGGAGCACAAGAGTCTATTAACAGTTCCTGGGGATCTGACTCCCTCTTCTGGTTTCCACAGGCACTGCATTGATACACATACATGTAAGGCAAAATACTCATAAGCATGAAATAAAAGCAAATCTCTCTCTCCCTCTCTCTCTCTTTTAAGAAAAGAGGTAGGGGCTGGAGAGATGGCTCAGCAGTTAAGGGCACTGGCTGCTCTTCCAAGGTCCTGAGTTCAGTTCCCAGCAACCACATGGTGGCTCACAACCACTATAATGGGATCTGATGCCCTCTTCTGGCACACAGGTGTACATGCAGATAAAGCACTCATTACACTAAATAAATAAACAAATAAATAACTAGTTCAGGGGCAAAGGACTTGCCTAGAATACACCCTGGTTCAGTCCTCAGCAGGATACTCCCCGTCACCACCAAAAAAATCCACACAAACCCACACAGCTTAAGAATATAACTATCTCTTAATCAAGGCTAGATGTGGCGGTGCATGACTCTAAGCCCAACAACTAGAAAGGCTGATACAAAAGGCTAATGGCTCCATAGCAAGACTGTCAGGAGGAGAAATGATGGGCTGGAGTCAATCCTAAACACCTGGTAAGACACTAACCAACACCACTTTACATGTCAAAGAAACAAGAGTTAACAAGGCCTATACATATGCCATACAATAAAAATAAATAGAAGTCATGTCATTTTATCCCCTGGGCACAAATGTTTCCCCCGGAGCTCAGCACTTACTCCTTTCACTCAAGTGGACAACATCCCGGGATCTCTCTGGGTGGCTGCCTCAGTTTTCTACGGGCAGGCCCTAGCACCTGAGGCTTGCCTACTTGAGCCCACTGGCCTACGGCCAGCTTCCCTCAGCAGCATCTCCAACGATCTTACCTTTCTGCTTCTTTCTTATTTTCTCAACCAGAGCCCGGATCTGCGTGTACTCTTCCCATTCTTTCCCTGGGCCGGGTGCAGGACTGCTACATTCTGTAACGTGAAAGCCACTGCGTAAGAACTCCTCCTCCACTTTAACCCACTAGTCTGCAAAAGAAGGAAGTTCCATCTCGTTCCTGATTTACTGACAGAGCTACTCTAGCCATGTAACCTAGAGAGTAAATGGATCTGTACACTTTTCAAAGCATGCAAATGACCTGAGATCCAAGGATGCCCCTCCCCTAACTCAGGCTCAGTGGCCCCATGTGTGTTCCTATCCCTTCTAGTAACTCTCCTCAGAATACATCTACCGACAGCTAAAATCTGAAAGAAAAGCTAAACTGAAAAATATTTTCCCTGACCTCTTCTAGATGGTGAAGGTGTCTTTTTGGCTGAGGCCCAGAACAATGGCTCTCTAAGGCTAAATTGAACATAAGGTCAATTAGTTGACAAACATTTCACATCCATATGTATGTGCTTCAAAAGGCATGACTGAAAAAAAAACTAAGAGACTTCTGAAGAAGCTGAACTGCAGAACCAACACCTACTAGGGGCCTGGGCTGGTCTCCTGGAACACACTGGCAGCCAGCCTCCTGGGAGCACAGCCTTGCTAAGTATTACACTAGCTTAAAGACACTCTCCTTTCCCATACTCCTACCAAACCCACTGCCCCATCTCACTAAGGAGAAGGGCATGTGGCAAATAATTAACATGAGCTGGTTTTGTGCTGACACCTAACTTTTCAGGTTAACCAGTCCAACTTCATTCTTTCCCCACCAAGTGCTGACTGAGGCCCTGAAGGATAACAGCAAAGCAGGAGTCGGGGGGGGGGGGGCAGGGAGTTCCCATGTTCCAGCAGGAGGGAGGGAAAACAGTGACAGGATGCAGGGCGAGGAGAGCTCAAAGCATCCAGGGGGGGACCTCACAGTGGCCTGACTACTAGCCACTTTCTATTTTTGAAGAAAAGCTGTTTTCACTTGAGATTTAGCTGTCAAATGATCTAAACACAAGGCAGAAAGGCCAACCTAAAGATAAGGGCAAAACATCATGGCTGCCGAGGGCATCCGCAGCACCGGTGAACCCACAGCTCAAAACTACCAAAGGATTTTACCTTAAAGAAGTGTGGGCAACAACACTTCATTGTAAACTAGGAACTCTCAGGCTTCATGTGAAAACCAGAAACACACTTATGTAATCACTGAGAATAAAGGTGAGCTAGTTTGTCCTAGAAGGACGGCTCCCTGGGAGGTATGATGGATAGGCTTGCCTAGGGCTACCAGTCATGATACATCTTCACATGCCAGTGGCTGGAGGCAGTGATCTGTGTTTGCTAATGGACACTGAGCCTCAGCAGTTTGTACAAGGCCACACTGCTGAGGAGCAGTGCAACCTGTTCTTGCCCATGGGTCTGGAAAGGATCATGTCCAGCAGCTGACAGTTACATGCCCAAACAGGCACCCACACTTTGCAGAGGGGACTGAGGTGAGGGAAACTGCAACGTCCATGGCTTCTAAGAAGGGCAGAGCACAAGCTGCAGCAAAGAAGGTCCTGTCCCAAGGAACCCTATACCCCTGCAGAGGGTGAAAGGCATTGCCACGCGTGGCAAGGACAGCTGGTGGGGTGGGGGTGGAGTGGAGAACAGGACACTTACTCTGCAACAGCTCACTTGTCAGGTTCAAGATTTCCTTTGGAGACACGGTGGCTGTGGCCCCAGTACCTGATTTCTGAGTTTTCACTCGACTCTTCTTACCCATTTTCTGACTACAAAGAGAGAAAAGACAAAGAAATAAAAGTTCTATCATCAAAGAATAAAATCAAGAAATGATATGTGGCATGGGAGCATCTTCATCTTTCAATGTTAAGATCTTACCTTAATTCATTGCTTGAATTTTCTTACAGGGGAAAAATGTATAAATCACCTGAAGTCTCCAAACAGGAAAAGAGAAGCATGCACTCCTTCTCACCCATGAAGCCAGGGCAGAGGCAGGCCCTACTCTACCCACTGTGGCTATACAGTTGTCTCATGGTACATACTGATACATCGCTGCAGGACGACTAGGGATAATGCTGATGGATAGCAGACACACACACAGTAGGGTAGGGTCAGAAGTACGAGCCCCTCAGTCACTCCTCCGTAAACCACCACTCCCCATGGTGATAACGTAGTCCTCCTAGACAAACACTGAAGATATACATATTGGATAGCTAGTCTAATGCTCATATTCTGTCCCATAGAATATCCAAAATGCACCGGGCAGTGGTGGTGCACGCCTTTAATCCCAGCACTCAGGAGGCAGAGGCAGGCAGATTTCTGAGTTTGAGGCCAGCCTGGTCTACAAAGTGAGTTCCAGGACAGCCAGGGCTACACAGAGTTTTTGGTTTTTCGAAAAACCAAAAAAAAAAAAGAAAAAGGAAAAAAAGAAAAAAAGAAAAGAAAATGCAAAATGCTTTAAAAAACAAGTATAGGCACTGAAGACAAGCTTCACAGGTCATGAAGACCCTGGCCTTGTGCAGGGTTTCTCATCTCTGGTCAGTCTTGCACTTTTAGCCACATGAACCTTGTGCCAGCAGACACATGAGAAATGACTAGGACACTCACAGACAAGTGAGGTAGTGAGACAAAGGACACAACAATGGCACTCTGAGTAAAGACCTTGAGGACCTGACATATATGTCTAAAGGAAGCAAGGCTCGAGCCATTCACAAGTGGAACCTGGTGAAGCAAGTCAGCAAATAAAGGAAGGCCCAATGAGGGGGTAAGCTCCTTGCTGAATGCTGGGATTTGTGGAACCAATTTTTTGGAAAGAAGCTCATTGTAGTAGCACAGGCTACCCCAGTGATACTCCACTCATGGAGCTCTTGGATGATGACTTAAACCATTCTCCGGGAAGACACAATGCCTACTCTGGTCACTTATTACAGTACAGAAATGGATAGGTTGGTGTAAAGATGGGCATGGAGTTTAGTGGTGGAGGACACAACCTGGGTTTAATGTGCAACATCAAAGAGGGAGAGAAATGACTACCTGCTATGAAGAACTGTGACAGGACAAAGTTTAGAATGCGATTCACCTACTAATGTCATTGTCACTAAAGCCACACCAATAAGACAGGTGCTAAAATAGGAAAAAAGCATTCTTTACAAAGAGGTCCATCTTCTCTTTCACATCTAATGGATCAAATCACATGTGACTTACCTTAAATCTAGTGAAAGGGTGTGGAGCACTGGGTGTCAGTCACCCTGGACACAGGGGCACCAATACAACATGGAAAAGCAGTTAGGAAACTAAAAAGAAGTAGCTGCTTTGAGATCAAAGGTTGGGCAGGGGCAGGAGGAGGAGGAGGAGGAGTTTAAGCGCTTCTTCTTGAGAGTCCCAGAAGGGAGGCAGCTGCTGCCTCTCCATCATTACTGACTCTCGACTAAGAACAAGGACACAGGCTGGACAGAGCACCAAGCCCTTCTCTGGGAATCAAGCCCACCCAGGTCCATGGAGGTATGGTATGTCTACAGAGAGTCACAGAACTCAGCCTGCAAGAAATGAAAGCTATCAAGGTTCCCAGTAGTAATAACCTTTTAATCATGCTTCCAAATATAGCAGACCTGCTGGCCTGCAAGAAGAACTGAAGAAGCACACTACTGGTGACATACAACTGGCCTCTGGCTCCAGTCCTATTGTCAAGATCTGCTATCCTGTGAGTCTCTAAAAGACTCAAGATCAGCACTGTGAGGAAGAGCTTTTAGACCTTTCTGCTCTTAACAGGAATGGCCTACAAAAGCATGCTGCTCCTCCCCAAATGGCTTGATGCCAAGCCTGTAAACAGGCTTTACTTACTAGAGCCTCTGTCCCTCAACTTCTCAGCTCCCTGGTGTTAGCCTACCTCCACGGATTCATTCAGGCAGCTACAACAGCCTCCCTACATTCAGTGTCTGCCCTCTATCAGGCTCCACCAAGTTAAGATCAGCTCCTTGGGTGATCACATCCTTTCTCCTTCCAAGGTCACCTAATAGGTAAAAAATTGAAGCTACAACCTAAACTAGGCACCACCACTCCCACACTGCCTCCATTTACACACGAGGAAGCACATGCTATTTCAGGGGCAAAGAGCTTAAAAGTTCTTCCAGACCAACAGGGTCTGGTTAAATACATCAAAACATCCCCTGCCGGTCCCCACCTGGCTCACACCTGAGTATCTCTAGCAACCTCATTCTACAAACCTCCTGCTTAGGCTCTGACAATGGTCTGTCTCTCTCCCTGACCAAACCCCTCTCTGCTACTAAACCAACCCTTTCTCCTCCCACTCCATTCCACAGCACCTGATAGGCTGCCCCAGCTATCCCAAAGGCTCCCATCCCATCCCAGGACCCATTACCTGTATCTGAACACATCTCTCCACACCTCCTCCCTGCCATTCCTCACCCAACACCTCAGACACAAATGTATTAAAGATAAAACTTGGAAACCTTGTCAGTAATTTAACCTTTGGAAGTGTGTGTGTGTGTGTGTGTGTGTGTTAGCTCTCTCTCCCCTGACTCCAGTCTCTTCCACCACTGCCCACAGTTGGACAGTACACAGTTTCATTGGCTTAACCATATGCCATACGGTTTCCACCTCCAGTCAAGTAAGGAGACCATCCAGTGCACTCCACCCACCCACCAGGCACTTCCAGTCCACAGGCACCTATTTCCAGAAGCAACACTAGTTTGCCTTCTTTCTATTCCCCTTGATCAGTTTCCTCTTCTTGAACTGTACATATAGTCTTATTTATACACCTTATATACTGGCTTCTCTTGCTCAACCTAACATCTATCCACAGCTCACAGTTAACACCTGACCTCCCAGCAAGGACACCCTTACAAGGATGAACGGACTGTCTCACCCTACTCTAGCTGCTTGGCTTCATTCTATCTATCCCTTACACTACTTAGCTCCATGGGTTGGCCTGTGTTCTGGAACAGCCATGTCTTATCTAGGCTTCTGGTATCGCTTCCCACATGCTTTGAGGCCCTACAAAAACTGGCTACAGTGGCCTTAGGAATTCTAAGCTCTTCTTGCAGCTATCACTCCACTCCTATGAAAGTCAGTGAGGAAAGGTCAAAGGCAAGGTCATTAGCAGATGACAAAGGCTTGGTTTACATTAGGATTTGGTCTCTTGTCTCTCTGGACTGCTTCCCTCCCACAGTCCTGCAGCCTCTTAGAGACAGGAAGTAATCAGCCCTGGGCCACAAAGAATCTCTACTTATAGAAGGGAAGGAGAGTAACTGTCTGGTCCCCAACAGAACACATCTTCCTAAAGCACAGGATCCTAAGTTGGGCCATCTCTTAATCTGTTCCACCCAAAAGACAAGTTTCCAGAGTTCTCAGTCTTGGGCTCTCAGAGTTCTCAGCCTCTGCACACCAAATCCACTACTGAGGCTGAGACCTCAGGACCCATTACTTTCTGACAAACCTTGAACACGAGAGGCATTTGCAAGGGCGCTTCATATCCATACCAACAGTCAGATTGACACAAAGACTTCATGTTTAATTAGTTCTACTGAAGAATGAGGACAATTCTTAAATTAAAAATATACATTTTATACAGGGTGGGTGAGACACAGCTTGACAGTTGTACATATACAGAAAAGACTTTAGTATATTAAATAATAGAACCTCTGGAAATACATTCACGTATTTTTGTGTGTGTTTTTAGTCTCTTTAAAGGCAGCAAAGCAGGATATTATTTGTTTCTGGTACCAAAGGAAGAGCTATGACCAAGCACAGCTGGAAGCTTAGGGGAAAAGGGTACTTGCTGCAAGGGCCACAAGCATTTGTCCACGTGGGCAGCACAACCCAGTAAGGTCGATACTGATGACTCCAGCTGTTAAGAAGCTGAGAGTACTGTGGCTTGGCCAAGAGACCAGAGCCACCAAGCAGCAGAGCCCAGCTTGAAGCCATGGATCAGTTGCACCATCCAGGTTGACTCTAAACATAAAGGCACTTGAGTAAGCAAGCTCTCCCCTATCTCCCTAGGTAGGCAATACTGACCAGTACGAAGGACAACAAAACCAGGGAAAGCCAGGCCTGTAGGTCTCAGGGTTGAGGCCAGAAACTAAGTCACACCCAAAGCAAAGCAGCACAGGTAATTCTCCAAATGCCCAAGTAACTAGAGACAGAAGGCAAGGAGGGAAGAACAGTTTAAGAAGGATGACTGAGAGAACCGGGTAGGAAAGCAGTTCCCTAAATCCAATCCTTCTTCAGCAGTTTCACTAACAAACTAATCGATGCTGTGTGACTTCCCTAACCTTGTGGACTTGAAATGACTACCCAGACTTCACACTTAAGATTCGAAACCTTGCTACGCACAGTGGTTCATTTTGTGATTCAGCTAACGTGGGTGCCTGCTTCCAACTTTTAAACTAAACAAAGCTGCCAAAGAGGTACCAAGCACATCTTTAACACCGGGGGGGGTGGGAGGTAACTACTCACTCACCAGTTTCCTATAAAGACCACATAGTTATTACTAATACCCGTTCTACATACTCATGTAAACATGTGCTAAGTTAAGCATCTTTCTCTTTCTCTGTCCCTTTCTCCCTTGCTCTCATTAGAAATGTCAGCTGCACAAGGGTGAGTGAAAGGTACTCTCCCCTGAAGACTAGACTGAAATAGGGTATGAACTGTCATGGGAGAAGCAGAAGTGAGGCCTAAACAGCAACCACAGTAAGTATTACTTTAGACACAGGAAGGAAGGAAAGGCTGCTGGGGAAACCAGCAGAATTTCACTTGCAGGAGGCACCTACAGACGCAGGCCTTGCTGTAAGTCTAACAGACAGGGAAACAAACATCATAACCATTAAATTGCAGGCTGACTGGCAACTGTGACTACTGACAACTTTCACCACTGAATTAGTTCCCATTCCAATCTATACAAGGAACTAAATAGACCATACGTTGGGGACCATGGCTAAAGAGGAGGAGGTGACAGGGTAGGGGCTGAATACTTAACTTATTTTTACACGGTACAACTCATATATACTAATGGATGACATTCAGTTGCAAAAAATTACTTGCATTCATAATTAAAATGGAAAGGATACAAATGTGTACTTTAATTAAGTTCTTCCTGAAAACGCTGCTTTGAACTAAGTACAACTAGAACAAACATTTTTGATAGTACTTATTTGGCAATTTGCCCAGGAAACCTAACTCAGGCCCAGCATCATCTGCTTCTCAATGTAGTCTGCACTGACCCCATTTCACGGCTGGGTTTTCTGAAGGAGGTTCTGTTCATGTGCTTCTTCCTGCTCCAAGCTTCCGGCTATAAAATGCACCTGAGGGGGTGAAGCCAGCCAATGTGTATGGAAGAACAGGAAGCAAGCCCTTCTCCGTTTCACTAACTACTCTGCAGACCATGAGAAGCAAACATCACAATGAAAGTACACACAGAACGGCTTGGGAAACAGAAAGATGCAGGGCAACATTTTCTGTCCCAAACACAGCACTGACAAGGTGTGTCATGTTGGTGCCTTGGCTTCACATGGTGCCAGGTGAACTGGAACTGACAGTTACCAGAAGCGTGCTCTGGTTTGGCCCAGCATGTCATACCATAATAACTTACACCAGCATGGCTGGCCCACAGCATGCCATGCCACAATAACTTACAGCAGTGTGGCTGATAACCACTAACCGGCACAGCACTCTGGAATCAATGGAGGTACTATATGCCATAGGTTCAAAGGAATCAAGAAGCCAAGGCAAGCAAGCAGGTCAAAGAACAGATTTTGACTCAGTAGCTACTTAAGTACCAACACAAACATAGATCTAAGTTTTAACCTCTTTATAGAATAATTTGGACTATCATATATATGCAAAATAACTTGAGAATTCAAAAAAGTTCTTTTCCACAAAAAATTGACTATTTTTCCAGAAATTTAAACAATAATTCTAAATTTCAGACCATCTAGTTGTTTTCAGCATAAATCATTTTGAGCTGATGTTAAATTATAAGCACACTGAGATTAACTCCTAGCTTCTTGACAGTGAGTGGATGAACCCTGAACTCAAGCCTCCCCATGGCAGTCAGAAGAAGCAGTACCATGGACTACCATCAGTGACTACTGCATTGCTACAGCAGGCATCTGGTGTGTCCAAATGCCATCAGTAATCTAAGGGAACAAACCAGAGCAGCCTGCAGCTCTACAGCTCTAGTAACTGCTTGCCCAGGTCTTATTACTTTAACTTCAGTGAGGAATAGCGCACTGAGAAACTGAGGGACCTGAAGAAACAGAAAGGTGTCCATCTCTTCCTACAAGTGACAAGCCAGACCATGACAACTGGGCAAGCAGGCCAAACACAATGGATGTCTGTTACACTTGGGGGAAAGCCTAAATCTGTCTGTCAGAATTATATAAACTGGTCATTGACAAAAAATGACCCTCTCGGGTAAAATCCATTATCTGAATAAGCAGGTGACATCTAGAAAAGAACTAGTGACCATGTGACTAACTTGGGCAAAGTGTAAGCCCCTGAATCCAGCCTGCCAGGATATCTCTTTGACAACCATGCATGTTCTCAGAAGCAGTGACCTGAGCTAAACCTTGGGCTGTCTTATACTCTGCTCCCTGACACCAGGACAATACCTACATGCTAAGATTAGCTTTACCTTTTCTATATGCTGCGTCAAAAACCAATGTTCTGTTATCTACACCATCCTTCAAATAAAGGAATCTACTCAGTCCCCATGAGGCTCCTATTTAAAACAACCATCTAAAAATAATAATAAAATAAGGGGTCAGGAACCACTTCTATTACAGCTCTCTCTAAAACAAAGACAACAGTGTTAAATGGCGACAGCTGTAACCTGCTAAATCACCTTGAAGCCACTTACACTCCAAACATGAGATTCTAGATTCTAAAATTACAGAGCACCAGGACTGGAAGATACCTTTGAGATGATTATGTAAACCTTAGGCACAACATTATGAAACCATCAACTGTCAATACATCGCTACCACCATCTGATTCTAGTCTGAAAACATGTGGCTGGCTAACAAATTCACAACCTGAAACATTCCACTCAGTCTTGGAGTCCTCTGGTCAGAGGCAGGCTACTGATGGCCATCAGTCCTGCCCGCTCACTTCTGAAGCAGTCTCTTACTCCTGTGACATGTCCAAATTCTGTGAAGATGGCTTCCATGTTCTCCTTTTCCAGGTTTATAAGAGCATGCCACCCTTCCCTGCTTCTCAAAAGTGAACAAACTCTGTACATGGCCCTCCAGAGCGCAAGGCAGCAAAAGCCCTTCTGAGACAATCTGAGGGAGTCACACTTCAGTGGGGACTCCTGCCCCGCTGGAACTCAAGATCTTATTAATTTTTGTAAGATTGTTCCAGGTGGTTTATAAACCAAGAAAATCCATTCTCTTGTCCCTTGTCTATTTCTTGAGTGTCTCATGGACGCACAGCCCTACTATAGCCTTTAAGATGAGAGGAGATCAAATAAAGTCACTCATCACATAAACTTATGTTCAGTAAGATAGGTGTGCTCCACTAAACCTGAATATTCAGTGAATGCAATAATTCTGCTGTTAGGTTATTTCAGGGTGACATTCCAGGCTACTGACACGGGATCGTTCCTGCCATGTATCGTGGCAGTTTCCAACATGACTGTTCTCATCTCAAGTGCATGGTCTGGGCATACACTGTCTATCACTGACTCAAGTGAGCATCTTCCATAACAGATGAGACAAACAGCATTATGACCCCTTTACAGACAAGAAAGCCGAAGCTTTGAAAAATTAAGTTATATAAGATGATAAGTTGAGCTGGTGCCAGAGCTTCATAAGTACTTCTCAATCACGGATTTTATCGATAAGCAATCATATATATGTTGAGGATTTGACTCAAAACCAGCCACGATCACTGCTACTCCTGATGTTCAAAATGGCAACATATTCTTGCAGTAGCAAAATATATGGACATAAGGGTTTTCTTTTTGTTTTTTCCCAAGGAAAAGGCGATTTTGCTTGCTTTGTCCAAATATGCAGGAATGGCCTCAGTTAAATATGGGCATGAATAAAACTATAAAGGAACTTCCCCTTCAGACAAACCCTCCTCCATCCCTGTAAGTCACATCCTTGTTACATCAAAAGCTTGCAGAAGCCAATGAGATGACCATGACAACAGTAATTAACAACCCCAAAACTTCATTAGTCACTAACAAATACTTCAGAGTAAAAGCAACTTTAATAGTACATTTCACTCCTAATTCTTACTTTTTCTTAGTTGTACCTAGAAAACTGCTGACATTGAAGTCAAGCCTATTTTCTCAGATTGAAATTGTCAAAACCTGTTAATTGTAAATGCCTTCAAGACCACACCACGTCCTAATGAACTGTAATCTTTAAAATGGTTAAGTGACTTGGGAGACTGAGACAGAAGAGTATTGGGGGGGGGCCGCGCAGTGGTGGGGACGAGAACTTAGTGGCACGGGTCTGTCATCCAGCTACTTGGGAACTTGAAGTAAAAGGGTCAAAAGTGCAAGAACAGCCAGGCATTGGTGGCAGATGCCTTTAATGCCAGTGCTAGGAGGCAAAGGCATGTGGGCCTCTGAGTTTAAAGCCAACCTTTAAACTCCACAGAGTTCCAGGACAGCCAGGACTACAGAGAAACTCTGTCCTGAAAAACAAACAAGCAAACAAAAAGTTCAATGACAACACAAAACAGCCTACTGAGACCTTACCTCAGAATAAGAGCTTTTTTAAGGACCTAGAGATTTATACCGCTTGCCTGGGAGGCCCTGGGCTCAACCCCAGTACTTCAAAAAGAAACTGAAACTCAGAATCACAAACAGTGTTAACCCTAAAAAGGGTCTGGGTATGTGCAATTTTTATTTGTCAATAAAAATGACAAACGAAACGTATCAAGGCACTACTGCAGACACCTAGTCACCTGTACTCCCATCCCACCTCCATTTCTTTACGACTGTTAGAACAGGTCTTCTAGCTCTAGCCATCTGCTCTCTCCGCCCAAACCCAATACTGAGGTGAGACTTGCCAAAGGTTAAACATTCCCTTTGGCCTGATAATTAGAAATCACTCAGCTTCCTTTCAAGGCCTAACTTCAGCAACATCCTTGCCTTTACTAACAAGGAAACTATTTTAAATAAGAAAAGAAAAACTTCTAAGTCTTTTCTATTGAATTTTATGCATAGTTATTTTATTTCATTTTTTTTCACTTGAAACTTGTCGATACCTGTTTTGTGCTCCTAGTCTAATGATGTGTTTATTTCTAAAACCTAGAGGAGATTCCCAAGTAGAAACAAGGTCTATGAGGTTTATTTCTGGCTTAAGTTACTAGAAAAACTTAACACAAGAAATTATTTCATATTCCTTTAGTTAAAGATTTTTTTCATAAGACTATTAACGTACTTAAGTTTTACCTCAGCTTCTTTGTAAAAGGAAATGTATCACTAAGAGGCTAGAGAGATGGTCACTTGGAGATGACAGCATTTCATATTCTCTCAGAGGGCCTGCATTGGGTTCCTGACATCCACATCTGGCAGGCCACAACCATGTAGTAAATCCGGCTCTAAGTGATCCTTTTTTTTTTTTCTTTTTTTGACCTTCATGAGACCAGGAATACTTAGGTGTGTGCTCGTGCGCATGCCCGCGCACACACTAAATTTTTTTTAATTAAAAAAGTTAATTTAAAGAATCAAAAGGTTGTTAGAATGTTTAACCAAGAGAGAAATTACTGTAGAATATCTTCACGTCCAAATGATAAATAACTCCAATTTTAAGAACAAGATAAGGAAGAGATAAAATAAAAACCCATGGAAGAAATCAATTTTTCGAAATAAAGCAGCAAAGGTGCAAACTAGAAAACCTAGAGAGACCTTCACTATAATTAATAATCTCAAGTGGCTGAGTACAAATCAGAATGAATTGGTCTCACTATAGCAGAAGTAAAAGGCCAGACAACAATTCCAAATAACCTTCTCTAACAGAAAGTGAGTGCAAACATAATAATGAAAATCATGAGCTAACTGAGAAAGCAAACACCTGGCCACAGCAACTCCCAAAGAGCATCGGAACAATATACTCACTGTCATGTTAAAATAATCAAACTGTAATAAAGAGATCCTCTGCATCTTAGAGCAACACAGCTTGCCTCCATTCCCAGGACTTCCGTCTAAAAGGAAGAAGCACACGGAAATGTGTCCATGGCTACAGCAGGCCACCACTTCCTAAAGACAGGGAACTCCCCAGCAAACTACACACAACAAACATAGTTACATTTCTAGCAGCTACTTCTGAGTCAAACTGAGACAGACTTTGTAACTAAAACGGTTCAGAAACTTGGAAAGCCTCACCCTGCTTGCAGAAGCCATAGTATATTTCACTCCCAGTTTTATCAACATTCCACGCACACAGCATCAATGAGCTAGTCTCCCTCGTCCAACGTTCCAGGCAGATCCAGCCACCAGCAATGGAAATGGGTAAGGGGACAGATGGAAGTTCACCATTACTGAGCACAGACAAACCTCTTCTGGTGACTGCTCCCTGAAGGACACAGTGTACCGACTATTTGCAGGGCAGAGACATTGTAGTAAGTATTGGAAGTAATGTACAGACAACTCAAACTGTGAGAGGTGAGTGTGCAAGTTAGATGCAAGCACTTCCTCACTGTACATAAGGTCTGAAGCAGTTAAGGGTGGGATGGGGACCTCCTCTGTGGGCCAGGAAGACTCTTATTAGATTTACTACAAGCAAAGCTACTCCACGTGCTCCCAGTGTTACTTTGTTGAGCACTGTCATCTTTAATATTCTCTTTTTGATGTGATCAAGATTTAGAAGGTTGCTGACTGTTCACTATAGTGCTGAACATAAAAACAGCCTTCTAGTGATTGACCTACAGAATAACAATCCAAAACTGAATATAACCTCCGCATTGTTTTATTACCACGTGGCTTCTAAAGAAATGGGTTAAATGGGTTAATCATCTTTAAATTTGGCCTAAATATGCATCACATTAAAAAAAAAAAAAGTCAACGACATAAGCATGTGTAGTACTGAAGATGGAACTCGGGCCTTCTCACACAATAAGCAAACACTCCAACACTGAGTTAGATCCCCAGCCAGACAGGGTCTCTCACAGTCCAGGCTAGCTCTGAATCTAAGATCCTCCTGCCTCAGGCCCCTGAGTAGCTGGGGCTACTGTTAGCTATGCCACAAGGCCCAGCTAACAGCATTTCAGTGAGAATTTTACCGGCCATTTATAAACATAGAAGGAACAGAAATTCTCCTCATTGCTAGAGCCCACATCAGCACAATGTTTGGATCTTCTAGTCCAGCATAGCTCCACTGAGATGTTTACCCAGTGAAAGAGGAGGGAGAAGCAGCAATCACCTCCCTCCAAGGCAACTAGAGTTGCATATCCAGATATTAGTAAGCTCTCAAGCAAGAGAAAGGAATGCACAGAGAAAAGAGGGTTGGGGGAATAAAGACCAAGGTTATTTAGAGTCTCGGAAAGATTTTCTTCTGTAGCTTTTCAGAACTTGGCTTTGCAAACTATTTCTTAAGCCCTAGAAAAACACAATCCCAAATAGCTGGAATTCCACCAAAATATCAATCACAGAGCCCCAGAGACCCATCTATAAAGTGAGCCTCTACAGGTAGGGGCCCACATACACACTGTAGGTAACATAATGGTTCCAGTGAGTCTAGACAAACTTTTTAACTTGGAGAGGAAATGTTCTAAAATACTGCTGTATTTTAAAGGTTCATTCACTAAAACTCTCCAAGACTATCACTGTTTAAAACTCACTTTAAAAATACCCTCAGCATTGCTTTTGAAAGGAAAAATGGGGACAGTATCACTTACATAGGAAAAATACACACTTTCAGTGTCCAATTCTGGTTTTAGTTTTTGTGTATTTTCTAAAGGTCTCCCTATGAAGCTCTGGCAGGCCTGAAACTCATGATTCTCCCCCGCCCCAGCCTTCCTAGATACAGTTCTGTTACATCCATCACTAAAACCTCAAATCTTCTGAGGGTCTGCAAGGCAAAATGACTGTCAACATCCCGTTCGAGTGTGTTTACTTCGGTAACAAAACCATGTTCGTTTACAAATGGATTACAGCATGCCCCAAGTCATCCTCAACGCGTGCACACTTCGGAAACCACCAGCGTCCTCTCCCGACGCGACGAGGCGGGGGTGAGGCCCCTCGCAGCCAGTGGCGCACGTCACTAATCAGCTCCTTCTCCAAGAGTGGCAACCAGAGAGAAGAGGCAGAGTCGCATCCTCAGGCTGCAGCCCCGAGAAGGAAGAGTTGAAAATCGGAATGGCAAACTCCAAGAGCACTGAATGCTTCTCTTCTCGCTGCGCGCTCGTCGCGTGTGGACCTCGGCCAGTGGCGCGTGGGGAAGAAACATGACCTATTTTCTACGCCTGCTTTTGCGAGCGAGCAGTGGAGGACAAGGCGCGGGGGCCGGGCTCCCGGTGGGCAACAGAGCGCTGCGGAGAGAGGCGCCTCGGCCCCAAGCCGCGTGCGCCCGCCGCCGGAGGAAGGAAACCAAGGCTGCAGCCCGTCGCACGCAGTCCCAGGGCCCCGCGCGCGCTCCGGGCCCCGGCGCACCCGAGGGCGGCGCCCAGGCCGCGCCCAGGCCGCGCCCTGCACCTGCCGCCTACCCCCGTCCCAGGGACGAAGGGAAGCAGCAGACGCTCGCGAGTCCCCTCAGGGCACAGGCCTTCCCGGCTTCGGAGCCCGCAGCCGCCCAGGCCCTGAGAGCTCGGCCGCGGCCGACTACCGGACCTCAGAGCCCGCCCGGCCGGCCTCACAGCGTCAGGAGCGGCGGAACCCCGTCCCATCAGCCCGCGGGCCGCACGCGGGAGCTTGTCGTCCGCACTCACCTGCCCGCTTCACCTACGCGCAGTGGCGGCGCCACACTCTGGCCGGGACCCCACCGTCCGCCTCAACCAACCCCCCAGGCGGCGGCGGTGGCGGCGGCGGTGGCGGCGGCGGCGGCGGCGGCCGGACGGGAGGGGCGGGACGGCAGCCAGAGACAGCCCCGCCGCCCAGGCCCAACCCGGCTCCGCCCGCCCCTGGGCCCCTCCCACGGGCCGCCGCCGCCGCCGTTCATTGGCCCGCACCTAACACGCCTCGGCGCGGCTCCGCCCTGCCGCCCACCCGCCCTCCAGACAGGGTACCGCTCAGCCATTGGACATTAGCGACAGAGGCGGAGCCATGTCCGAGGACTCGATTGGTTATATCTCGCCCACGCTAGAACTGTGATTGAATGATGGGCACCCTGGCTCCGCCTCAGGGCCGAAGTTCCGTTAACAGGTTCGGTTGCTCCCGAATTCCCTTACGCCAAGGGGGCGGGACGAATGGGAAGGTGTGTGCGAGTATTTCCCCTCCCCCTACGGTCGGCAGTCCACAGGGCCGCTGGGTTGACGGAGAGGTTACTGTTGACTTGTTACTTTTTTTTTTTTTTTAGCTTTACTCTCTTCTAATTGGTTGCCAGGCACCTGACTTTCTCCGCCCCTCCAGTCGCTTATTAACGTCTCAAGACGCAGGGTAATGACGTAGTTCCCCGACATTCCACATCCAAGATGGCTGCAGTCAAGAAGGAGAGACGTCGCTAAGGGTTTTGCCTGAGGCGAGGGGTGAGTATCTACCTGGCCGCGGGCAGCGCCGCCCACCTTCCGCGCACCTGGTGGTCCGAGTAGGGTATATTCCAACTGCCTGGGTTCTCTCGAAGAGTCCGACTTCCCGGATTCCACCGCCCTCCTCCTAATCCCTGATGCACGTTGAAATTAGCAGGCGACGCAGTGTTGGAGGCGGGGGCTGGGGGGTGTTCGGGAGAGGTTCTGCTACTCTGGGGTGCGCCACTAATGCCTAGAACTGAAAGCCGACCTCGCACAGGAAAAGTGGTTGCGATTTGGGGGATTCCTAGCAGGTGACGAAAAGGGTGGGGGGTCTTACACGCACATATCCTGTGTCATCCCTACTTGTCCACGGCTGGTGGATCCCTCTGTTAATTAGGAATGAGACTTTGGATAGTGTCCCATGACTCTTGGACCATGGAACAGAAGTAGGACCAGGAATGAAAAGGGACTTCTCAGTAAGACCCGAACGTTCTTACCCAGTCATCATCCTCTCCTGGGTGATTGGTTTGGCTCAGTGTTAGGGAAATTGATCTTTAGTAAGTTGAGAAATGCATATATATGTTAAACTGGAAACGTTTAAACGTTTTAACCTGAATAATGTATACTTGGTGGTGTTCTTAACTTTGGACTACCAGTAAAACACAGCTTTCCATAAGTCATTCAGTGTTTAAAATCAGTTACTACACACTGTCTTTTTGTTTATTTGTTTTGTTTTGTTTTTAAGACAAGCTGCAGGTTGGTGTGTAGCTCTCTTTGTAAACTAGACTGGCCTCCAACTCAAAGATATTCTCCTGGCTCTGCCTCCAGAATGCTGGGGTTAAAATTAAGAAGGCATGTACCATGAATCTGAGCTGAAGACTGGCTTTTAGGTTTTCAAGACAAACTTCACACTGGTGATATCTTGATATATGTTGGTTTTCTTTTGTTTTGTTTTGTTTTTAAAAGAATAATTGGTCAGCCAGGCAGTGGTGGCGCACGCCTTTAATCCCAGCAGTCGGGAGGCAGAGGCAGGCCGATTTCTGAGTTCGAGGCCAGCCTCGTCTACAGAGTGAGTTCCAGGACAGCCAGGGCTACACAGAGAAACCCTGTCTCGGGGGAAAAAAAAAAAAAAAAGAAGAATTGGTCAGCATCTTGCAATTGTGGGTGTGCATTACATGCTTTTATGAGTGATTCCATGAAACTGTAGTGATTTCAAGCCCCAATACCTAGAACATTATATGACACTTAGTGAACCATATTGCTGAATGAATCAAAATAGTTGGGTAATGGCCTTAGTAATGTTGGTAAACATTTTGATTAAAATCGTTACTGTCAGCTGGGTGGTGGTGGTGGTGGTGGTGGTGGTGGTAGCAGCAGCTCACATCTTTAATCACAGCACTTGGGGGCAGAGACATGCAGATCTGTCTGAGTTCAAGGCCAGCCTGGTATACAGATGGAGTTTCAGGACAGCCAAGGCTACATGGAGAAGCCTTGTCCCAAAAACCAAAAGAGAGAGAGAAGTTGTTAGTGTTGTCAAAATCCTTATTTGCTAAATAATGGATGACAAGTCAATAATTACCCATGATAAATAAAATTGGTTTTAGGTATTTTCTTTTTTTGTAGGAGTTTTTAAACAATAGCTAGTTGGGATAAATCTAATTTGAATTCTTAACAGCAGATAAGTTATATAATATAGCAGTTAGGTTACAGAGTGACTTCAATGTTGTAACATAATTGTTCAGAGCTTTTGAGAAGTACTACAAATTCAGTTAATGATAGAGGACTGTGATAGAGGCTAGTCCACATCTAGAATTTTATTTTATTTTATTTTATTTTATTTTTGAGACAGGGTTTCTCTGTGTAGCCCTGGCTGTCCTGGAACTCACTCTGTAGACCAGGCTGGCCTCAAACTCAGATCCGCCTGCCTCTGCCTCCCGAGTGCTGGGATTAAAGGCTTGTGCCACCACTGCCCGGCCACATCTAGAATTTTTTTATAGTACAGATCAGCTATCTCTTTGATGTAAGAACTAATCAATGATCAGACTTCAGGAAATAAAGCTAAGTAATACAGATTGCATTTCTTTTTGTTAAAGGGTGGAACCAGTACTAGAGCAATGGCTTGGCAGCTAAGAGTACTAGCTGTTCTTTCAGAGCTCATGACGTTTGTTCCTGAACACCCAGGACAGGCAGTTCCTGAAAACCTATAATCCCAGCCACAGGGAATTCAGTTCCTACTACTGGCACCTATACACATGATATACATGGGCACATAAACACACATAAATGAAAAATCTTTCTAAAAATACATATAAAAAAACAGGACTGGAGAGACAACTCTGTGGATAAAGCACTTTCTATACAAGCACAAAGACCAGAGTTCAGACCCCTAGTGCCCATATAAAAAGCTGGGCTTCATGGTGCACCTCTAACTGCAGTGGTACAAGACAGGTGGATCTTGCTGCATCACTGGCCAGCCAGCCCACCTATCTGACACTGCTCTCCAGGTTCCTTGAGAAACCCTGCCTCAAAAAGTAAGATTGAGGAAGATAGACATATGTTGTCCTCTGGCCTTTCTGTATGCCCATACAAGAGACCACACCAGAGTTTATTCTACTGTAAGTAGAGGGATGCTGAACATAAGTACATTTAGATTTCAAGGTGTATGTGTATCATAGATAGGATGCAGTTTAGTTGATTGGTGTTCATATTACTAACCCAGACTTGTTGATTGGCAGGTTGCTGTTGGCCTGAAGAAAGATCGTCAGAGGTAAGCTATGGGGTTGTGGTCTTGTCCTTACTCTGATTGATATTTGAATCAGGAAAAAAGTATCCAAGAACCATGGTTCTTTCTGCTAGAGTAATGTTTCAAAAACTAAGGCTTTATACTGGGAGCTAGAGAGATGACTCAGTGGCTCCTCTTCAGAGGACCCAGGCTCAATTCTTAGCACCCATGTGGTGGCTCACAAATGTCTATAATGCTAATTCCAGAAGATCTGACACCCACTTATGACCTCCAAGGATACCAGGCATGTACGCAGTACACAGACTTACATGTAAACAAAACACCTATACCAAAATAAATAAATAAATAAAAACGTTTCTGTTGAATGTAGTCATTAAAAAGAAAGTGCTTGCTTCTCTTGAAGAGTATTCAAATTTGGTTCCTAGCACCCAAACTCGGGTGGCTCACAACCACCTGTTAGCTCCAGCCTCTAGCCTCTACTTGTGCCTGCATATGCCCACACACAGACTTATAGTTTAAATCTTTTTAAAAGAATTGTGCTTGTCAAATTAATAAATGCACACAGACCATGTCGTAAAAATAAGTAGCATGCTAGGTGACACTGAGATTTTCTTCTTCTTTGCGGTGCTAAAAGTTGAGTCTAGGACCATGACATACTAGACAATCATTCTACCAATAAGCTACATCCTTAGCTTCACAGAGTTTGTAAAGGCAGAGAGAATAGACCCACACTGGCAAAGCAGTAACTTACTAGAAATGGTTAAGTTTCCAGACTCCGCTGCTGTAGGATGAAGACCTGTCTTGACAAAGGCTCTTGTTGCATTTACAGACACACAGTAGTGTGCAGATTGAGGAAACAGAGTGTCTTAGGCAAAGCCAGCAAGTCAGTCTCTTTGGCTCCATTAACTTGAGATTCATAGTGATAAATTCTGAGACTAAGAAAACATGGGACATGGCTACTAGAGAAATTGACCCTGACTGGATCTTAGCTTCACAGGCAGCCAACTCTACCTCAGACACCACTCCTCACTCTCACACATGCACAAGTAAATTTTGAAATTAAATTTAAAATATACAGTAAAGTAATATAAGAGGTTTAAAACAAACCAAAAGAGCCAGGTATGTGGTAGTGCACACCTTTAGTCCCGACACTTGGGAGGCAGAGACAGGTAGATCTCTGTGAGTTGGAGGCCAGCCTGGTCTACAGAGTGAGTTACAAGACAGCCATGGTTGTGTAGAGAGACTGTAGAAGGAAGAAAAAAAAAAAATATGCAAGCTATGGTGGTAGATGGTTGTAATCCCAGAACTTGGAAGTCTGAAACAGGGGCATTGTGAGTGCTGGGCCAGCCTGGGAGCTACTTCCCTTTTCTCCAACTCTTCCTTTCCTTGTTGATGGATTTCTTTCTCCCTCATCCCCTCCCCCTTCCCTCTCTTTCTGTGTATCTCTCTCTCCCTCTCCCGCTCTCCTTCCTTCCCTCTCTTTCTCTCTTCCCTCCGTCTCCCTCTCTCTCCCTTCTCCCTCTTTCTCTCCCTCCGCCTCTCCCTTTTGGCCAGTGTGAAGTCCTAAAGGCAAAACTAAAGGATCAGGGAAGCCCTGCGGCCGTCTTTGGGGATGAGGACTAGGAGAGGAATGTGACAAGCTTGGAGGTATTCTCTATTATCCGCCTCTATATGCGGTCCATATTTTGAATTTCCCTCAATGTTGAGATTTTGTGTTATAGCTTGATAAAAGCAGCATCTATTCCAGGCTTGCACGCTTCACTGTTTACTGTGCTCCCTCCTGACATTTGTTTTCTCATGATATTGACATTTTTAAGAAGCCCAAATTATGTGTCTTTTTAGTTTTTGCTTTTTTAGTTTTACTTTTGTTTTGTTGAGACAAGGTCTCTCTATGTAGTCCTAGAACTCACTGTGTAGCCCAGGCTGGCCTCAAATTCACAGAGATCCTCACCTCTGCCTCCTGAGTGCTGGCACTAAAGGTGTGAGCCAGCGTGCCTGATCTTTGAATTATGTTGCTTGTCAAGCACCTCACCTTGTGCCATTTAACTTGCTCCACCACTGCTACCACTTACTGTGAGCTAGAAGTTGGGTCTAAGGGCATGGTCGGATATTGGTGATGCCTGTGAGGGGCCAGGATACAGTGTAGGTAGACAGCTGTATTGATTCAGTCCTGCACCCATCATCCAGTGTTCTTAGGAGTTCTGCATTTTAAAATAGTTCCTTTTTAAAATAATAGCTATCATCAGTGCATATGGATCTATCTTATTTATAGACATAACAGTGTGCCCATGTGTTGTTTGTTCTTAATTTTACAGTCAACCCCCCTTTGTAAAAAATTTTTATTGTATTTGTATATAAGTGTTCGCCTACATGTATGTCTGTGCACCACATGCATGCAGTGCCCAAAGAGTCCAAAAGAGTGCTTTAATGCTTGGAACTGTAATTAGGTGGTTATGAACCACCATGTGAGTGCTGGCACTTGAATCCCAGTCTTCTGGAAGAGTAGCTAGTGATCTTAACCACTGAACCATCTCTCAGTCCATTTTTCTTTTTAATGTTTGTGAGTTGTCCTTGTAAATGACCCTGCCATGAATAATTTTGTGCATGTGTTTGCATGTTTGGAATGGTGTCTTCAAGATGATTCCTGCCCGTGGGATGTCTAGGTTTCAAAGAGCAAATACATGTGTCCTTGTTGGATAATGCCAGTTTCCTCTCTGTGATAGTTGTACCAATTTGTACTCAGACCAACAACTTAGAACCACTAGCTTCTCCCAGCCCTGCCAGCAGTAAATTGTTAAACTTGGATATTTGCCTGGTCAGGAGGTGGGAATGGTGTTTCAACCAAATAGTTTCTGGAGTTGTCTTAGCTATGTTGCTAAGTCAGCAGTCAATCCCACATTAGCATGTAAATTATGAACTCAAACAGATGCATTCTCCAGCTGCTTCCTGCTGGGGGAAGGATTAGATTCCCTTTAGAATAGCCAGGTACCTACTCTGCTCCACCACGTGAGCTTTTCCACCAGAAATGAGACTAGCCCTGAGGAAGGCAGGCAGGCAGGCAGGCCTCTGGCCTGAGCCTGACACTGGGTTTTTGCTCACCTGACTGCCTGATTACACTACCTCGTTTGGAGCCCTTCTACTGCCAGGGTAGAAAGGTTGCCTCTGAGCCACTGTACAAGGCATTGACTTGTGTGGCCCTGGGGAAGCACCTGGCTTCCATTTTCTGTCAACCTGGGGCTGAGTGAGAGGAAACAAAAAAGGTCTACAGGAGATGTTTCCTCATGGACCACTCCTGCCCCACTCCCCACAGGCCAGAGATTTGTGTAGGTGTGAGTTAAACCGTCCTGTGACATTCATAAGCAAAAACAAGTAAAGTAAAAACCAGGAAATCTGACCAGTAGGTGCCAATGAGAGAGAAGGGTGATGTGGGAGTACGGCATAGCATGTCAGACAGGTCCAGGTTGTCCTGCAGAATGGACTCCAAAGCAGCAGCAGAGGCTGCATGTCACTGAGGAAAGGCAGGAAGTAGAGTGTACTTAAGCTTCCTCCAAAATTGTGTTTAGTTTTGACCCTGTAGACTTCAGGATGTGCAATGCTGTCCTAAACTACCATTAGCTCAAACTGGAGTCAGCTAGG
Organism: Rhynchomys soricoides; assembly: GCA_019843965.1. NCBI lineage: Eukaryota > Metazoa > Chordata > Mammalia > Rodentia > Muridae > Rhynchomys > Rhynchomys soricoides. The sequence goes on along the minus strand of JADRCH010000100.1, from coordinate 884,703 downwards.
ATGTGTATCAAATGGGATCTGGAACGGAGACCCTGAACTTCTGACTAGCAGTCAGTAGCATGTTGGGGGATGAGGGGTCCTGCATCAGCCATGTTCTGTGGTTGTGGGTGATTTTTAATTAGGATTATTAGTAATGCGGCATCCTTTAGAATTTTGCATCTTCTCTTTCTCCTAGGATTACAACATTCCAGAGGCCCATTGAGAAAAAACAAACTACTTCAATCAATGAAGGAGAACAAAGAAAATTCAAGCCCTTTAGTCACATCAGCAAACCTGGACCACACAAAACCATGTTGGTACTGGGATAAGAAGGACTTGGCGCATACACCCTCCCAACTTGAAGGGCTCGATCCAGCCACTGAGGCCCGATACCGCCGTGAGGGGGCTCGCTTCATCTTTGATGTGGGCACACGTTTGGGGTTGTATCCTGAATCTCTGTGGGATTTGTTGTGAATAAACTCTCCATCACCAAGAATTAGATTAGCTACTGTAGACGAGCATGCAGCCATTTATCTGTATTAGCACAGGTTGTAAGTACCTTTGAGGTCAAAGTTGTCTAATTGGCTATTCAGGGATTCTCCTGTCTCTGATTTATCATTTAAATGTGTGTGTTCAGTTATTGAGCAAATAGCCACCTAGGGAGAAAACCAGCTCTATTGAGATCAAGGCTCAAGCTCAGCTGGACGGTAGCAGCAGCAGGAACTGCAATGGTGGTGGCAGTGCCCACACCTTTAATCCCAGCACTCAGGAGGCAGAGGCAGAGGCAGGCCAGTCTCTGAGTTTGAGGCCTGGTGGTCTACAGAGTGAGTTCCAGGACAGCCAGGGCTCACAGAGAAACCCTGCCTCGGTGGGGAGAATTAAAAAAAAAAGCACAGCTCAAGTTTGGCAGCTCTCACTCTCGCTCTCGCTCTGATACTAGACTTTAGATGCCCTAAGGTCCCTGCTTACCAGATGGCTGCTTTTGTTGACGTCTGTTTTTATTGCTTTTCTGAATTAGCTAAGGACATTTTTGTAGCCTTAACCAGAACGACAGACACTATGACACCCTGGCAACTGGAATCATTTATTTTCACCGATTTTATATGTTCCATTCCTTCAAACAATTCCCAAGATACGTAAGTAAAATTTGGCATACTGCACTCTCCGCTCACTGGAGATAATAGCCAGTGGGTCTTTTCATCTTATTTTGCAGAAAGTGCTTGTTTTTATGTGGTACATGCTATACATAAACAAATTCCATTTTGAATTGTGTTGTTTCTAATTAACCTTGTTGAGATCTTTTGTTTGTTCGTTTGTCAATATGGACAACAGTCTTCTTATACTTTATAACAACTTACTAGATGGCTGGTTTTGTTGATGTCTGTTTTTATTGCTTTTCTGAATTAGCTAAGGACATAATTTGTAGCCATGTACATCTAGTTTTTTATCTTTCCCAACATAACACTTAGGTTTAAGTAAGGCCATAACTGAGTTGTACGAACAGGACTATGATACTCACGGGGAATATTAATTATATCTAGGGAGCAGCCCATGCAGGGGAGAGAGGGCCGGGGGAAAGCTAAGTTTCCAATGCTCAGGGGCTGAGATGGGCTAGGACAGCAGTCCAAAAGAAAAGGCTTAAGCAGATGCAGAAAGAGGCATACAGTGTAATGACCAGCCAGTCAGGAACTCTTCTTGGCTTGCTAGGAATACATGCTGTTCTTACAGGGGACCCCATTTCATTTCCCAGCTCCTGTAATTCCAGTTTCAGGAAATAGGACTCCCTCTTCTGGCCTCCAAGGGCACACGCATGCACGTGTTGAACATATAGACATGCAGGGAAAATACTGAAACATTTAAAATAAAAGTCATCTTTTTAAAAAGACCCTAGGTGGAAAGGTGAGCTGAGTCAGACCTTTAATACCTGTCTTCTGGGCGGCTTGTGAGGTTCTTAAAGGAGGCAGTGTCAGTGTCACCTTTAGCCACTGGTAGAGTGTCCAACATCCAGTGCAATTGGAATTGTATGACAAGCATGCTGTGCAGTTTTAAAAGGACGCAGAAGCAACTGGAAGGACTCTGGCTTGGCCCTTTGTTGGGCTAAGTAATTTATAACAGGGACATAATTCCTCTCAGTCCTAGAAAGCAGAAGTTGAGGTACTGACAGGGAGTGTTTGGTAAGCGCCCGCTCTTCATAGGAAGTATGTCTTCTCGCTGTGTCCTCAGGTAGAGGCAGGGAGGTGCAGACTCCTTCAGGCCTCTTCCAGAAGGTCAGTGGTCCTACCCTTCTGGGGATGAGTTTCAGTGTGTAAATTGGGGAGCAGAGCAGAGTCTACACATTAGATGACAGCAGGAAGGACAGCAAGTGTGGACTGACAGACTGAAGTGGCTGTCTACAGAGCAGGGGGAGGAGGAAACTGATCCTGGGACTTCATCCCTTTGGCTCTGCTCTTTGTTTTATGACAGTTATCTTGGAAAAATCATTTTTCTTCTTTTGGTTGCAGGCTGGGGGTTCAAACCAAGGGAGCCACGCATACTAGGCAAGTGCTATACTAGTGAAGCCCATGCACCCCAACTTGAAGACTGGGTCCTAACACTATACAGACATTTCTAGGGGTGTGACATGTCCCTCAGGCTTTACAGTGTTAGGGTATTTGCAGGTGAACTGAGGACAGGAGACTGGGACCTGGCTAATTGTGAAGGGCAGGACATTCTTGTCTTGTCCCCATGGAATCTCTGCTGACCAGTTAAGGGCGTTTATTCTTTTTTTTAGGTGACAGGAGCTTGTTGTCTCTTTCTGGCTGGGAAAGTAGAAGAAACACCAAAAAAGTGTAAAGATATCATCAAAACAGCCCGTAGTTTATTAAATGATGTCCAGTTTGGCCAGTTTGGAGATGACCCAAAGGTAAGAACCGTAACTTCCTGCCTTCAGATCTTACCACCTGAAATGCTAGCAAGGGCTACTGCACCTGCTGGTTCTTGGGTTCCTAAGTGGGGCCTAATGGAAAAGCCTCCCTGGCTTTGGAAGGGGAGGTCTTATGGCCTAGGCTTGCTCAAGTGCTCCCCATGTGCTGGACAGCACATGGGGGACTGGCAGCACATCTGTGAATTCAGTGGTTCCCAGCTGCTTGTTTCTGACTCAAGATCTGCACTGTTGTGTTTGCTTCTTTGTTCATTTTGTATTTGTTTCACATGGCTGCCTGTAGAGGTCAGAAGACAACTTGAGAGAGTTGGTTCTCTCCATCCATCCTGGAATACTACCCAGGTGGTCAGGCTTAGAAGCAGGACCTTTAACCTGCTGAGCCATCTGACCACCCTGTGACTTTGCTTCTTAAGAATCTGGAAGGACCCATGTTTGTGACAATTTTATCTCTCCTCAGACTGGTACTGGTCAACCTCTTTGTCTTGTCCTCTCCTAGCCCTGCCAGTGTCAGTAAATGGTGTTACAATAACTGAACACGTTTTTATTGAATGACAGTGCCACTTCCGGGACCAGTGGCAGTCTTCTTCTATGTCCACCCCCACCTAGTGCCCCTGTCTAACCCTCACAGCACTTGCTAATCACCTTCACAACATTGCTGTTATTTGGAATTACTTTCTCCCAAAGTGCTTTGGTTTGGGTTTTTAATTAGAACCAGGGTCTAGCCATGCATGATCCTAAACCCCTGATCTTCCAGCTTCAGCCTACCTGCCAGGAGCTGGGATTATAGGCAGAGACTACAGTGACCAGCCAAAGGTTTGATTGTTTTTTAGATCAATTTTAGCCTCACAGCCAAATCAAGAGAATATACCAAGAGTTGTTATGTGCCCCTTCCTCACAGGACACAGCTTCTCCTACTGTCAGCTTTGACAGAGTTGTACTTTTGTTAGAGTGGGCACATCCTCACTGCCCAATCCATTATTCAAGGTTCAAGCATTGGCTGTATACACTCTGTGGTTGTGGACAAACGTGATAGGTTTCCATTATCATAGTGTGACACTGTACACTTGCTTGGTCCTGAAAACCTGCTGTGCTCTGGTGGCTTGGCCTGCTGTCCCTTTTAATGGCTAACAACTACTGACTACTGTTTTTCCCATTTTCCATAATGTCACAGTAAGAGCCATAAAAAGTAGCCATTTTAAATTTTCTTTCACTTTTGAGTTTAATTTTTTGTTCATTACGTAGATTTTTACCAAATAATCATGCAGGTAACCTTTTCCCTTCGGAAGCTTCAGTAGGAGTATGCAGGCAGGGACTCTGTCTGTCTGTCTGTCTGACCAAAGGCATTCATGATCCTTGTTGAATAAAGGACAAATTAATGTTATAGGAGAAACTCAAAATCCCAGTTCAAACAAGGCTGGAGTTTAGATGCTTGACATGTGTATTTATTATATACTACCTTGTTTGTAAACATTTGAGCCTAATTGAAACTTCCATTAACAATCAGAAATGCAATTTTATTTTTTAAAGAATGTACCTATGAATAATGTTTTCCATGTCCATGGATAGCTGGTTTCTAGGGAATGAGATTTTATGTCCTTGACTTGACCAGCCATGCTAGTCCTCTGCTTCAGCCAAGCTTTGACCACAGAGCAAGCGATCCTTGTAACAAAGATGGGTTAGGGGAAAGTTTCATGAACAGCAGCTAATGTGTGCTGTTCTGGGGTGCCTTAGAGAGAAGCTCCCCTTTACCTTCAGTGCCATAAATAGGAAGAGGCCCAAGTGAGCAGTGCTGCCTCTTCATGTCTGTCATATCCAAGAGGTGATATGGGAGCTAAGAGGCAAAGGAAAGCACCCAGATCAGCAGACAGAGATGTCATGAAAGACATTTCCTCTGGGCAGAGTTGAAGCAGTTGTTTTGGCAGTGTAAGTATTCAAGAGAAACGAAAGAATGAGTGAGCTGGGGGACTCCAGCTAGCTTGGCTTTAACTGGTTTCCCCGGCAATATTCACTTTGCCCGTATTCAGTAGGATGCTTGCTTCAACCTTTATCTTAAGCACTAGACAGAAAACACTTTGCAAAACAGGGTGCTGTCTTTGCTGCAGTAGATTTTACAGTGGACTGGCAGGCTAGTTTTTAATCCCAAAATCAATTACCTAATCATGGTACATGCTATAAAAGATTATTTGAAGATGTTGTAAGAGCAGTCTACCTAGAGGCACAACCAGCAGCTGAGAAAAGCTTCCCAAAAGAATGGTGTTTGCAGGGAAGCCTGTAATCCCTTCATTAACTGGGTATCTGAAACACATAGGAAGAGTGGACCTGGGACTGTCTGTTAGATTAGAGACCATGGCCCCCAAGCCATTGGCATATTTGGTAAAGATGATTTCTACATTTAGAGGCAATGCTGATGCTACTGGAAAATAGGCATTGATGGTACTAATAGGCAAGAAAGGTAGGGTCTTACTACAGTGTGTAAGTGCCTAAAATATTAGGAAGCTTGCCCGAGAAAACACTGGGAAATGAGGGTAGAAAAGAGCAGATTTGTCATGTGATGGGGAGTACTAAAAGCAGAAGAGTCTTCTCAGTCTATGACACAATGCTCCAGGGTGAGACCCACATGCCTGTCTTAGTGATGGGAGGTTTTCAGCCCTCTACAAAGCCCTTACATTTGCCAGACAAGCTTCCTCTCCAATCCCACAGTGCCTGTAAATGCTAGGTGTCATCGGGCTGTATGATGCTTGACTTCATGAAGTGCCTGTGTAGGACACTTGCTGAGCAGAGCATGAAGAATGGGGACTCTATGCACTGCAGGAAAACGCTGTAAGGGTGAGTCGTGTAGCCAGGCAGTGGTGGCGCACGCCTTTAACCCCAGCACTCAGGAGGCAGAGGCAGGTGGATTTCTGAGTTCGAGTCCAGCCTGGGCTACAGAGTGAGTTCCAAGACAGCCAGGGCTATACAGAGAAACCCTGTCTCGAAAAACAAAAAAAAGAAAAAGAAAAAAAGAGTGAGTCATGTAGAAAACAACACCTGAAACAGTTCAAAGCTGAAACTATTTCAGCAGAATGTTCTTTAAAGCTGGGAGGGTCCTGGAACTCTCCCTTGGATGATGATGCAGCAGGAGAGCGAGCTTGGGGAACAAGCAAAGAGTTAAGGTGGCATCTCAGATAGAGTGTAGTTTAGGAATGACTAAATCTTGGAAATGGAAAGGCCTGTGCACACAGTGCAGCTCCTGAGTTGTAAGCCACTTGTTTCCTCTCTCATGCTGGCATCCAGTGGAAAGTCCTTGGGGTTGCGTTTTTTAATGATCTATGGTGGAGCTGGCAGAGAGGATCACACCTCCAGTGGGAGGCTGACAGAAGAGATCACTGTTTGAGACCAGCCTGGCTGCAAAATGAGTTCCAGGTCAGCCTGAGCTGTAGTGAGACCCTGCCTCAAAAATTCCAAACAAAAGTGGAGCCACCGAGAAAGCTCGGTGGGTAAGGGTGCTTATCGTGCAAGTCTAGGGACTTAAATTCAACCCCCAAGCCTTTATAAAGATGGGTGCACAGTACTGGAGCCCTGTGCTTGTTTTCTGATCTCCAAACACTGTGGCATACACTTGGGACACAAATTCACATCATGTATGCACATACATATGCTCCATAAATTTAAAGGTCTGGGTTTCAAAGGTGGCTTGTATATTTGCCATAGTAATGCCTCTAAAGGGCTTTGCTCCTTGCTTTTTTTTAGGTTGTCTCTGACTAGTTTGTGTACCTGTTTCTGGGTGTTTTAGATCACTACTGTATGCCCATGTAAGACTGAATGGAGATGGGAAGGGGCAGAGGATGTCTGCTAGAGTAGAACCGAGAGAGCAGGCCAAGGAGACCTGTGGTCATGCTCAGTTCCTCCAATACTTGCTGTTCACAGGAAGAAGTCATGGTGCTGGAGAGGATCTTACTGCAGACCATAAAGTTTGACCTACAAGTAGAGCATCCATACCAGTTCCTGCTTAAGTATGCGAAGCAGCTCAAAGGTAAGGGGGGGGGTTCCGTTGTTGTTTGTAGTGCTGGGGATGCAACCCAGGACTTTTTCCTCTGTGGAGCAAGTGCTCTGCCTCTGAACCACATCCCAGTTGTTCCACAAAAACTTGCCATTATGAAATCAAGTCTTTTCACTTGACAGTACTCAGATTATGTTTCTCAAAAGAGGAAAACAGAAAGTTCCGTGTATCATGTACCCAGGCCATGGCTCACTCAGACAGTGCAGCAATGGAGCTGCTAATGCTTTTCCTTTATGCAGAAAGAGGTTCTGTCATCCTGTTGCCAAGTGACAGGAGACAGGGAAATGAGTCAGGATTTTAAATAGACTAATAAAATTAGCCTTGGAGCCACGTTTCCCATAAATGGTGGTTCAGTGTAGGTCACATAAAGAGTGCCAAGAGGTAGGATGTGAGCCTGTGCATGGCATTTGATGTCATTTTCTATACAAAGACTCTGCTGTACAGACACACAATAGATTTTTAGTAATTGCTTGTCACTTCCTGTGAATTGTTTCCACTATTTCCATTAATTTTCCCTTTTTCCATCCATTTCTAGGTGATAAAAACAAAATTCAGAAGTTGGTTCAAATGGCATGGACATTTGTAAATGACAGGTATGTTCAGATGTTGCTTGAATTGATGTTGTAAACGACTCAAGTATATGGACCATTTAGTCCAAACCTCTCATCTCTAGGTAGAAGAAACTGACATGCCCAGAGCTGACTCCAGGTCCTCTGCTTCTCCACATGGGTTTCTCTCACCCGTAGCTTTAGTGTGGTGTGAGGGAAATGAAGACTATGTACTCAGCTGGCACTGGACGGCTCAGGGCCGTTTGTTTCTTGTGATGATTTCAGAGCTTTAAATGTCCTTAGGGAGCCAGTGACTGGAGTTGCTCACAGTTGCACTCCATGGGCTGCCGAGAAGCATCTGGACTCTGACTTACAGACTGCTTGAGCAACCGTGCGGGTTCATCTGCAGAAAGCACTGTCTGGGTTCTTAGCAGCTAGAAAGAGGACGCGGCCTGCTCCTGTCTGTCACATTGTGCAGCAGCTGCTGACTTTCTTTAAAAAGCAAGTCAATAACCATGGCTTACAGCAGCTCATTTGGGTACTTAAAAACTTCCTTTCTTAATACATAGTACATTTGGTTCTTGTCGATTATTAAGTAAGCTGACTAGTTGCTAAGTATGACATCTAATTTCTGTATGTTGTTTTGGTCATGAATGTTAGCTATCACAATACAAACCGTCATTTTCTTTCCCTGTTGATCCAGTCTCTGCACCACCCTGTCACTGCAGTGGGAGCCAGAGATCATAGCTGTCGCAGTAATGTATCTTGCTGGACGTTTGTGCAAATTTGAAATACAAGAGTGGACCTCCAAACCCATGTACAGGAGATGGTGGGAGCAGTTTGTTCAAGATGTCCCTGTTGACGTTCTGGAAGGTACCTGGCGTGCCGAGCTTCCTTTTAAGAATGCTGGTGTTTAGTTGATTCTTTTCCCTGTGGAAAGTCTTTAAGAGTGGACTTTCCCAAACCAGTTGCTGTCCTGATTTTCAGTAGCATCTTTATGTTATCTAATATGATTTTCCTTTGTCTGCACATGAAGCTTAATGAACTAAAAATAGAGCTCGGTTTTATACACAGCAAAAACGGGGTGAATGTTCAAAATGTTGAAAGTTCAAAATGCAATTGCTGCTTATTAGTTCTTGTAAGAATCAGGTGATTATTTTCTTCACTAGGTCAAATTTGGTTTAAAATGTTGATTTGTGGTAAATGTAATGTTGCTGTCATTTAGACATCTGCCATCAAATCCTGGACCTTTACTCACAAGGGAAACAACAGATGCCTCATCACACCCCTCATCAGCTGCAGCAGCCCCCATCTCTTCAGCCTACACCACAAGTGCCCCAGGGGCCACAGTCACAACCATCTCAAGGCTCGGAAGCAGCCCAGCCTCAGCAGAAGGACTCACAGCAGTCAGCTCAGCAGCAACAGCAGCAAGCACAACAGCCCAAGAAACCATCCCCTCAGCCCAGTCCTCCCCGACAGGCTAAGCGCACAGTGGTGAGTGGGCTTGCAGTTAGCAGCATTACACTTTGAAGGTAGCACCATTTTTAAGGGGTTCTATGAATGCCCAAAGAAAGAGGTGAACCAGCCCACCAAAGTTTAGTCAGACTGTGCATCAAGGAGCCGGAAGGTTAGCTAGGAGGGCACTGCCCTTCTGCTATAGCCTCCCTGCCTCTCTCACCACAGTGGCCTCTGAACCCTGTTGGGCTCTGGTCTTATGTGTGCCCTGGAGTACTTGTAAAGTTGGTGGTGGAGCACCATCTTCCACATGGCAGCAGTCTGACCAGGGGAGGAAGCCATTTGTTCAGAGCCCCCACCAGAAAGCTCCCAGGCTTCTCATGCACCTAGGAGCCATGCTGTGCCTTTTGTCAGATGCTACGCTCTGCTGCTGTCACTGGTCTCTCCTTCACCCACGCTCTGCTCTGCTCACAGCTGTGCTTTCTTTCCTAACAGGTGGTTTCTCCCAAGGAAGAGAACAAAGCCACAGGTAAGTGGGTCTTCAGTTTCACCTGTCTCTGCAAACTTTCAGATGCAGATCAGCATTAACTTTAGAGCCCATGACTACCTTTTGTCTGCCAGCAAGGCTGCTGTTGTCTCTGCTCCTCATCAGACTGTGTATTTTTAGATTGTATTTTGACAGAAGGTGTCAGTAAGTGGAGACATTGCTGGCAATAGAAATATGTGCTTAGAAATACCTGTAAGCGTGTAGTCATGAGGGTGTGACTTTTGCAAGGCTGTTTATTGTGAGAGATGAATTAAGTCCATCCTAGAAGACAAGAGCAAGGGGCCAGAGACTCGCCTGTGGGCATCCAGAAGACACAGGTTGCTGCCTCACATCCTAGCTACTTAAGAAAGCCGAAGCACTTTTTAATGTTGGTGGGTTTTGTATTTTCACAAGTTACTTAATATGCTTTAATACTGGGCATAAGCAGGAAGTAGAATCTGAAGGACTCCAGAACAGGAAATGAGAACACACCATTTGCTTGTGTCGGTTTCCTGAGTTCTGGAGAGTCATGGTATAGCTTCATTGTTTCTGTTACTTATTTGAAGGCCCCACTGAATTATTCATAAAACTGTTGTGAGATCTTCAAGTTAATGCTGTATTTTTCTTAGCCTCTCTGGGAGAATGATGAGTTCAGTACGGGTGAATGAATTTTGGCTCCAGTAACAGGCATTGAGTGTATAAGAAACAGTGTGGGCTGTGATCCATGTCATGTGGGGTTTGCAGTAAAAATGAGCAGATGTGGTTCTGTGAAACAGAGAAGCTGCCCCATGGTGACCTTGAGGGAAGGCTCTGCCTCTGAGCAGCCAGAGCACTGAGATGGAACGATACGGGAAGCAAAGAACTGAGAGAGTGGGGCCAGACAGGCAGAGGTGTCTCATTAGTGTGCAAAGAATGCTCCCTCGAAAAGGGTTCAAAGTATGGGTTTGTGGTCCTAAGATGAGTCAGAGACCAGATCACATGGAGAATCGGGCTGTGTATAATGGTTGGCAGCTGTTGATGGCTTGCATGAGGTGAATGGCAAGATCAACCTATTTGCAGTCAGGGTCCTGACAGTAGACTAATGAATGGGATAGATGGTTAGGGATGGAAAGATTCTGGACACACCTTGGCAGTGGCCATCAGGCCAGACAATGGAGATCTGGGATGCACTGTTGACTTGGCAGCTCCCCATGCTATACAGCTTGTCACAACAGCCACTGAGGCCAGGCCAGCCCTTGGGCTGTCATCCTAGGGACGGTCAGTACAAAATCACCAGACTTTCGAGGCTTTTGTGGGTTACTTCTGCTTTTGCTTTCTGTTTTGAGACAGGATCTCACTAGGTAGCTCTGCCTGGCCTAGAACTCACTATGTAGACCAGGCTAGCCTAGATCTCACAGAGGTCCACCTACCTCTGCCTCCCAAGGGCAGTAAGAGAGAACATAGAGCTATACATAGGATTTGTACTGAGTACATGTTGAAATAAAGTGTTGGTATGCTGTGTTAAATGAGATAGGATAGCCTGTACATTTTCACTTGGTGACTAGAAAGCTGTGTGCTTTCATAGCTGTGCAGCAGCTATCATGGAGACAGCTTTAGTTGTCCTGGCTGTGGGAAGAGGAAAATGCCAGCTAACAGAGTTGGGAAGATGAGATCAAGAAGGACACTGACTTGAGGGTCCAGGGGCACAGTGTGTAGTCGGGGCTGTGTTCCAGAGAAGAGCTGGAGCTTACAAGTTTACTTATTTGTGCAAGCAGAACCTATTATCCCAGCCCCTCTGGAGGTGACATCTGGAGGGCCCTGAGCTCAAGGCCATCCTGGGGCTGCAAAGTGATACCGTGTCTAAAGCCAAGGAAAGAGTGCACCTGTACTGCAGAGAGGGTTCCTAGGCTGAGGAAGGAGAAGATGGGGTGAAGGGCTATCTGGAGACCTGAGAAAATGGTCTACAGTATGGGAAAGAAGCCAGTAGAAGGGCCAGAGCCAAGCTGCTCTATAATTCCAGGACAAAAACAAACAGGATGAAGCTCAAGGTCAGCCATGAGCTTCCTGTCTGCTTAGGGTCTGGTGACCTGGCACTTCCTGTGGGAACTGGTGGGAGAGCATCTTATTCTGCCTAAGGCTGTGCTGTTGCCTGCACCTGGATTGGTGCTGTCAAGCCTGCGAGTTCCCCCTTCTACTCACATGCCTCCAGATCTCCTCATCCACAGTTAATGCAGCGCTAATAGACCGCCAGCTGGAAATCAATACCTGAGAGGGAGCAGGAAGGTAGACATAAGGATTGTCTTGGAAGCACCAGGGGCTGGTAACATGATACTGTAGTGCAGGGTTGTCTGTGTGCTGAGCCCGCACTGCCCACCCTAGTTGTAGAAGGACTTGTGACCGAGTGGCAATGTGCTGACAAAGCATTTGGCTGACCTTGTCTGATGAGGTATCTTGAGCTATACTGGAACTCTTATCAGGATTAGTTCGGTCGTGGTGACTGCAGCCCTGCTCCTGTGATGCCTTGCTCATGTCTGCTCTTTTTCTCCAAAGACCTCTGCTGTGTGGTTCAGTTAATATGAGAGGGTGTAAGTGACTTTTTAATCCCCTTTCTTTTAGAACCACCACCACCACCTAAAATTCCCAAACTTGAGGCTGCTCACCCACCATTGCCTCCAGCACACCCACCTCCAGGTATGTGCCTACTGACACTACTTACCCAGGGCCTTTGGGACCGTCTACTGGAGTGATGACTTAGGGGGTTCTACAGAGTAGCTGTTTGCACGGAGCCTTTAAAACTGCTAGTTTCACAAACTAGGTATGTGTAGATGCTGTACACTTGCTGAGTCTGCACACCCAGAAATACTGAATTGCATGAAGTCAATGGATTTGAGAGAAAACACTAACAGCCGAGAAATGCTTATCCAGGCCTAGACAGAGCTGCTCTTAGGCTGCAGTCTCTCACCTGCTTCCTGTTGGCAGGATGTCTTCATGGTGTGTTAGGAAGAATGAGCAGTTGTTCAGAGTCACTGGAGAGTAACATAAAGTGTAGAGTCTCAGCAGTACATGAGATTAGGAGACTTCCCACACAGCTTTCTTTACCTGTCTTCCTCTTCAGAAACTGGCTCAGGAGAGCTGGTATGTTCAGGGGCCCTGTACCTCAGAGTCAGGTTGTGCTCCTGACTAGCTTCAGCTCCGGAGCACATACCTATAGCAAACAGCTGCTGAGTCGCTTTCTCTGTTCGAATACCTTCACAGAAGCTCGAGTTCTGGGAGGATAGAGGTTATGTGTTCTACGTGGAGCACATTCCCAAGTCCCCAGGTTAAAAGAAAGGCACAGCATCTCAATGAGTGCTCCACAATGCTGTGCTTAGCTTGAGTGGGATGTGGCACATGTAGGGAGCCCAAGGAAGTCAGCAAGTTGTTCCTGCCTGTGTTCAAGGCAAGACAGAAGCTACTATAGGTACCTCAGGTTTTGTCCCTACCCTGTAGAGCACAAGAATTCCTGCTCAGTTGGCTGCAGAACTGCCCAGGACAAAGGCAGTACCTGGGAGCCAGATCAGCTCCAGAAGGGCCCTGGTTTGAGCAAGTGTTGCTTGGCAACCATTGCTCTTCTGTAGGGAGATGTGGCAGCAAAGAGATGAGTGAGCTAAGCTGTAGGTACTCCCTCAAACAGGGTCCCTGGGATTGTGTGGGAGCTGTCTTTGTAAGATTAGAGGATTTGTCAGTGGTAGAGAAAAGCAGAGCTAGCTGTATGACCTACAGAAACAGGAAAGTCAACAGTCGGGCTTAGGGGACATTGGGGACCTTGTGTGGCAGCAGCAGACACAGAGGTGAGACACCTGCCCAGCACAGTACAAGGGCAAATACTCTGGGAACTGGATGAGCAGAGCTAAGGATTACGGTACTCAGGGGTGGGTGGGTGGGTTGGTTGGTTGGTTGGTTGGTTTTATCAGTTTTGGGGGTTTGTTTTCTTGAAATAGGGTCTTCTGTGTAGCCTAGGCTAGTCTTGAGACATTATCCTTCTTTGTCAGTTTCTCAGCTGCTTAGGATCACAGGTAGGCACCACCTACACCTGATCTAGCAGTCACTTTCTTAGAGCTGGAGAAGCATATTTACATCCCGGGTAGTCATGGAGTGACACAGGAGCAATTGAAGGGTTAGACTTTGTGCACATGTCTTTCTTAGTTTCTGGAACCAGCGGGCATTTGTCTGACCATCTGTTGGGGGAGGGGGTGGCTGCTGAGCATCCCAGTCGAGGCCCTCTGGCATATCTGTTGCCAAGCCAAAAAGTCAATTTGCCTTCAGCTTGGTGAGGACGGGGTATAGCAGGTGCCAGTTCTAGAACACATGAAAAGCAATGCTCCTTAGTGCTTGGGCCGGTCCTCACTATCCCATGCCCATCTGCCCAGTTAGGACCCAGCAGCAGTCATTCACACAGGGCTCCTGAGGAGCTAGAACTGCTCTTCACGACCTTACTTCCCCTAGGAGGCATCTGCAGCCAGCAGGTTTGCTCCTGTGATTGGTGTTCCTTCGAATAGCCTTGTGAAGGGACACTGTATTTTATGTGTAAGGTGCTTTGCTTGCTTGTGTGTCTGTGCAACACATGCATGCCTGGTTCTCACAGAGGTTTAAAGAGGGCATTGGATTCCCGGGAACTGCAGTTAGACAGTTTTGAGCTGCTATGTGTAGGTGCTGGGAACTGGGTCCTCTGCAACAGCATCAATGCTCCAAACTCCAAAGCCATTTCTCCAGCCCAGGACACAATTTCTAAGTGCATGTGTGATAGAGACTAGGGGTAGGGAGTTCTGGGATCTTTCCCAGAGGTCTAACCATGACCCGGGGATCACAAGCCAAAGCCTACAGTGAGGTTTAGGAGGAATAGTTATGAGCCATGGGCATATCTGTGGTCTGTTGTGGAGTCTCAGGAGTGCTGCTGCTTCTCCTTTGGATCTGAAATGACAGTGGGCTGGATCTTTCTACTTTTAGTAAAATAGACCGAAAGGCCACTTTTGTGGAGTGCTGGTTTCTGATGACTTTTATCTCATCTCTGTCATTTGACGGGCTCAGGCTTTGGGAGTGGAGACTGGTCAAAAGCCCCTGTTTGTGCTAGGAGAGGTGAACTGGGCTGAACCTGCTTGTGCTTTGTGTACCCAGTAATTGGGGAGAGGACCCAGCATCACTGGGGACAATAGAGAAGGCCTATTGGGTGGGTCACAGGCAGGAACTAATGGTCTCTAGACTTACTGGGCCACAGAGGTAGTAGCCATTCCTTGCTGTACTGTAACATTGCCTTGGAAGGTGGCAGTGCCTCACCCAGTGCCCATGAATAGTTAGGCTGCCAGGGGGAACCTAAAAGTTGCTTGGTCCTCTTGGTAGCAGGGCTTCCTACTCCAGAACAGTTGGGCCAGCAGCTGAGCATTGACATCTCTTTCTTCTCCAGACCGGAAGCCTCCCCTTGCTCCTTCCTTAGGTGAGGCTGAAGCAACTGGTCCTGTGGAAACAGGTGACCTCCCCAAAGTCCAGATTCCTCCTCCAGCCCACCCAGCCCCTGTGCACCAGCCCCCACCATTGCCACATCGGCCTCCACCCCCGCCACCCTCCAGCTACATGACGGGGATGTCTACCACCAGCTCCTACATGTCAGGAGAGGGCTACCAGAGCCTGCAGTCCATGATGAAGACGGAGGGGCCCTCCTATGGTGCCCTGCCCCCAGCCTACGGCCCGCCTGCTCACCTAACCTACCACCCCCATGTCTATCCCCCCAACCCACCTCCACCTCCTGTTCCTCCACCCCCAGCCTCCTTCCCCCCACCCACCATTCCTCCCCCTACCCCAGGCTACCCTCCCCCTCCTCCTACCTACAACCCCAATTTCCCACCCCCACCCCCACGCTTGCCCCCAACTCATGCAGTCCCTCCTCACCCTCCTCCAGGATTGGGTTTGCCACCAGCCAGCTACCCACCTCCAGCTGTCCCTCCTGGAGGGCAGCCCCCTGTTCCCCCACCCATCCCCCCACCTGGCATGCCACCTGTTGGTGGACTAGGGCGGGCAGCCTGGATGAGATAACGTGATGCCCCCCCCCCTTTTTTTTTTCTTTTAAGAATTGTTTTCCAACCAACTTGAAGAGTAGATTGAGGGGCAGCAGCAGGGCACCTTGCTAGACAGTTGCAGTGTGGGAGGGCTGGGCCCTGGGATGAACTGTGCGCTCTGGACAGTGCCTGTTGTGGTGTGATCACATCCAGTCTCTGCTGCCGTCAGTGTCCTGCACTGGGTTACTTTATACTAGTGAAGACGTTAAGTAGCCACATTGGCTCAGTTAATAGCTTCAGTGAGGAGTGACTAACCTCTAGAAATCAGTGCCTAATTTTCCTGGGAACTAACTTTCAGTATCCATGTCCTCCTGTCTGCAGTCGGGCTGCTGTCCTTCTATTCTGTGGCTTCTCTCTGTGGCCCCTAGTAGGTGAGGTGAGTCCCCACTTAGCTTGTAACTCTGTCCTCTATTGTCATCTGGGGGGCTGCCTTTCTAGGTGGCTGTCTCCTTCCCTCCAGGGAGAAAGGAGGTGTGTACTTGGAAAATAATGTATGTTTACATCTCTTTGCAAAGTCTTGTACATAGAGAGATATTTTTTAAGTGTGAATGTAACAACATACTGTGAATTCCATCTTGGTTACAAATGAGAATCCTTCAGAATCCAACCCAAATAAAATCAGTTCTGAAACTACCCTGTTTGTGTGTGACCTGAGTAGAGCCTCTTTCTACCTCAATAGCTCTGTCCCGTGGCCTGTGCCTCCTTTGGAGGAACCAGTGTTCTGGGCTACACAAGCTTCTACATGGATCAGGCTTGGAAACCCTTTTGTGGTTTTCACTGCTCATCGGGAATCTTCACTATCCAGTGTGGGGCCAGCTGCCTGCCCAACCAGCGGTCAGCTCACAACAGAGACAAAAAACCACTATACACCCAGCTCCGAGGCTCACAAAGAGGCCTTTATTATCTAGTTCAAAGTAGACACTGTCACAATCTTATATGTTACTCCTTTTACTAAAATAGTTCAAATCAATGCTTTTACCACACTATCAAAAGTTCTATTTTTTTTTTCTCTCTCCACAAATCAAAGTGGTTCAATAGAAGGTAGAAACAGCTGAAGTGCGCAGGCTCCAGCTCTACTCAGCCAGGGCAGGAGGGGGCAGCTGCAGGTCTCACCACCAACTCCTATATAAGACTGGCCCAGGGCAGAAACCAGGTGTGCCAGCCCCTCCCGAAAGCAGCACACTTCCCCCACAGTATGAAAATAGACACCTCTGCCACTCTGCAGCCATGCATTGAGTTTCTTTTAAAAAAAAAAAAAAAATCAGTAGTATGTCTCTCGCTTCCTCTCAAGTTTCAAGAAAGAAAAATGAAAGGTCACTTTGTCTTTAAACACTGGCGTGTGGCTGTTGAACGAGAATGAAAATGCTCAGCAGAGTCTGACTCCAGGGAAGGCCAGGCCACCTAGGTGGGGCCGGGTGACCTGTCACAGTGGGGGGCGGAGCCAGTACAAGCATAATGTCAGCTTGAGTCAGCACTTCCAAGGCTGATCCAGAAGGGAGGGGTCACGGAAGACCACCTGCCCTCCCCAGCCCAGGGCTCAACTGGGTTGCTGCTGGCCACTCCTGTTTGAGAAAGGACACAGGCTATGAGCCAGCCCACTGCTGAGGGCTGGGTTATAGCTTGTTCCACCCCACACAAGAGCAGAGGGGTCTACAAGAAACTTCAGATTCCCAGGATGCCTCTGCACCATTAGGGACAGGGTCACACCTCTCCAGAAGGGAAAGGTCACTTCTAGGCTTTTCTTTCTTGGCCTGTCTTCAGGTTCCAGGAGCTCTTATTATTGCTTATTTCAGAGGTGGCTAAACTATCCTGATACAAATTTGACCACCTTATGTGGGCCCACATACCTTAACATTATTCTGGGGTTCCTTGGCTTCAAAGAACCAGGAAGGGTCTTGCCTGCCCAGCAGCCCACTTAGAAATTACCCAGTACCAGGGCCAGCAGGTGGAGTTCCAAGTTTTATCACTTGACCATACGGCAGCTCCTAGAAAGAGCTTCCCAGTGACACCAACAGCCAGAGCAGTAGGCCGGTCCCCTACAGCCCCTGCACAACACTCCCTGAGCACACCGAGGGCCATGGGCCTTTCCCCTGAGAGTGTGGGACCCAAGGGTGTGGGCAGCAAAGGTGCTGGGAACAGCCCAAGGTTTCAGGGCCTTGGCTGGTTGGGGAGCAAGGATGCCACCCACCTTCTTGGCCTGTCCCCTCTGCTCACAGAGTATGGGAGGGACCTGAGGTGAGGACAAGCTCTTTGGGCTTGCTGCATGGGGCTCTGAGTGCCACTGCATGAGAACAGCTGATTAGTGTGGATGTAAATACACTGTACGGGTGAAGCCAGCAGGGTGGCCAGGATATCTGAACGGTTCACAAAAAGCACCCGAGTTCCTTGTTTTCCTCACACCATGTTAGAGAACACCCTTCAGTCAGGCATTGTCTGCACTGAAGCACGCATTTGACTCCCAGGTCCCTTGGGGGGAGGGGCTAAGGCTCAGATGTGACCTGTGAGGAGACAGCATGACAGACAGGCTGGCCTAGCTTGTTCCCAGTAGGTTACCACCTGGGCTCATCCATCCTGAGGACAGAGGCCGGCCAAACTGGGGTAGTTTCTAGAGTGAGCAAAGCCAAAAGGGACCTCTCGGGGCCCAGAAAAGCTGAGTGGCTTGCTGAATTCCACAGAGCACATTAAAGCCAGAACCAGATCATGCCCCTTCCTTCCCAGGGAAAACTCATTCGGGGCGGCTCCTATAGCTCCATCCGTAGTGACCCAGAGCACACTGAGGGGGAGGAGGGTCACACTGACGGTGACCCAGGGCAGTGGCCCAGTTCTACCTGCCCATTGAGAATGCCGAGCTCAGCCCAGACATTCTCCAGGACTTTCCTATGTTGCTGTAAACCAGAAAAGGAAACCTGGCAGAAGAGACCTAAGAAGTGGCTAAGCCTGGCATGGGCAAGGAGACATTACTGAAGGAGTGAATGCTAATGAGCAGCAGCTGGCTTCGGGGTGGCTGGGCACCGACCCCCCCAGGTGACAGACAGCAAACCCTGAGCTCCCAGCCAGCCATGGACACATGGGAGCCAGTGCTCCATGACCCAGGGTCCTGGCTCTGGCAGGGTAGCAGAAAAGCGTCACCTGTGTCACAATTCAGGCTCTGGTGGCTTCTGTCCAGTGTAAGGGACAGTCAGTTAGAATACTTGTCGAAGGACTTCTACCAAGAGCAGGGCACCTCCCAAGACATTCCCTTGGCTGGAGTCTCAGAAGCTTCTTGCTAATGGAACATGGAGCTCAAACAGGGAGTCAGGATGCCTGGCCACTTTGCTGCAGCAAGCAGGCAGTGGCTTCTTGTCTTCCCAAGGTTTGCTGGTGAGGGAGGCAGGAGGTGGAGGCCTGGCTGTCAGTGTCACACCAGAGCAGCCAGGGTGGGCCGTGTCCTATGTACAATTCACCACGGAGAAAGATGGTGGCTAGGCCAGAGTTTCTGCCAGGTCTAAGGCCTCAGACTGGAGGCAGGGCCAGTCCACGTCCACGGAGAAATGGCCCTACAATGGCCCCTTGAACTGATTACCAGACAGGTGCTGCCGGATGGAGGGCTTGGTGCTGGCAGCGTCCCCCAGTTTCCTCCAGACCACCTGTGAGGAGGCACACAGTGTGAGTGGAAGGCTCGCCCCAAACCTACCCATTGGCCTCACCTCCCTACTGTCTACTGTCTTACCACCCTGCAAAATCACCCATGTCCTCAGAACCATGGAGCTGGGAGAGAAAGCTGAGGCCACAGGAAGGAGAGGTGCTGAGACTTGGCCTTTGCCCACTGTCAAAGTCATGCTTGACCCCCATTCCTCCAACAGCAGGCTACTGCTAGGTGCAAGCTCATCCTTGAAGATGTCCAGCGTGGTCCACAGACTCAGGGGACAACCTGAGGTGCACTCAGGGCATCCACCCAACCTAGGCCCCAGATTCAGATCCTGTGAAACCACCCTCCTGCTGGCTTCTGTGAGGGTCCGATGGAGATGGCAAGTGGGGGATGGGAGAAAATATTCCACTTGTATGGTCAGAGGCCACCAGGGGGCACTAGTGAGCAAAGAAACCAGCGCTCAGGCTCGGTCCAGAGTCCCAGGCCTGGCACTACTTGGAAGGGAGAGATCTGGTGAGAGGTCAGGGGCCTCTCAAAGGACGAGGTATGGTGGGTGGCTCCCAAAGCCAGTCACCCTCCCTAAGTCATAGCTAATCGAGTGAGAAGCAGGTGGCTACTCTCCCAGGGTCCAGGCCCAGGCCCAGGCCCAGGCCCAGCCTCAGCCCCAGCTCCAACCCCAGGCCCAGCCCCAGCCCGGAAACTGCCTCACGTTGCACATCTCTCGAACAATGGCCTTCTCCTTCTCGCTCAGGTCCTCCTCACAGCTGTCTTGAAGCTGCCGGTCAAGGTTCTCGTGTACTTCCAGAACCTGAAGGGAAAGGGGTCAGGAGGAGGCCAGCAAAGAGCAGCTACCAAGGAAACTAGGATGGTTGGGCAGGGACTTCAGGTGGGCTTGCTTCAAGAGCCACCAAAGGACGTGACAGCCTGTACCCATCCGCGTGGGACACGGCAGTCACTGGCAGCTCCCATTGTGACTGAGGGTCCGAGCACAAGGTTAGGTGAGGACCATGGTATACATACAACATAAACTAGGAGAGCCCTGGGGCAGGACACCAGAGTCGTGAAACCTGCATGCTTGTGCCCAGAGGCACCAGGCTGGCCTGGACCAGCCTCACTCCCAACCCGGGCCTCTCTTTGGCCTTAGGGGAACACTTGCCCTCCTATACCAGGTCAGTTCCCTCAGTAGCAACACCTCAGGCTGAGCAGACAACTGACACACTCAAGACTACATCCAGCACAAGTCCCACAGTGCTCCAGGCAACTTTGCATCCCCAGCCACCAAAGGGGACACAGTCTCCCACCCCCAGCTCAAGTGCCCCAAGCTTGAAGATAGCACCGTGGGGACCTGGGTGCTATGAGCCCATAGTCCCATCGTGTGCTCAGGAAGGGGCAAATGGCACATTTTACCTTCATGGCGTGCACAACAGCCTCGGGCTTCTGTCCTGCCGAACTGTACACGGTGGAAGGGGGTGAGGGCAGCTCGGGTACGGGGCAGGCTGGGCCCTGTGGAAAGAACAGCATAGATGAGCCCCCCTGGCTGGGTCCCAGACGCCTGTCACTGAATGGACACCGGCTTGAGTTACACGGAGCCAAAACCCAGCCTGGAGGAGATGGGGTTAGGGGTAGGAGGCTAGGAGCTGATATCTGCTGGCTAGTACTCACGCCACCTCTTCTGTAGATTACATGGTGGTGGCTTGCAGAACAAAAGGAGGGGGGGCGCAGGAGGGCACACAAGACCACCCTTGTTGTTCTGCAGATGAAGCACAAGCATCCTGAGAGAGCCAGAGATTCATGTCACTCAGCAGGCTGAGGCTCAACCCCACTGTCCGAGTCTAAAGCCCACCCGACCCATCCTAAGCCCTGCGCCTGCCCCTTGGCCCAGTCCTGGCCACCTGGGTGGTGAGTCAGCTACCGGCCACATATTCAAAGGTAAGAGTTGAGGATAGACTGGGCTGGGTGAGGAGGGGACCCAGTCCTTCTGAAGCTGAGCATCTCATCTATTAGAGCACTTGTCCCAGCCTCCCTCCAGCTTCCCTCCCTCCCTGCCTTGGGCTATAATTACGGACCACAGGGCATGTAAGCAAACATCAAGAAGTGCCTCAAGAACAAGTAGGAAGGGTAAGTCTTCTGTAGCCAGAGCACTAGATGGCTGTACACGGGTGCCTGGGGATCAGCCTGAAGACAGAACTACTCCCTCTGCAAGACTTGGGCCCTGAAGACTCCTCCCAGCAGTCAACGAAGCTGACCTAGGAGGACTGATTCCCATCCAGCCAAGGCCATTGGGGCTAGGCCACCATACAGGCCCTGTAGAGATTTTATGGTTGTCCTTAGGCCCAGGGCCTTCCAAGGACAGCCTTCTACCAAGCCCATTTCTCTCGGGCCACCAGGCAAGGACGCTCGCCAGGGCCTCACAGGCTGATGACACCAGTGCCAGCACAGGCATGGGGGCTCTGCCCCAACAAGACTTGGGATCTAGGAAGGCCAGAGTTGGGCATGGTCCCTTTAACTGGGACTTGATTCGTGCCTTGGCCTATTCTGAACCTCAGTTTCCTCCTTTCCTGTATCCTACGTCACAGGAAGCATGCAAAACATGGGAGAATGCCCAGTGAGTGTGTTTCTAACTGTAGCCCAGGCTGCATAGTTAGGAAACAGGGAAACCAAATGGGGAAAGGGAGTGGGTAGGCGAGGATATCTTACCCTCGCTCGGGGTTGCTGCCCAAGCTAGGCTACACTTGAACAGAGGCCACTCTTCCCCCACCGGCCAGCAGAGGGTGCCAGCCAAATGAATAAAGAGGGGTCTGGTCCTAGCATGCCATCCTGTGGTGCCCCCACCTCTCCCTATGCCTACTGCCACCCTGCCCTAGGGAAGACCCCATCCCCAGTTACCTCTGACGCACCTGGCCTGCTTCCTCATCAGTACCAGTTTCTAAGGGACTGCTAGGGGCCCCTCCAGGAAGCAGGTACAAAAGAAATGCAGGAGGCCAGCGTTAGATTGCAGAGCAGTCTAGCACTCCTGGCTTCAATCACCCCCAGGCATCTGGTATCAGGGAAGGGCAGGGCCTGGGGCCATTGCTCAACTCTTAATGACTGGTTAGAGACTGAGGTATTGGGGTTAGGGTTGGGCTTAGCATCACTCGGGCCCACAGAGGACCACCCCCAATCACCAAAGCATTGGGCAGGGCAGTCCAGAGGGATTAAACAAATCCATCCCACAGGTGAGGACAGTGAGCTTGCCCAAGTCAGCTGGTGTACACAAGTCTAAGCCTGGAACGCGTGTCTCTGCCACCCCAGAGTTTGAGTTTAAAGACCAGCTTTTCTCAAGGTACCGAGCCACGCCTTAATGTTCCTGTCAGCGTCTCCACCAGAGGCTGGCGGCAGGGAAGGGAGGGGTACACATACCCACCCACTTTTATCAGGGGACTTTCAACGTTTGACCTTGCTGCCCTATTGAACCCTAGGCACCTTAAGGAGACCGGCCCCAGTATGGAAGAGACAGTGACCGATGGCAGTGACAGCACTGAGGGTCAAGGTGACCAGCCAGGCCCACAGCCTTGACCTTCGAGCCTTCGTCCCCTGCATGCAGTAGCCTCGGTAACTGCTATGGCTGGCATCCACGGGGGCACTCCACCCAAAGTGCTTTTCACCTAAGCTCCCCCTGCCTTCTGCCCTTTGGCTCACTATCCTAAACAGATGACTTGGAGGTCTTCAGTTCATAGCCCTCATGGAACAGAGATATCCCCTGCTCTACAAGCCCGCACTGACCCCTGACCTCCAGGCCCATGTGGGCACTAGTATGCCTTTGCCCATTAGGCTGTGCAGTCTACTGGCTTATAAGGCTCACTTTCTCCTCCCCAGAGCAGAATGGCAGCCTTTCTTATGGAGTGAGACACATGATCCCCTCCCATGGCCTCCACCATGAAACCTTCCAGAACATTCCCACATTCCAATAGCCTTCTGTCAGCACTGCTGAATCCTGGGGGGTTGTCCCCTTGGGGCTACAGGAAGTGGCCTGGCACCTGGCAGGCTGACCCATCACCAGAACCAGCACCGCACTTCATGGATGCCAGCATTTGAAAGCCTTCAGTTCACGATGCCCAGCAGGCTGCTGTCAGTCTTCTACGCCAGCAGAATGGAGGAGAGCAGAAAGCAGGACTAAGAGGGGGAAGGCCTGAGGAACCAGCCCCTGGGTGGCATTCGCTTAGCTCTCTGAGCCTTCATCACGAAGCAATTAGAGCGCCATTCGGTCACGGGGCTCCTGGATAAACATTTGCATTATCTACAGTCAGTGGGCTCGGCTGCCTGCACAGTGTCAACAGATGGAGGAGGTAGCCAGGCTTCGGAAGAGAAAGCGCAAAGGACAGCTGCCAGTGGTAGCAAGAGCCGTCTTGTGCCAGCACTGTAGCCCACAGAAAGGCCGCCATGGTCAGCCTTGCTGCCCATTGGGGGGCGGGGGTGTGCAGAGCAGGAGAGGGACCTGCATACTTCCCAGGAAGTCCTGTACTGGAAGAGCCTAGCGCACAGGTGTGAAGTGTGTGAGCAGCCACAGGGACTCCCACAGGGATGCTCCTGTAAGCCTGAGCAAGTGAGGGTTTGTGTCTCACTGTCCCACAACCCTCTCTGTACCGGGTGGACAAACACAAATGGATGGTCACTTCCTGAGAGCGGACACCAAGCAGTCACCTGCTTCTCATCCAAGGCAGGGCAGACAGAGCCCAGGTGAGCATGTGGCAGATGACCCTGGAGGCCTGTGGGGGTCCTGGTACACAGCCCATTAACTTACGAGGCTTTGTCCCTCAGCTCTTAGGCCAGCAGGCTTCCTCTCTGCTACAGAGTCACAGACAGCGCAGAATCTGGTGCTCGGCCTGGTGGCCCCCTGCCATAGCCTCCACACACTGCCCTGGAAGTTGAGCAATGCATCTATCCAATGCTTCGCTTCTTACCTCCTCACAGGGTCCCCATGAGGTGTCAAAGTTGTAGGAGCCTAGGACCTTGTCCCAGAAGGGTAGAGTAAGGAAGGGCGCTCAGGGCTGGCCTTCCAAGCTTGCCCTAGACACAACTGGGGCGTCAGGCAAAAGCCCAAAGACTTTTTTTTTTTTTTTTTAACCATAAGCCACTCGGATGCCCTGGGCTGTAACCAGCCTGTCCAGCCTCTATCTGTCCCCTCTGGAACTCTGAGCAACGATTCTGAAGGTTCCGGACCAGGAACAGTGGGGACCTTTGGTGGGGACACTTACGTTCTGTAGGACTTCCTGGTAGGAGGGCGGCAGAGATGCCAGCTGGGATTCTGAATGGTATGGAGAGAAGCCTTTCCGAAGGGTCCGGAACTCTCCGGAGCCTGCCTGCTAGGAGGGAAAAGAAGACAGTCAGATCCAGGGACAGACAGACGAAGGGTCAAGGCCCCTAAGCCAAGACCCTGCCCTAGCCCAGGCACTGTTCTTAATAAGCACGTCACCCTCTACACAGCGACTTGTCTGCTCAAGCACACCCTCCCAGGTGCTCATTACAGTTCACAGGCTACCCATCAGACAGAGAACCCCATCCCCTCAAAGCAAGCCTGGGCGGTCAGAATCCACAAGAGCCAGTGCAAACCAGAATAAGCAGGAAGGATGGACACACGAGTATGCTGCCCTGAGGTGGCTCCCTTAGGAGGGAAAAAAAAAGAATCCCTGTAAGCCAGGCTAGTGACCCAAGACCAGGGGCCAGAGTCTCTAAGGGCCAAGGAAACTGCAGGGTGAACAAGGCGTGGTCCAGGCTGTCCACCTCCCAGGTCCAGCCCCACAGAAGACAGCCTTCCTTTCTAAGCCACCAAGACTTCAAAGGAAAGGAGGAACCCACAAGGCAGATAAAAACTGCATTGGAATGTCTATAAATCAGCAGGCTGCTGAGTTCCCCAGACAAAGCAGGAAGGAAAGAGGCCAGGCTGGCTGGCAGGAAGCAGGCAGCTGTGCAGCAGCCCTATAGAGGGCTTCCTCATCCCACCCAGGGGCTCCCTCATCCATCCTGGAAGAGATCCCCACATTCCATTGCTGACCTCCTGCCAGTCACAGGGCCTAGCCCCCATTTCTCAGCCCACCACCACCACCACCACCCAACTGCTAGGGCTGTGGGCCTTAGCCACCTGCAGGGGGAGACAGTGAAAGCTCAGACAGAAGACAGAGGTACCCCGACCACCAGACAAAGAGGTTGGGATAGTCACTCCACACCGCTATACCATCCCCAACCTGTGGAGACCACAGAGTCCAGCCAGAAAAGTCTGCCAACCGGGCAATGGGTTATACAGGGGTCTGGTGGGCTATGTGTGTTCAAAGGTCAGGGAGCAGGTACAGAGGGGTGGGGTTGTTTCCTCAGCCTTAGGTATGACCCAAACTCATGTGGGTACCCAGAAGCCTCCTGAGGTAACACTACATGACTCTTAACACTAGGCATGGCCCCAGCCAGCATCATGTGCAAAGAGATAGCCCAAGAGACCTCATGAATGGAGGGCGGTAGCCATCAGGTGGGACTGTGGTACCCTGGCCATGGATTTGTAGAGGCCGCTACAAGGCATTAAAGGCCACAGAAAAATCAATTCTCCCTGCCACAAGGACCAGTGGAGTGCTCTATGACCAGGTCTCCAGGATAGAGACTTTCCCAACTGTCCCCAGTACTCCTTAACTCTGCTGTGAGTGACCCTTTCCACAGCCACCATGCTTCCCTGAGGGGTTACCCAAGCCCCACTCAAAGCCCTAAACTAAATCACGGCTGCCTCTCCACCACTACAGAAGAACACTTTTCAGCAGAGAGCACCTTTGAAAGTCTAATGAGCTCTCAATGTTCATACATAAACACATCTATCAGTCCTCGTGGGACCTTGCCTACCAATGCTGTTCTGTGGGGACATGGAGACGTCCCTGCCACTTTGCTGTGACTGGTGGACAAAGCCCAGCAGAGAATGCACAGTGATATTCCATTTGGCCACAGAACCAGGACTGGCAACAGATTGTAGCCAGGTTTGTTTCCCGAGAGCCCACATCCAAGAAGGCAGGATCTGTCCTGTCCTGTCCTGCCCACACATAGGATTATGTTTAGGCTGGGCCTCCCTTCCCATGGCTTTTCTGGCCCTCAATCAGGCAGGCTCCTGAGCGGCCTGAAACTGAAAACACTGTAGTATGTGCTAAGGCCCCATCCCCTCCCACCCGCACCCCTCCACAGAGTCCTGGGTAATTTCCTTGGGTGGGGTGGGGGTTTCTAATTAGCAGCATGCAACTCCTCACCCCTACACTTTGGGTGAGCATCTATAAATGTTTGCGTGTGCACAGGACTTTATTAGCAAGCCACAGAAGCAGGCAGGGGAAAACGCACATAATCTCTCATTAAGGAGCAATGTGACTAATGACGCATCAAATGAGTAACCACTGACACACTTAAAGCCAAATTAAAAACACTGCTAGTTGCCGCCTAGAGCCCTGGGCAGAGCAGAATTCCTGTTTTCATCATGGAGGGGGAGGCAGGAGCTGCAGACCCCTTGAAGGGCAGGGCATTTGTCATGGTGGAGCAAACAGTCTTACAGGGAGTCCACATGCCCTGACATCCTAGGGGGAGGTTGGGTCTTCCTCAGCCTGCTCCAGGCTGGAACAAGACTTCCAAGTCCCTGCAGCTGCAATAGCTAACCCCCTTCCCCTCATCTGAGCATACAAAGATGCGCGTTTTCTGTCCACTCCTAAGGCTTCTGAGGGGCAGCATGAGGATTCTGAACTAGAAATGAGGAGACCCAGGAAGCCACGGGGTCACTGGCTCTGCGACCTCAGAATTAAGGGCAGTTCAGGCTTCTTCCCAAGGCCAGCACCTGATACCGCCCATTTAGTGCCTAGTCCTGCCTTGGTATGTGACCTTTGGTTACCCTACTGATACTGCCTTCCTATTTGCAGGAATTTCTGCATATGGAGCCTTCAGGGAGGAGGAGCCTCATGCTGGAGAAACCCAGGCAAGCATTGTCAGAGAAGTAGTGAAGGAGGTTACCCTTCTGTGACCATGGCCCACCCACCTGAGATGCTTTGCTGGGGAAGGTGGATGTCAGGAGGCTGTGCCAGAAACCCCTTCCTGGGCTGTGCTAGAGGGAGCATGCCTCACGCATCTCCCTGCTCCAGAATTTCTCCCTAAACCGTGCCATCCGTAGGCAGCTCTCATGTGTTCACGAGGCACTTGCAGGGAACATACTGAGGGCGAGGCATAATGCCATGCCTCACACCATGCCGCCAGGCCTGGGGTGGGGAGCAGCCTGGCTGAAGGGGCCACTCAGAGCAGAAGGCCTGGAGCCCCATGCTGATTCAGGATGGCCGGGGGAAAAGAACTACAGAACTACCAAGGGCCCAAAAGTGGACTTGCTCCCGGCTGCTGGTGCTGCTGGTGTAGGGAGGTGGGCTCTTAATAGGGTGTTGGGTCGCCTGCCGACTCATCCTTCCCTGGCAGCCTGGACACTGAACACATACAGTACAGACTTGTACTCCTATGGTACCACACAGTGAAGCATGGCCAGAAGCCAGGGTGGCTCGGACGGAGCTCCTGTGAAGCCTGCTCACTTTACTGTACTCGATTCTATCTTGGGGGTCGGGGAAGCCCACTGCTGCAGGCATTGTCACCCCCCCCCAGACTCCCACCCCACCCCCATATGGGAATGTGGGGGATATGTAGAAATGTGAGGGGTGTGAGGTGAGGCCCACCCTGGGCCTCCAAGAGCCACTTTCTACACCTTTTCTGTTTCTACCAGTGGGGCTGCCTCCCGGGCCTGATGACCTTCTTCTGTCATCTTTGGCCGTAAGAAGGGTTGTGTGATTGCTCACCCGAGTGTAATTAATGGTCTGGGTTACTCTGAATAACACTCTTGGAACCTCGGCAGCCTGAAAGCATTGCTCCACCCGGAAACAGACAGCTCACCAATTCACTGGCCAGGCTGGAAGCAGAGGGAGGACTGCAGACAGCAGAGGGAGGACTTCAGAGCAAGCAAAATACAGGCCTCTACTAGGAAGCTGTCCGACCAGGAGAAGCCAGGGCCACAGACTGACCTGGGCTCAGTGAGCCTAATCCAGAGTGAAGCCCTCAGGAAATTCAGGTAGTCACTGTGTCAGCTTTCCCAAAGGTTGAGCTTACAGGCAGAGGAAGGAGCAGAAGTCTCCAAAAGGAGTGGCCTCTGCTGCAGCCTATGGACATTTCTTCTGGCCATGCACAGCACCAGCTGGTCCATTCAGACCACGTGGAGCAGAGTAGGAGGATTTGGAGGCCAGACACACGTCACTCTATTGCAGCTATCAGCTGACACAGAACCTGAGTACTTTGTAATGGCCTTGCTGGCATGGGCAGGCGGCCCCAGGCCTAGAGCCTGGCACAGTCCTGTTGCTATTGATCAGTGGTTCTCAGCTGGGATGACTCTGCCCCTGGGGACATCTGGAGATGTCTAGGGCATCTTTGGTTATTACAACTGTGTGGTGAGTACAAGCCAAGGAAGTCTCCAAACATCTAACAGTGAGGACTCGTGGGCTGAGATTCTGGCCACATGACCTGGACCTTTCCCTCCTGGGAGCCACAGTTGTGTAGGCCAGGCCTTTGCTCCACCACTCGCTGGTGTAGCATTCCCCCACCCAGCACTGCAAGGATCCTGCTGCAGAGCTGGGGTGGTGGGGTGGCATCAGAAGCAGGGTGGGGCAGTTGTTGGAGGAAGGCCGTGATGTTCCTACCAGCACACAGGCTCCTGCCTCAGGGCGTTCTGGGATAGGCCAGCGAGAAAGGCTGGTCAAAGAATAATACCACTGCAGGATGTTACACTGCAAAGCAGGAATTACTGACAGCTCAGAAGGAGCGGGTCCCAAAAGGAATCCACAGGCAGGACTAGTATGTTCTGGGAGTGCTCAGCTCAGAACGGAAGTAGAGAGGAGACACAGCAGACACACTACACAGCCCTTAGCAGCCCTCCTGCCCCTCAGAGCCACTGCAAACCTCCCTTCCCCAGCAGCTCTACCTGGAGCCGGCTTCTCTGACGGCCGTAGGGGCGGGGCAGCTGGAAGGAGAGAAAAGAGCATCACCCTGCCGGCCTATGCCATCTGCCTGGTCCCTTTCCTTGGACATGGATGGCCAAAGCCAAGGGATCTCAGGTGTGCTGGGGTAGTTTCACCACACTTGGGGCTGGGGAAAGAGGACCCTTAAAAACCATTCAATGCTTGAGACAAGCTCAAATACCCTCCTGAAGGGA
Source organism: Rhynchomys soricoides (assembly GCA_019843965.1). Classification (NCBI taxonomy): domain Eukaryota; kingdom Metazoa; phylum Chordata; class Mammalia; order Rodentia; family Muridae; genus Rhynchomys; species Rhynchomys soricoides. Next base: position 855,318 of record JADRCH010000100.1, on the reverse strand, counting down.
CTAGGGGTACCCCAAGTCCCCAGCCAGCCTCCCATTGATGCCAGCTGGATCTGCTTTCTTTCTCTTTAACCTTAACTCATTTGCAGGCCATTAGGAACAAAGGGGCAGCCGCTTTGGCTGGGGGCCCTGAGACTTCATTTCATTAATATTCAGAGGAAGTAATAAGGTCACTTCTGGCCCAGCTGGTGCCACCTTCCCTACCACCCAGGCAATCTCATATACCCCACTTGTCAAACCTGCTGGAGAGACCATCAGACCAGAGGCCTGTGATGGAGTCACCCACGGGACAGCTAGATCCCCGCTACCATAGGGACTTCCAGGTCCCTTTTGGTTTACTGGGGTGAAAGAGAGACAGGCCAGGCAGGAAGATATGGGGGGATGCAGGCTTACAGTATGGGTAAGTCTAAACAACGTACCAACCCCCTGAGCCCTTGATGTACATACCCTGTGGTCAGGCAGGGGCTCACCAGGGCTGTGGAGTTGCTCCCAACATGGCCCTCACTACCAGCTGGCCCACATCTCAGTACTATCCACCACGGCCCTTTAACTCTCTGAGTGACATATATGGCAGGTATATTAGTGGCCTTGTTTTACAGATAAGGAAACTGAGGTGCGGAGAGGTTACGCCAGCTGTGCGGTGTCCCCCGCAGACAGGTGGCACTAGTGAGCCGTCTCTAGGTTCTGCTCAGCATCTGACTCCTGGTAGGCGCTCCCCAAGCTGTCACTGCTGAGGCACAGAGCACAAAGCATAGACCCTCATCAGGCCACCTGGCTGCCCTGCCCTTCTGCTGAGGGTGGACAACGGGGTCTCTGGCAGGGAGCAGACAGACTCAGGTCCTTGCTAAGAGAGTATTTCAAGTCTTCCAGAGCCGTGGCACTGTAGTGCCCAGGCAGGGTGCAAGGTGCCAGCCCACATCACAGGGGGAACAGGAGTACCCTGAGTTGTGTTAGACATCGTGCACCCGCCATGGCAGATAGCACCCAGAACTGTCGCCGTAAAGACCGATGACCTCAGAGGGACATGTGGATAGGCAGCCCTACCTGCCTCAGGCTCGGGAATGTGGGGAACAAAAATGAGGGGTGTCAACAGGGTTTTGGGGGGTGGTGGGTGGTTCCTAAAAGACTTGTTCCAGATTCAGAGGACAACACGGAGCGCTTCCTGCAGGAACAGGCAAAGGTTTATCTGCCAAGACAGCACAGTCAGAGGCCCTTGGGATCAGGAAGTGGCAGACAGACAAGGTCTGCCCACAGTAGTGCTCCCAGGGCCACACCAGAACTAGGCTGGGTATCACCGTCTTCCCTGAGGAAACTAAGGCACAAAAGACAGGGAGTTTTACCTTAGGCTAGAGGTTAACAATGGGACAGAAGGACTGCAGAGATGGCTCAGTGGTTAAGAGCACTGACTGCTCTTCCAGAGGTCCTGAGTTCAATTCCCAGCAACCACATGGTGGCTCACAACCATCTGTAATGGGATCCGAGGCCCTCTTCTGGTGTGTCTAAAGAGAGCTACAGTGTGCTCATAAAATAAATAAATCTTTAAAAACAACAACAATGGGACAGAAATGGCCTGAACTCAGATCCGTCCAGGGCCCAAACTCACTTTCTGACGGTTTACAAGAGGCTAGTGCCACACTGCCCCCATCATGTGCTTAAGTCCCAACCCCCGTCCTAACCTTAGGACCCTTTGGAGGTGGGGAATCTCACAGAGGTGAGCAAGTTAAAGGTCATCAGGGTGCCTGCCTGGTATCCTCCTTAAAGAGACTAATTAGGTCAAAGACAGAAAAGTATGCAGGACACGGGGACCAGCTGCCATCAACAAGCTAGGAGTGAGGCCTAGGGGTAAGCCAACCCTGCTGACACCCAGACATTCAACTTTCAGCCTCCTGGGCAGAGAAAAGTTTGGTTGTCTGCGCATTCGCCAGCACAAGCGAGTTAACAGGGCATCTGTGCCAGGAAGCGCTCCCCCACATCCAGGCCTTTTCTCTACCTTTGTCTGATATAGACATCACCACAGGCTACAGTCAGCAACCCGCTGGTACCTGGCCCTGTGTGGGAGAGCATGAAGGTTTGAGGATAGAGCAGGGCTAGGGAGCCTCCCACCCATGGAGCTGGATCACAGCCTCCCTCCAGAGCCCCAGCCGCAGCTGCGGCCACAGTGGGCCTCTGGCCTGGGTGAGAGAATACCAGGGCTGCTTGCTCTTTTATGAGGCTGGCTTCGTGGTGGTTCAGGAGGTCTCACTTATCAGCCCATCAGGGGGCCTACCCGGAGGCCCCAGAGGCAATTACAGTTGCTCCTACCCAGTCCCAGCTGGGCACAGAGAATCTGCAGGAAAAATAATGTGCATAGAGTCCTGGGATGAATCATCCTGGAGGAAGCAACTGTGTTGATGAAATTTTAAAGCAGGCACGAGAAAGAAAATATGAACCGCGCTACGGTAATTTAGCCTGTGAGCATCCTGGCACATTTTTAATTAAAGCTGTTTCAGAGTTAAACAGAGGCTGTGGGGGAGGGGGAAGGGGTGGGGGAGAGTGGGGGTAGGATCAGGGGAGACTCTCTGGCCTCCCACTCAAATCCCAAGGACACATCACCTTACAATATTGCAAACATTCCTCACGCCTGCTTTTCACCAGTGGGCAATTTCTCAGCCTTGAGAGGAAGCTGGGGGTTTCTGTTGGATACAATTTCACTACAGAATCATGAAATTACACACACACCAGAGCCCTGAGACTGAGGAGTGAGGGCGGGGCTGTCCTCCATCATCAGCTCCTTCCTCAAGATGCCCAAACACTGTTCCCTAGCCACGCACGCACGGCATGGTGGCCTGCACAGATGGTGCTCTTGCTCCTGAGCAGCCAGGTCTTCCTGAGCCTGGGTGAGAGTCAGCCTCCCTCTGGGTCCAGGAGACTGGGTGGGGAGCAGCTGGGGGCTTCCCAGGCTGGTGTGAAGCTCAGGCATGGCAGGTGTGGATGGGGGCCTCAGGGACTCTGCAAGCCCTTCCTCAGGCAGTTGGCAGTCAGGCAGGAGTAGGGACAGGAATCCACAGGAAGGAACAGGACAGACAGCCCAAGGCCAAGAATGCTCAGAGTAAGTGGAGACACACCTAAAGGTGTGCACAGAGGAGGTCCAGAATGTAGAGCTAATCTCTGGAGGTGTGGGACCAGGACAGAGCTGGCCACTGCTCCAGCCTGAAGGCTCAGCCTCCTTCCTGCACAGGGGGCATAAGGCGAGTGAGCACAGCTTTGGGTAGGGAGGGCTTCTATGTGGGACTATGACTGCCCCAGAAAGGGAGGGAGGGAGGGAGGGAGGGAGGGAGGGAGGGAGGGAGGGAGAGGGGGAGCAACTGCTATGCCATAGCTTTCAAATCCGCCTATTTTACAAGTCCACAGCCTGGTCCAACACTTGAAACTCGGGTATAGGTTCCCAATGGGACAAAATAGCCCAAGAGCAGAGACAAAATATCAAGCACAACCCCAATCCCTGTGAAAATGGGGAGGAGGAGGGGGAATGGGCTGTTCTCTGATTAGATGGTGCAGCCCACTTCCTGTGGAAAGGACAGTAGGAACAGCATCCTGAACTGGAAAGGGGACTCCTAGTCTGCCTCTCCACAGAAACAAAGGCCAGACAGAGACTGATGCTGCCCCAGAAACCATAGGGCCTGAGTTGGGGCCCCAGCACGTGATGCCAGCCTTCACTCAGCAAGCAGTGGCTCCTCAAGCAGGAGTGAGCTCTGGCACCAGCAAGTCCCTCCCTTCCAGGTGGATGTGGACCTTCTCCAAAGCAGGTGCTGCCCTGCTGGCACCACGGCCCGCCTTGTCCCCCTCTCCAAGCCCCATAGCAGCTGCATGCAGTCAGACTCTCAGGAAGAGCTTGCATCCAGGGAGTCCTGCCCCACCGGGCAACTAGTCCCAGCAGGGTGGCCTATGGAGGTGACACAGTGAAGTGTGAGCCTCCCAATAGCCACCAGTGGACAAAGGAGGTAGGTCATGGTCTTCCTGTGCAGGACAGTGGGCATCAAGCCCAGCAGGTCACATGGACAGGGCCAGGCACCTGAGCACCCAGGTGTCTCACCCAGGGATGGCCACTTACACTTAACATTATACCAGCAGGCATAACAGGGGAGGGAGAGGCTAAGATGAAGCCAGGGGTTAAGTCCAGGAGCGGGGAGGCTGGAGGGACTTGTCTAATCAGAGCATACCACAGCCTCTCGTCACCCACCCTCTGCTATCCCCACCAACAGCAGAGGTGTTTGCTGGTCTCTCCTCCATGTCTCTGGTCACAGTCGACAAGAGGCTCCACCCCTTTCAGTAGACACCTCCTCTCAGCCAGCAGCCATGACCAAGTCCCTCACCTGCCATCCCTAATGCTGCTCTCCTTGCGTGGACCCACGACCCTGACTATCCCCATGAGCAGAGTTAGGCCTGGGAGGCAGGAAGGTAGACCGAGTGAGGAACTGGCCAGCAGGGGGTTACGGGTCCCTTATGGGTCTGCCTCCGTTCACCTGTCACCTCCACTGGCATTGGGCCCAGTGCCAGCCATATGGAGCTTGCAGATACTGGGCAAGCAGCAGTCAGTGAGGTTGGCAAGCCCTGGGCACCTAGGAGCCTGGATTAGAGCAAAGAGTAGACCTGTGACCAGGTTTTCTGGGAGATAGCTGAAGAGACAGCGGGGATCGGGAGGAAGCTATGGGAGCCCCCAGAGAAACTGGAGATGGGATATCCTCTAAAGCAGGGGCCATTACCCCTGTAGCCAACACCCCTGTAATCCATGTGGGGGGATCCATGTTACCTGTGGGGGGAGCTTGTCACCGTCCAACCGCTTCCCCTTGGTCTCCAATGGCCTGATGTAGGTGGATGAGGGATCTGAAGGACAGAGGGGAAGAAGACAGTACATTAGCCACCAGGAACTCACCCCATGGACACAGCCCACTCTAGCCTAGCACTCCCTCCATGTGGTCCCTGAAGTCTGGTTTCCAGGAAGATGATGGTGTGTTCCCTGGCCTACATATGTTCCGGGGTTGGTTCCTTCTGATTCCAAGAGGTTTCAGGCCCAAGAGTAGTTGGCATAAATATCCACAGCCAGAGATGGCCTCCTCAGGACCCCGAAGTCCAGGAGCCCCTTCTGTACTATGTAGTGGAGAAACAGTCATCTTTGAGGAAGTGAGAGACCCTAGTGGATGGGTGAAGAGCATGTCCGGGTGTGTCCTTGTGACATGCAGACAGCAACTGAGGCGGAAAGACCCTCCCTGGATGTGAGCGACGCCATGTAATAGGCTAAGGGCTCGGGGCTTTGAGAGGAACAAAAGAAGTGGGAGGGAAGCCCACCACCCTAGGCTCTGCGTTCCCCCCACCCTCACCACACCGCCCCTGTTTTTTTTATCCCATCAGAAAAGCCAGCAAAAATCACTCTGCACGCCAGTCCCATTCTGCTGTCCCCACCTGCCTACCCCACAGCCCCTGTCTTCCTCCCCAGGCTGCAGTGGAAGGCACCGGACTTCCACTCAAGGACCAGAAGTCAGGAACATGCTAGCACCTCAGTCGGCCAGACACCCAGTTGAGACGGACTGGTGTGCCTCTTGCTAGAGGCTACAAGGTTAAGTGGCTGGCCAGCTGGGACTCTGTCCACTGGCTCGCTGAGTCACCACCTGTATCCCATCTCCCAGAAGACGCAGGGTCTCCCAGGTACTTCATACTCTCACTCTCAACCTCAGAACAAGGCAGGGGCAGCAGACACGCCGAGCATGAGAACACTGAGGCGTCTATCCCTTCCAGCACAAAGCCAGCGTGACCCCAGGGAAGCCTGTCCTGGATGTCCCCATCCTCATGTTGATATCTTGCCCCTCTCCTCCACCTCTATCCACAGCCCACAGATTCTAATTAAAGGAGTGGCTACGAAGCCCACCGCTGACCAGAAGCCCACCGCTGACCAGAAGCCCACCG
>JADRCH010000100.1:820260-849371 GCA_019843965.1 Rhynchomys soricoides | reverse complement strand
AGCCCACCGCTGACCAGAAGCCCACCGCTGACCAGAAGCCCACCGCTAACCAGAAGCCCACCGCTGACCAGAAGCCCACCACTGACCAGAAGCCCACCGCTGACCAGAAGCCCACTGCTGACCAGAAGCCCACCGCTGACCAGAAGCCCACCGCTAACCAGAAGCCCACCGCTAACCAGCGGGAACATAAGTCCCTAGGCTCACACAGGCAGGCTCTGACCTGCCTGTTAAGGGTCACTTTGTTCCCCAGGGGGGTACCTAAAGAACCCCCAGGAGCCCCCACCCACTCAGCCTAGATCCCCAGGGCCCGGCAGAGCATCTATCTGGTGCAGCAGAGAACAGGAAAAAGTGTGGGAAGGGAGCAGGGAGCAAGGCCCAACCCACAGGCTGGAGAACAAAAAACCAGAACCTCCCTCCTCCTCATCCCCAGGAGTCACCTCTTAGGAATGTAGGGCCTTTTACAGAGGAGAGGAGGGCAGCTCCCTGGTAAGGCCTGGCCAGCACATCCTCAGGAATGACAACAGTACCTGGCACAGGGTAGCTCCAATGGGCAATGCTGCCTGGGGCCCTGCCTCACTACACAGCTCCACAGAGTTTCCAAGAACATACTCCAGGGAAGCACAGGAAACTGTAACTCAAATAACCCCAGACGTGGACTAGACCAGTCTCTCCGCTCAGGCCCTGCCTACAAGGCCCTGATGAGGACTCCATCCATCCATAGAGGCTGCAGCTAGAGATGCCTCAGTTTACTCGTGGGTCAGACAGTGCCCAAGAGCAGCTCCTGCCATGACTCTACACAGAGGCATGCTGGGAAAAGGGTTAATCAGGTCTCTCTGAGAGTCCCACGGAACAAATGGGACTCTCCAGGGCCTACAAGCTGCCAAGGGGACACCAGCTATGCAGCAGTGGGTGGGGGACATTCCAAAAGCCCACCCCTATGAGGGCTGGGGATGAGGTTCAGTTGGTAGGTTGCCCGCCTACCGTGCATGAGGTCCTGGGTTCAGTCCTCAGCACTGTACAGACTGTGTGTGGTGGTGCATGTCTGTAAACCCGACACGAAGGAGATGACAGTGGGGGGGTGAGGAGAGCAAGGGCAGCCTTGGAGACGCAGAGAGCTTGAGGTCAGCCTAAACTGCAAGAAACCCTTGAGTTTAAAGGCTAGCCCCATTCTGTAGGCCAGCCTTTGGGACCACGCTGGGCATAGCGCTGGAGTGGAGCTGGCTTGCTCTCAGAGGCACGAACATTCCTACACACCTCTCTTCTGGATCCCACGCTACAGTAAATTCCCTGGCGTGCCGCAGTAGGCACGCACTTACTCAGTCCCCAGGCGCAGTCCCCAGCCCAGAAGGAGATCCAGCCAACACCACCAAGTGAAGATGTTAACAGGTACACTCACTGTCCTTTACAACCACAGACCCATTCAGAAAGCAAGTGAAGAGGGTTGCCCATCCCTCTCCCTCCGTGGACTCCTGCTGAGTGGGCGAGAAGCCTCCTGCCTTTAGCATTTTACTCTTTCAGTCAGTGGTGTGGCTCACAGGAGGAAAGTGTCTTTTTTTTTTCTTACGCTATTTATAGTCAATTTTCACATAATTCCAGAGCAAGAAGAGATCTTCCTTTTGAATTAGAAGAGTGGGTTCTTTCCCACCTCTTAGCTTCCCCACCACCCCCATACGCTCAACAGTCATTCAGCTTTAAGTTCTCCACATACGACCCTGTCTCCACCACATTTCCTGACCAGACTCTCTTTTGGTTTTCTGAGACAGGGTTTCTCTGTGTAGCCCTGGCTGTCCTGGAACTCACTCTGTAGACCAGGCTGGCCTCCAACTCAGAAATCCGCCTGTCTCAAACTCTCTCAGTGCCAGGCAGCTGGGCCTCTGGGCTCCCCGTGGGTCAGGAGGAGGCTACCCAGGCCGGGGCTGCAAGGCTGGACACTAACTCCCTGAGGAGGCTCGAGCTCCTTACTGGCCCTAAAACTTACTCATGAGTTCATCAAGTGCCTCCCAGGCTCCAGGAGTGGAGTGGGTAATTAAATTAATCCCAGGGCTGTCCCGCCCCGACACAGGAACAAGGGCTGGGCCACAAGGGAGAGAAACACCACTTCCCAGCTAAGCTGCTTACAGTCAAAAATAAAGGAAGTGCCATAGGAGGGGCCTGTGACGGGCTGGCTAAGGTGTCCTCTGGGATCCACCCAGTCCACTTGGCACCATCAGTCCCATTCTGGGAGGGTCATGGTCCAGGTTCTGTACAGCTTGATTCCTAGCAGCAGACTCCAGCCCTCCACCCCCACCCTGTTTCTCTGTCCTTGGGCATCCTCTGCTTCCTAGGGAACCTATGGGTAGACTTCCCCATGGACACTGTTCCTGCTCATCTCAAGGGCCCTGAGCTTGAAGACCTTCAGGCCACAGGCTGCTCAAAGCCTGGGAGGAGGATCTAGGTCACATGGCCCATACAGTTTGGTTTCCCTTCCTGGCAAGATGTTGGGGCAGCCTCTTCTCCTGCCCGGGCTCTGAGGCCATGAGCTCCCACAGTCAGCAGCAGCAGCTACACTGAGCTCTCAAAGAATTAAGTCGGGGGGGTAGGGGTGGGGGTTATTTAGGGAGTGACCCCCCCAGGAAGCATGGGGACAGAAGTAGAAAAGCAAGAGACCGAAGAAGCCAGTTAAAGGGTAGCAAAGTCAGCACCATGCCCTAATGGGCTCTTAGGGTTGGGGGGGGAGGGGCACGTGACACCACACTTCTATACAGAAAGCCTTAGGACAGTCAGGTGAAGTGAGCAGGGAGCTCAGAAGCCGTGAGGGCCTGAGGAGATAGACAGGGTGCCAACAGGGCCTGCTCAGGGGCTGAGGAGAAAGTGGGAAGCGGTGTCTCCTCTTTGGGTTCCCCTCCAGTGCTGCCTCTGTAGCAACCCTTCCTTCTGAGCAAGATCCTGACATCTCACTTCCCTGTCTTTGTCTGCAAGGTCTGGGTACAACCAGACCTCTTGGCAGATCATTAGCAGGTGACCTGGGCACATGGTGCCTCTGGCTCCCGGTCCCCTCCGCGGGGATTGTGCCCAAGGAGGGGGTTACGGGAGTTGGCTCATGGGGCCACTAAGCCACCAGTCCAGTTGGTGTAACTGTCTTCTCCTTCCTCTACATTGGGAGAGGTCAGTCTTGTCGGTGGCAGCCTGGGACTGCACAGGTTGGAAGAGTAACTTTAAGAAAGGACCTACATCATTCACAGGCCCCTCCCCTCTCTGGTCGGGCAGGAGGAAGACCAGTCTGAGGTCATGTCTTCCCCATGAAGCAGGTTTGTGCATCCTTGCTTTCTTCCTCCCTGCCCTGGACTTGCCTGCCAGGGGAAGACACCGATCCCCACATACACTCGGCAGGTGAAGCCAGCGGAGGAAAAGCCTGGCATGTCTTGCTCTGGGACAAACTCCAACACACGGCCAGAGTGCGCCATGGAATGTAAAGGGGCAGGTCTGAGGGTGGACCTCCCTACTCTGTTAGCACAGAGCGACCACAACTTCTGCCTGTGCTTCCCAGTTCCCCCCGGCACATGCAAGTCCACTCTTCCCACAGATCCCCTCAGACCTTACACCGTATAGAGAGGCATCATCCCCTTCACAGAGTTATCCACAAAGCCCAAGGAACCCAGAGTCACGCAGGCAGGACAGAGCCAATGAGAACAGGCTCAGGACTCTCATGCCAGCTACAGGGGTCCAAGCACAGGGTCACCATCAGACAGGACCTTTCAAGCAAGCACCAACATGACCATATATGCTTATGGAGTACCAGCCATGGGCCTCCCAGACACCAGTCCCCATTTCTCACTATTATCAGACACCCTCAGCTTACAGATAAAGGAACTGGGGCTCCGGGAGGTAGGAAGGCAGCCTTAGGTCCTGGGAGCAGGTGGTATCTTGCTGCAGATACAGGGGCACAGATGCTGTGGCCTCCTCTTCCCCGGGCAGCCTTTCCTCACCTTGGGCTCCATATGGCAGCAAAGGCACTGACCACGCTTCCTGCTCAACAGCAGATGGTCCAGGGCTGTAATTCCTGGTAGCTGCTGCCCATGTGCCGGTCAGAAAGGTCTGGGAAGCGACATGCTCCTGAGTACCCCGCTCCTCTACTGCTGGAGCCCTTGCATGTCTCCCTCGAAAGCCCCAGGATGCTCTGTTCATACAAATCTACTGAGAAGAACTACCAAGTTTCACAACAACTCAGGCTACCAGAGAGGGGATGAGCTCCCCATTGCTAGGGAAGAGGAAGGAATTGTTGACTGGCCTCTGCTGGGTAGAAGTCTCTGGAACACAGAAGATTCCTAGCAAGTCTGTGGTACAACCATCAAGACTGCATAGGAAGGGAGGTGCCTCCCTTCCTCAATGCTAGATGGGTTCGTCCTGTCCTCTCTGTTCCTCGGTGACCTGCCAGTGGCAAGATTCTGGTTCCAGAGCAAGCTGTCTGCTGGAGAGTGCAAAGCCAGACACTGGAGGGACCAGGAGAGTGATGCATCCCCTTCAGGGAGAGGCTCAAACTTGATGGATGGGTGACAAGGACAACTGTGTCTACTGAAGAGGTATAGCCTCAGGAGAGGAGGCTGGTGCATACTGACACCACACAGAGCAAATGCAGGCATGTGGCTCCTGACAGGGAGCACCTGCACCAGAGCCCATGAACACAGAAGCTGTGTGGGTCCCCACTGCTTTCTGGCTGCTGTTGTAGCCCTGAGAGGCGTGGGTACTGTTTACAGATAAAGCAAGGAGTCAGTGGGAGGTGGATCAGGAAGCACCGGCAAGGTAGGCACTCTCACTAAGTCACAGTCCACCACGGTACAAGGGCACCTCGACTGCTGTAGACTTCTAGGGCCCAGGTAGGCACTGAGAAGAAATCGTGTTCCCAGTCACAGCCATGAGTCTCCATGAACATCTGCTGTTTCCCAAGCTTGAGGCTCTTCCGGGCCACCCACTGGGGCGTGAGGAGGGGTTCCCCTCTTTCCTTCCCTCTCCTCCTGGGAGACTCAGACTCTTCCATGGGCCCAGGCTCTAGGAGCCCTTATTCTGGGCTACAATAATCCTAGTCCTTCTTCTCTTCAGGATCTCAACTTCAAGATTACCAGGCAAACCCAAAGCCCTAGGCCTGGTTGGACTGGTAGTGGGGTGTGTTCCAGGGCAGTGGTTCTCAACCTTCCTTAACGGTTCCTTGTGCTGTGGAGGGGCTGTACCACTCCTCCCCAGTCATTACTTCCAAACTGTAATTTTGCTACCATTGTGAATCATCATGTTAACATCTGTGGTGGTCTTAGGTGACCCCTGTGACCCTCTCATTCGACCCTCTACAAATGTGTTCCTCTACAACATACATGACAGACAGACAGACAGACAGATGTTAAACTGTGTCACTGTCTCAAAGTCTCAAACCAGGGAGTATCCTTTCTTTTTTTTTTTTTTTAAGATTTATTTATTGTATTTATATGAGTACACTGTAGCTGTCTTCAGACGCACCAGAATACAGCATCGGATCCCATTACGGATGGTTGTAAGTCACCATGTGGTTGCTGGGAATTAAACTCAGGACCTGGGGAAGAGCAGTCAGTGCTCCTAACCACTGAGCTATCTCTCCAGCCCAGGAGTATCCTTCCTGTGTCTTCCACTGCTACACCTGGACATGAAAGGGGGTTGGGGGAGCAGAGTAGGCCAAGGGCAGCTACACACAACACCTTCCTCACTGCCTGCCCCAGTGTCACCTATAACAATGACCGTGTGTTAGCCAGTCAGGACAGAGCCCGTGGCTCTCAGCACCCAGCTACACAGCACACCTTAACTCCTACCCTCAGGGAGCTTTTAGGATCTGATCTTTCTGGGGATAAGTGAGTGGGGGTGGGGGTACTGGGCATCAATATATGTGTTTAAAGACTCTCTGGATGGTGCTAATGAACCCCTAAGGGCTGGGACCAGTGAGCTAAGTCAAATCCAGCCCAGTCCCCAGCACTGTGCTGGGTCTGAGCACAGACACAGCAAGTGCTGAGATGTGGGTGTGGTTGCCAAGTCTTAGCTGACATCAAGAGAATACCAAGAAAGCGACTGCTAGATGGCACTCAGGTCCCCAGAGCCAGGAACTGTGGAAAGACGGAGGGCAAGGTCACACCAGGGACATCCCAGCTATGCGCAGGGGTGAGAGGTACAGCAGGGTAACCAGTGGGGGGGGAGCATCAGGGGTGGGGATCCAATGCCCTGTAGCAAGATAAAGAGGGGGCTCCAGGTGGATCCTGCTGGACAGGACTTCATTGAGATAGCAAGTACAAGAACATGCCCAGTTGGGCGGTAAAACTTAGTGGTGGGACTCTAGGGTCCAAGGAAGAGCTCCACAGGGCCAGCACTGTAGGAAAAGGAAGCAAGGGAGGAAGACTGGACTCACAAAAAGCTGGCCCCCCTCAGGGGGTGGTTACATGGTGCTCTGTGCTGCTGGGGAGGGGGAAAGGGGTCGCACTGACTGCCGTGCGTGCCCAGCCACCTCACATCACGCACAGAAAGAGGTTCCAGAAAGGTAAGTTAGTGATACGTGGAAAACAACTGTGAAACACGGCTGCTCTAATGCCACTATGATCTGGGATGAGGTTGGGGGTGGTGAGGGCTTTACAGAGCTAAGACTAAAACTCGATGGGCGGGTGTGCTGCTGCACTCCTGTAACCCCAGCATTCAGGGGCTGGGGCAGGCAGAGCAGGAGCTGGGGGCCAGCCTGGGCTATAAAAGACTCCATCTTAAAAATAATAAACAAAGGCCGGTGTGACCGCTCAGCGGGTTAGGGTGCTTGCTGCCAAGCCTGGCAACCTGAGTTATACCCCCAGGACCCGTATGATGGAAGAGAGACAACTCCTGCAAGTGACTCTCTGACAGAGATACATATGCCATGGTGCACACGTGTGTGCACACGCACACACACACACACACATATATACACATGCTAGACATATATATATATACATATATGTATGCATATAAATGTAATGTTTGAAATAATAAATAAAAGACATTGAACTACATGTTTTTCTATACGTAGACGTGTTATGAGTGTGTATGTATAGACACCTATAGACACACACATATATTTTTAGTATACAGATCCCATTCCGATACTGCTTTTCATTTTTATATCATTTTATTAAATTTAACCTTCAAAGAGAAAAGCATTTCCTAACTAAGAAAACAACAACAAAAAAAGTCACAGATGCTGGACAGTGGTGGCCTTTAATCCCAGCACTCAGGAGGCAGAGGCAGGCGGATTTCTGAGTTCAAGGCCAGCCTGGTGTACAGAGTGAGTTCCAGGACAGCCAGGGCTACACAGAGAAACCCTGTCTCAGGGAAAAAAAAAAAAAAGTCATAGACAGTATGAACTGCATGAAAATTAGAAACAGATACATCACCAACATCGGAAGCCAAGTGGCCACATGGACAGACAGGGCAGGATAACCAAGGCTAGCTTCAGAGTGGCCAATACACACAGAATCCCTCAACCCCACAAAAACAAAGCAAAGGACACTCGCCACAGGAAACTGAGAGGCCACGGAGGTGAGAAGACCCCAGCTGCCCACACATCCGTGGAGGAGACAGCTTGTGCTAGAAAGGTGACCTATCAGTCACTGGAAGGTGGAAAAGACAACGCCAGACATGACCCACAGGGGGCAGCAGGAGGGCTGCTGGCTGCCCAGCAAGACAAGGTACCTGGCTGGCTTTCTGCAGCTGAAAGGCTCAGTTCTTTCAGAAACTGAGACACGGGTGGACAAAGACACAGGTACTGGTCATCTGCCAGCACGGCCTCCCCAGGAGGCCAGACATAGAGTGGGAACACAGCTAACAAGGATACATCTCAGGGGAGTAGGTCCCCATTTGTTTAAGGCTTTGGAAGCCTGTGAAGCACAGCCATATACTGTTTACAGACAAGCTGCCAGACAGGAAGAATGAAAAAACCATACACAAGAAGGAAGAGCGCCAGACGGTGGTTCTTGGGTGAAAACAGAAGACACACAGCCCCCCCAACCCCCACCCCGCTCTGCCTGTGGAGCCTGCTTCTTAAAAAGGAAAGATCTGAGGCCAGCATACCTTGCTGCCGTTGGAGTAATGGGCAAGGCATGCCAGGGGACTGATGGCCACTTTCTTCCCTAAGTTTACCATTTCGTAATTTTGTTAGTAATTTCCTAAAGGTAGGAAGTCCTGGCATCCAACAGGCCTCCAAAACACGACGCAGGGAACTCCTGATGTTCATGCAACCCATTGCCAGGACCCGTTCCTAGCCTGCCTCCAGATAGTCCTGCAGAAGTCCTTAACAAAGACCTCCATGGAAACCTCAGATCCTGGAGGGAGCTTGCGGGAGTCGGGGGTGGGGTGGGGGTGGGAGGCAAGTCTGTATATGGGAAGGAGTCAGGTGGACAGAAAGCCTTCCTGACAGGAGGAAGCCACCTGTCAGCAGCGGCTCTCTGTCCCACCTGCTTTATGAACTTGGACCAGCCCCTTCCTATTCCCAGCCCTTTCCCTGCTCCAAGAAAAGAGGGCAGAAGACCCAGACCATCCAGAGGGCATGGGGCTGTGATTCTGTCTCCCGGGAGACAGCATCCCTGCAATTAATTACACAGGACAGTGAGGATCTGCCCAAGGAGGAGAGAGGTAGGGGTGGTAAACAGCATCTAACCTACAGCAGGGTGGTGGAAAAGATTAGGAACAAACCCAGTCTGGCAGAGCTGCCCTGGTCAAGCATCCTATTGGGGAGGTATCCTCCGGCTACCAGGACCAGTAACTGAGCAGAGGCCAGTGCACAGGAGACCAGTCAGAAGGAGTGGTGTTGAGGCTGGGGAGAAGGCTCAGTTGCTAAAGTGCCTGCTGATCAAGCATGAGGGCCTGAGTTCAGATCCCCAGACACCATGAAAAAAGCCCTTCACAGTGGTCTGTGCCTCATAACCCAGCATGGGTGCCGAGGCCCAAGGAAAGTAGAGACTAGTCCGAGGCTCCCTGGCCAGCCCAGATCAGCTAAATCCATAAGCCTCAGGTTTGGAGAGACACCATGACTCAAAAGCTAAAGGTGGAGAGTGATCAAGAATGGCTTGCCATCGATCTCTGGCCTCTCTGCACACATTCATGAGACCTGCACACACATGTGCACACACCCAAACCAGCAAGCACACACACCAACTACACATGCACACAACACGCACACATGTATACCAAGAAGAGAAAAGGCAGTGGGCCGGGGCCAAGAGGCCCAGTATCACCCTCCATGCGCCCTCGTGCCTCAGTTTCCCCTAATGACAGCAGGAGGGCCTTGTTCTATGTAAGGTCAGCCCAGGTGACAACAGAAGACAGCAGAAGAGCATTACCCCCAAAGAGACTCACGTCATAGTCCTGAGGGTAGGTGAACGCCTCTTCCCCTCACATGGCAAAGGAGACTCCAGCTGAGATCAAGGTGACCCCTCAAAATGGAGAGGGAGCTAACACTCCAACATGAATGATGGCGAGCAAAACTGGACCAATGTTCCAGCTGAAGTCAGTGAACTGAAACTTCTAGAAGCCAGGAGAGGTGGGTGAAGGGGCTCAGATCATCCCTGTAGACCTCTTCAGCGTTTCTGACCTCAAGAGTCAAAGAACTTGAGGTTGTTTGGGCCTCCACAGCTGTAGTTAGTGGAGGCAGCCATGGGAAACTGACACCTACACTCAGAGTCAAGGCTGTGTGTTACCCTCACACACACACACACAGAGCCCCGGCTTCATTTGCAACTGAGGGGAAACGTCCACCCTGAAAGATACTGTAGGGACTGGGAGGTCTCTGGGTTCCTGAGCACAATGCTCCACTGTGGGAAGCTGTGCGGGGTTTATGCAGAGTTAACCTGAACTTAGCTGAACATCTGCCTCCCCCAGGTCACTGTAGGGGTCACTAAATTGCGCTACAGATGAAGGGAAGGTGGGAGCTAGGACCAGGTCCCAGAAAAAGGGTGGCACCATGCCAGTTGAAGGTAAGTCTGTGTGCCTATGTGTGCTAGGCAGGGTCATCTCTCTAGTGCCTCTCAGCACAGTGGGGACCTGAACCAGGCTCCCCAACCTCCCGAGACATTAGGCAATGCCTATATAAAACCCTTTGGGGAAAGGGTGGCAGCCACTGCAGGTGCTGGCACCGAGATGTGAGGGGCTGCCAACCAGCTCACCCAGTGACCCTTTGGCCAGAGGCCTTCGCCCAGAAATACAGTTGTAACCTTTGGACCCAAGGTTCTCCCTACAACAAGGAAGGAGGGCCACAAGTTCCCAGGCCTCAAAGGTCACCCCAGGCTTTGGGCATGGCCGGGAAAACCCTCTATCTCCTTCATGGCATTTGGCACTCTCTAGTCACAGAAAAGCTTATCATCCCTCACAGGTATATGACCCTGTGCCAGTGACTAGTCACCTCTGAGCCCCTCGGGTCATCGTCTGTAAGCAAGAAGCTGGGGGTCCCATATGGGGCTGCTGGGGGTGTGGGGTGGACAGACTCTGGAATGGGTGCTAGAGCCCTGTTGGAAAGGAGGGGGTTCAAATCTTCTCCCAGCTCCTCCAAGTCTCCATCAGCACAAGCTATGAGTTTGAATCCCAAACAGGCCATCTATTCCCCTCATGTGACGCTGACCTCAGTAGAACCTCCACAGAAGTGGGCCCTCCACAAAGGAGATGAATAGCTTAAATCTGGATGTTGGAAGGGTGACCTTCACTGCTGCCCCAGGTTGTATGCCAGTCCTATAGGTGTGGGCTTAGGAAGCAGCGGGCCAGACTAGGTCCCTGCAAACAGGGCAAGGTCAGGCAAGAGGTCAGAGTCCACCTAGGAACAGCTTCCTTGGAGCGTGTACCTCTCAGGGTATTCTCTCCTAGAGGCTGGCCAAGCTTGTGGGGCAGCAGGACCACAATCCTGACCACTCCTAGTTTGGCACTCTGGACAAGTGTGGCTGACCTGAGGGACAGGGCAGGTTCTCCACTCTCTGAACTGTGGCACCAGATCTGCTGCAGATGGTTCCCCTACCATCTACTCCTGCAGGAAGGTTACCAAACCGTCTCCTGGGATCATCTGCTCACTGCTTCCCAGCTGAACTCTCCAGATGCCTGAGCCTTGACTCCCTGAAGAGCTTGCCTCTCAACTGTCTCCTCCCATTTGCAGAGAGGCCTATGTTCACCTCAGCACCAGTCCCTGCAGAACTGCTTACCTCTGACCACAGCCTCAATTTCGGAGGAGCCCTCCCACTATCCCCCAACCTGTTCCGAAGGTGAGATCCTTCTGCTGATGCTGGCCTAGCCCAGCATGGAATATTTCTGACCAGGGAATGAACACACCTCATTTTCAGGCTTCCAAGGCTGCGTCTAGCACCAAATCCTGGCATCTGTGGCAGGGAGAGCAGCTGGCACCTTCATTTTTCTGTGCTGCAAGCTTCTCTCACCCCATAGGGTCTCCACAGGAGCAGAGTGGGAGCCCTGCTACCTACTGAAGACTCCCATCAACAGAAGGCACCACCTACTCTGGCTAGCACTGCCCCCAGATTCAAAGTTCCTTGTCTCAGAGGGTCCCAGCCTTTCTTAGGGTCAAACATCCTCTAGGCTCTCAGCAAGATGAGGAGTGTACTTGAGGTCCCACAATAAGGGGGTGCCTGAGTGCCTGCAGTCACAGAACAGAATCTCTGTGCTGGGGCCTGCGATCAAGGCCTGGTCCTGCCACCTCACTGTGTGCTTCTGGACAGGTTCCTTCCATTCTTTGAGTCCCACAACAGCCTTCCACCAACAGGAAGCTGACAGCTTCCAAAACCCTCCAGCACAGGTGGCAATCCATGTGGGTACAGGTGGGTATGGTTCACCCTGGCAGTATGCCACAGTGTCTGCCCACAATGCTGTGCTTCTTTAAGGGAGATATGAACCAGAACAGACCCAAAGGTTAGGCGAGAACCAGTGCCAGGGTGAGGTCAATATTTGGTTACTAAGAAGAACAAATAGGCCTTGGTCCTCCAGGAGAGCCCAGCAGGAGGGGCAGGGATGAGGGCTACACCCTCTGTGTCACCACTCCACAGGAGACAAGTAACAGCCACCTTTTACTCCTAGCAGAGAAGATGGCACAAGGCCCTGGGAGGGGACCCTCAGGGCCTGGGGCACACAAAAAAAGGGCCCGATTGGCAGCTGGCCCCTGACGGTGGCCACCGACTTGTCCAAGGTCATGGGGTAAGCCAACAGTGTGGCCAGGACAAGAGCAAGTGCCCAGGACACGGGCCCCACAACAGTCTATGAGAACACCACCAGGGCTTTGAGTTCCTTCTCCCTGGCACATGTCCAGTCATTTGTCTCTACCCAAGGGACAATAATATTGATAATGAGGGACAGGAATTACAATCTCACTGGGGAAAATAAAATTCCTATTTCATAAGAGTCTAGGGAAGGAAGGAAGGAAGGAAGGAAGGAAGGAGGAAGGAAGGAAGTCCATTTACAGAGTAGATATAAAGTAACCCCCCCTGTAAAGGATCAGATGTCAAAGGCTTGGCTTCCCACTGGAAGTTCCGGTCACTGAGAAGGTGACTGGATCATGAAGTTCTGTCACAATCAACCAATTAATCCATTATCGGACTTACTGACATTACAGAGAAGTTATAGAGTCTTCTCAAAAGGGCGAAGTCTAGTTGCAGGCAGATCATTGGAAATGCATTCTTGAGAGCTGGGTCCTGTCCTGAATCTCTTCCCCTGTGACCCTCTCTGCTTCCTAGTGCCCTGAGGTAAGCAGTCTCCTCCATTACACAATCCCACTGCCATGATGTGCCTCCTGCTTCAGACCTAAGTGGACAAAGTAAGCCCTTGGTCACTGGACAGGCACTTGGTCACGGTGATGGCAGGCTTGCTGACACCTTCCCCTAAGAGAATGCTAACTATTAAATGCACAATTGGAAAATCACCACCACCACCACCACCACCACCACCACCCCCATTCAGTGGACACCAAAGCCCATGTGAGTGTCTGGCGGAGGCTGAGGTATTGTACAGAGGTCGGGGCTCTGCGGTACGGTGCTTACTGATATCTGCCCCGAAGGAAATAAACCCAGTGCCTTCCCCCCACCCCCACTCTCCATCATGTCCCTCTGGTGCTCAGCTGAGAGATGGGGCTGAGCTAGGAGGCATCCATGCTGCTGACCACACACCCGTCACCAGTCACCAGCAGCTGAGGACACACCCTTGCACTAGAGGAAAACATCAATCCTGAGGGACGCTTTCCAACAAGCCTGGGCTGTGTGAGCTGCGCTTTTTATTTTATTTCATTTTTTTACTTTTCCCAAGTTTCTCTCGTGAACAACCACCCACTTTGAAATGCTTAAAAAACCACCTCTCTGCCTGGCGCCCCTCCACCACTGAGCACTGCTGTGTGCGTCGCACACTCAGCCAGTTGCTGCCTGGGCTCGGGAGCCCCAATCACTGGGCACAATCGCCTAAGGCTTCTCAGCCCACAACATGTACCAAAGGGGACACCGAGGCCTGCCTTCTTGCCCTGTGGCCAAGGGACACATTTGAAGAGCCATGCCTAGGGAAGGCAGGAAGATCAGTCCTGTAGCTTGTTTTTCCAGGCATGTGTGGTCACATATGTGTTTGCAGGTATACATGCATGTGAGCACAGGGCAGCCGCAGGCTCCTATTAGATATCTTCCCTGGTCACTCTCCACCTTGCAGATTGAAGCAGAGTCTCTCATTTAAACCTAGAGTTTGCAGGTCTAGCTGATGTAGCTTGCCAGCAGGCTTGCTCCAAAGATCTGGTCTCTTCCTCTGAAGCACCGCCACCAAGGCCACCCAGTGTTATGTGGATCCCAGGGATTTGAACTCTGGTCCTCATGCTTACACAGCAAGTACTTTACCCACTGAGACATCTCCCTAGTCCGCAAGCTTGGGAAGTTTCTGGTCTCGGTTCCCCAATCTATAAGAGAGTCACAACTAGTCTGGTGGCAAGACACCCATGAATGAGGATATCAAGGTGTATGTAGAGAGGCTGAGGCAGGAGGATCGCCTTTGAGCTCCATGCTAGCTTGGTCAAACAAAAACACAAAACAGATGGATCAACATGCCACCTCAGATGACACCTCGGTGCCAGGAGACAGACAAGGTTCTGCACGCCACGTGCGGGAGCTCTCACTCTTGCTGTGCACACACACAGCCAGAGCCAAGAGGGGAGTGTGCTCTCAGGGGCCTCTGTGGAACTCGGAGTACTCAAAACAGCCCCTGTGTCCTAAAGAAAGGTCCCCAGGACAAGGAATTAAGCTGAGAAGGTTGGCGCCTGCCAATCAAAAAACCCCACCAGACATGCAATTTGAATCTACAACCTCAAGGCAGCTCTGAGGAGAGACACCAAGGCCAAGGGATCCTAGGATTGAAACCTAAGTCTAGAGAAGGGGCAGGCGTCCCTGAGTGACACAGGAAACCCCAGACCAAGGGGAGAAGCCAGGCTCTATTACAATGTACTGGGAAGTCAGCTGTACCAAACAGGCAACAGCTCCCCTGGGCCTGGGGCCAAAGCACTTACAGAGAGAGGGGACATGCCCAGTACTAGCCCCGCCCCCTCTCTACTTGGCCAGAGCCTGTCCAGCCAAGATAACACAGCCCAGAACCTGCCAAGGACATCTCATCACATCAGCTGGTCTTGGATTTAAATGTCCCACATCAGGCTGGGGGCAGACCCTCCATGCTAGACCAGGTTAATCCTGGCCTATTGGCCCTGGCTGTGATGCTCCTTGCAAGGACTTCCTTCTACCCTGGGGCTGGAACCAAACCTTAACAGAAGCCCAGGCCAGATTATGGGACAGCATTCCCTGTGACCATGGGGGAAGGGCAGCATTTACAAAGGTAGATCGACTGCTCTTTTCAATGGCCCCAAAGTCACAGGGGGCCAAGATCTCTACTCCATGTACAAAACGACAGTGCCCACCTCAGTTGAGACCCCTGATACAAGGGGCTATAGACAGGTAATTGCCAGGAAACTCCTCTGTTACTTCCGGCAGACTCCACATCTTTGGTCCTCTTACACCTGTGGCTGAAGAGCCTCGGGAAGGGCAGATGTAAAAAAACCCCAAGTTAGATGGGCAGACCCAATCTCCAGGCCACAGGCTTTAGGAAGACCAGCTGACACCCCACCCCTCCTTCCTGCCAAACTGGCCCTGTGTCATTAAGAGTAGGTAGCCCATGACAATTTGGTACTTTTAGTGTGTTGGGGCAGCAGACAGGACTGTGCCACTGCCCAACGGTCTGCAGTAGTCACAGAGCACTCGGCCCATGCCCCATCCGCCTTCACAGCATGCTGGCTGGGCATTCCCTTGCTTTCCTTTGGAAATCAAGGTGTTGGACAGTGACACAGGACAGCAGCAGCAGCTCCTCACGTGACAACTTCTGAATAACTCCTCAGAAACACTCTCAACTTCCCAGTTTGTAGCCAAGGACACAGACCCCAAAAGCCCCCAGGCTCAGCTGGCCACCCTAAACAAGAGCACGCGAGGGAAGCCCAACTCAGGTCCTGCCTTCTCAGCCTGGGGGTGGAGGCTCTGGGGTTCACTCACGCCCCTCCCCAAGACTAGGAAGTCTGACCCCATTATGTCTTTCTCGATCGGTCACTGTAAGACTCGGACTATCTCACACTGCAAAGGAGCCAGCAGGCACTGTACACAGTGGTTTGGTTCCTGTGGATCCTCTCTGATGCTGAGCAGCATATGACTGAACTCTGCAGTCAAGGAAGCTCACACAGAAGAGGCAGCTGGAGAAAGGGCACCAAACCATGCCCCACAGCCCTGTGGGCACCCCAGTCTCCCCTGCTCTAGAATCCGCAGGCTCCTGAGAACCCGTCCTCATCATCCCAGATGTACCCAGAGGCACTAGAGGATCTCAGTGCCATTCCTATCTGTGCACTTCTCTCCCATCAGCCTGAGCCCCAGAAAACACAAAAAGCAGCCCAGGCGATCCAGCCCCTTCTCCAGGATTCAAGGATGGCCCGAGCCAAAGATGGATCTCATGCCTCCCTCCCAGAGCTGAGTACCTGCCTGCATCTTCAGGAATATGTAGGTCAAGACCATACTACCACATCCACCTCGGGCTACCCATAGGATTCCACAGGATGGGGCAGATGGAGGCTCACCTGGCTGGGTCAGCTTTGGGCCCTCCTCTCCCTGGACCTTGAGTGTTTCTCTTTAACCTATAGGGGCAGAACTGAGGTCAAGTACTTTCTCTGCAGACAAGGGGCATGTAGGGACTGAGATGGGGGTGGTGTCCCAGACCTGTCCTGTGACCAATTCCAAGTCCTGAAGTCATTCAGGAAACAAGACTACCCAAGGGCAACCTTCCCACGGCCATTGCTGTTGTGACGGGTGGAATTAAGTATGTCTGGATCTGAGAGCTAGAACAGTGAAAGCTTGGGCAAGTTACCTTGGCAACCAAATAACTTTGGCAGTACTCCATTTAGGCAGCTTAAAAATATGCAGACATGCGGGGCTGGCGGGGACAGCAAAGAGGGAGTTCAAATCACAGAGCCCAGAGACCTGCACCCATCCCATGGCAGGTGGGCCCAGGAACCCACACTCCTCAGGAGCCTCCATGCTGGGCTTTATGGCCTTAGAGTCACAGACACCAGGACAAAGAGCCACCTTGGTGCTGCAGCAGCCAGGAGAGGGGAGCCAGTAAGCACACAAGGCCCTGCAAGTTGTGACAAACCTTCTGAGGACCTGCTGTGCTAGACTGGGCAAGACACTCAGACACTGAGCCATTTGCTTGGCCACCCCCCTCCGACTCACGGAACAATGTGGCTGGGCAAAGGCTTAAGAGATGCCTCAGACCCTTCCCAATTTTCAGAAGAAATCACTGTGGCCCAGGATGGGGGAGGTGCCTGGCTGGTCACATAGGCATGGCTGGAGTGCCCAGGCTGCAAACCCAACACTGTTACCCTCAACTAGGCCAGGCTTCAGCCATGCGGTGATGCAACGTTCCTTCAAACTGAAAGACAGCCCCCAGCTCCAGGCACCGTGCACAGCCCACACAGGACCACAGTAAGAGTTTGCATCAGGGCTGCCCCAGAGAGGAACAATATCCTAAAATGTCCTGGAAGTCAGCTGGGTCTCACGAATGAAAGGCTTATGAAGCGAGCCCCTCTGCCTGGGAGACATGTGCCCTGGAGAATGTTCTACTGTAGGCAAGAAATCCCTCTTGCACACCTTACATGCACATGTGCACACAAATGTACAGACTAGTGCATATGCACTCATTCCCACAAGTGCACAAAGACATGCTCCCACAAACACCCCTATGCAAATACACATGCACCCATGTGCATGCACACACATGTGCATACAGGTATGCATACTCATGCATATGCACATGTGTGCACACACAGGTATGTAGATACTGCTTCGCCAGGGTCCTGACACTGAGTGAGAACAGAATCGAGCTGGGAAGCTGTCAGAGGGTCATTTATTTCAATTATTAAAACAGCAGCTACTTACTCTCAAGCCTTCTCTAATGCCACTTAATTACCTAGTACATAAAACTGCCCTTGAATCTTAGCAGGGTAATAAATCAGGGCAGAACCAAGGGTCTAAAGAATTCTAGGTGGAGATCACCTCTGCACTGGCTCCCCCAACAAGCAACAGAATACAGGTAAAGCCTCAACTATGGCAGGGACAAACGGGCGGCTCTGCACTGAGCACATGTACTTAGGCACCAAGCAGCCCTCTACCGGCTCCTCTGTCCACTCCTTGGGCCTGGGCCCCTGCCCCTGCCCTGCTGAGATCCATCCTTTGTGTGGTCAACAATAGCCCCGCCAGATGGCGCGGCATGGTGGGCAGCCCCTGCAAACCAATCGCTCATGCTGTCGGCCCCTGTGGGACTGTGGGCAAGAGGCCTGGGAACTGGCCCAAGCCACACACACACACACACACACACACACACACACACACACACACCCCATACCCCTGCCTGCCCTGTGGCCTCTGTGAGTTGAGTTCCCTCAACTCAAGAGCACAGGCAGCTTTAAGCATGGTTGGCCAAATGGAATACCTGGGTACAGGTACAGCCCCCAAGGGGAATTGGTGGAACTACAGGGTGACTACATCCTCAGTGTGTCTGTGAGACTCCAGGAGGGGAGAGGGAGGGTGAGAGTGGGTAGGAAGATGCCAGGCACCGCACTTCCCACAATGCTGGCAGAAAGCAACAGTACTGAACTCGCCAGCCGGCAGACATAAATCACCCCCGCCCGTGGGCCGCGCTTATCTCTGCGTGCCAGCAACCCCGGTAGGCTTCTCTGTGGACAGGGGCGCCTGCGGAATCACACATTCCAAGCAGGTGGGCTGAGCCAATCCTGCCAAGGCCCATGCAGGGTGGACACTGGTCATCTGCCTCCGAGCCCAGCTTCCCAGGTGCAGCCTATGTGGACAGCCATTCCGCAGGGTTACCAGTCTGCTTGTAAGATACCCAAGGCAGTGATCTTGCTGGACTAAAGAGCCCACGCCTGTGCAGCTGTTCTAGAAATTACCAAGATGCCCTCAGCAGGCACCATTCCCATCAGCCATGGAAGACAGCATCTGTCTCCCCGTCAGAGACCTTGTGATTTATATGAACAAGCTAGACAGGTGAGGCCATCAGGACCCCTGTGCTGCCTGTCCTTCTGGAGAAACACCTAGGCCTGCATCCTCTCTTCCTTCCACATGGTGGAAAGCCAAATAAGTAAATAAAATAAATAAATAAATAAATAGCCAGCAGGTCACAGAAGAGCCAGGGTCTGGCTATCCCCAGGGCACTCCCTAGAGCTGCCTCTCCAGGGTCTTGACACTCAGCCTGGGCACACACTTGCACCTGTCTGCAAGTCTCTTCTCTGCACAGCCCTGAGTGTTGCCCTGTGGGCTGCACCGCACAGCAAGTCTTCCTTCCCCCCAGCACTCCTTGACCCCATCACCTCGAAATCTATGTGTGCTCAATGACCACGTGGCCTGGGCACATCTTCAAGGATCTAGCACAGGATCTTGGTTGCAGAAAGGGTCTCATTATGTGGGAGAAGCAACTGATGTATAGCAAATATTCTAGGGTCCATCTTTGACTCCTAACAAGAAAGTCCCATCTATTAAGCTCCCTTGGTGCTCATCTGAATTAGATTTTCCTTACAGAATACAGATTGATTTCAACTTAGGAGGGACACTGGACAGGACCAAAGGAGATATCTAGGGCAGAAGAAGGACCACCGAGTGAGGAGCAGGCACCTGCCTGCGGAATTTTCTAGACCACTGAACAATCAGTTTAATGGCAGCTGCCGCTGGGAGGAGCTAGCAGTCACCTTGAAGGGAGCTGGGGAGACCAGCCCTCTCTGGGTGGCCTCTGGCCTCAGATCACGCAGTCAACCGGCTGCACACTCGGGGTTAGTCACAGGCCACTGAGCACACTGCTCACAGCAGATTTTGCCAGTTGGAAGTAAAGCTCTGGCGTCTGTGACAATAGGGTGTAACCCCATCCTTGGGGGGTGAGGGGGTGTCCCTGGAACCTCATATCACTATGCTACCTCCGGGTTCCACCCTACACAGTCCACTGGGCACACTATCTTCTCATGAGCCCCAGTGGACCTTTTCCTTCACCATGACTCAGGGTCCACCCCTGAACAAGGCTGCCCAGGTCACAGAGATGTGCCACTGAGGGCGGGAAGGAGGGACAGAAGGCCTGGTGGCAGATGCCCAGTACTGTTCACAGAAAGAGGAGCCTGAAGACAGTTACCCACTTGAGTGCTCAGCCCGGGACAAATGTGAGTTCTGGAGTAAACGGAGGACTGCAGATGGGGCTGGGGACACACCCCAAGTGCATCGAGTCTCAGAGCAGCACACTGCTCCCTGGGATGTACCCACAGGACAGGCCCCAGGCCAGTTACCTTGCTGCAAAACAACCCACCACCTGGCAGTTCTCTCACCGGAGGGGTCTATCCTAGGCTGCCAACCCCCCACAGAAAGGAACAAAACAGAAGATCAAGTGCCAACAAGGTGGTGGGACCCCAAACAGGCAGAAAGGCCCCCACCCACAATAAGGGTACCAGAAGGCACAGCAGTTTGGGTCTCTACCCAGAGGTAGAGTGCTCTGCTGAAATGCAGCCCCAGATAGCCTGTGTGCCGGATACAGTGGTCTCACAAAGGAGCTAAGGGGTTCTGTGTTCACCAGGCTTTTAACCTGAAAGCTGCTTTAAAGGGAAACGGGTCTCTTAGTGTGGCTACAAAAGTGCCCTTGCAGTACCTACTTAGCTCACCTTGTGCTGGGAGATGCTCAAAGCCTAGACCATCATGGGCCCCAGTGCTGAGTGCCATCACAGTCCCATTTTATAGATGGAGCTGCCAAGGCTCTAGACAGAATGGTCTCCAGGAGCGTAAGAATTTTATTTTAATCCAAGGCTCCCTCAAGGCTCACCAGTCTCCTGCCTCCTCTCCCCACCCCACTGCTGGGAGACAGGCCTTCTTGTTCTTCTCAGCATGGAGAGGGGACGAGTGTCCAGGCCTTTGCATCTGGCATGCCCCTTCTGTCCACCTGGTTCTGGGAACTCTACTGTAGACAAGCTGAGGAGCCACACAGACACAGGGTCTGGTCTGAGACTTACCTCTTGTTAGCCTACCCCCTGCTCCTAAAGGCATCTGTGCAAACCTGGGCACCTGGACAGGCATCTAGCCTGGCACTGCCTTGCTCCCCTCTGGGGGAAGGAGATGTGTCCCTTAACTCAGAGGAGCGGAGGGCGCTGTATCCTTTCTCAGGAATATCAAGACCCTAGTCCCTTAACTCAGGTTCCACCAAAAAAGAAAGAAGCCCAGACAACTCCAAGGCTTGAGGCAACGGAAGCAGACAGATGGAGACCATTCCAGGGTGATCGGCAATACTAAGGGCTTTCAAGATCTGCAGCCTCAAAGGTCACTTGTCATAACATCAACACGCCCAGGATACCAAGGGCACCCACAGACCTTGTGCCCTTTAGTCCCTGGGGGCCAGCCTGAGAGAGCTGCCTTACGACTACAAGCTCCAGTTTGCCTCCAGTTTGCCTCCAGTTCAGCCCACCCTGCTTCCCCGTCTATGAAACAGAGAAGACGACCCCACAGGCAAGTGAGGTGGAGAGGGGGTGAGTGTACCCTCAGGGTACCTCACAGTCCACACTGGCCCAGCACTGGAACACAGCCTGTCCATGGTGACAGGCCCATGAGGTAACTTCTGAGATAGTCACACACAGACAGACCTACAGGAGCAGAGATGGTGCCCCTTTGTTCTGAAGAACATTAGGAGAGACAGGAGTGTTTCAGGTAGACGACAAGGTAGGGGGCACCTGTGCTCCCCAACACCTGGGCTTTTGCTGAACAGGGACCACTGGACCAAGCCAGCACAAATTTGGACGGTTGAGCCAACTTCAGCCCCACCTGTCACAGCCAGAGACTGGGACTCTGCCAGAAACCAGAATTCACTATCTTCCGCCTCAGGTGGGGTTTATATTCTTGGAGGCAAACCTCAGAAAAGGGTCTCTATAGCTTCTTTGCTGGGCTGTAGCAGCCTTCAATCAGGGTCCCTGGCCCTAAATGTGGCATGTTTATGAAAGGCCACCTCAGCTGAGCTGAGCCCAAGTCCCTTCCAGCCCCTTTCACCTCCTCTACTGGAACCTCAGGACACCTGCCCACTTCGAGGACTCAGGGCCAGCCCTGGGTCCTCCTCGGTGAACCCCTTGGGTTCTCAGAAGTCAGCTCTCCTTTTGGCTGGCTGACAGAGGAGACCCGAGAAACATGACCGGAAATAAATGCTCGTTGCACCTTGTCTACAGAGTCTACAGAGAAGCCTGCAAAGGGCTGGGGAGGTGGGGGCGGGGAGTGGCCTCCCTTGGGAACATTGAAGCTGGGCCTTCCTCAGGGCGGAAGGATAGGGCAGACCAGGCCACACATCCCACAATGTAAGGATTACTCTGAGTTGCGTTATTATTAGTGGTTTGGCCGGAAGCCAGACACAGACTAGGAGGAAAGGGCAGATAAAATGTGACTCCCGTCAGGCTGCCAGCCAGCCCTCTGATCTCAGCAGAACTCAAACCAGTGGGGGCAGGGACCCTAACAGCCTTCTCTACAGGATCTACACGGTCACCTCACCCGAAACTTGGGTCCTGCAGGTGTGGAAGGTCTCTCTTGCCTGGAAAATCAGCCGCGCCTCAGAACTACAAAACAGAGGGTCCCCAGGGCTGGGCAGGGTTGGGGATGTCTGTCCAGCCTTTATTCCTGAAGCCTTCCCAGCCTCTGCCCTTCCAGGTAGCCAGAGCTACAGATGTGCACCCCAATGCCCAGCAACACCCTCCATGAAAGAATCAAGGACTGAGGTTCAAGTCAGTCCATCTTCCTCATTAAGATCCAAGCTGTCATTCCTTGGGTGGCATCAACCTGAAGTCATCTCTGGGGATGGCACTACTACCCACACGAAGGTGAAAATCATGATCAAAAACGTGGAACCACACCCTGGTGTTTTGCTCTGTAAGTCCCGCCGACCCTGACATCAGCCTGCAGAGCCGGCAGGTGTTTGCTCAGCTGCACCAGAAAATTCGAACATGGTTCCCGGGACACCTGGGCCTGTGTCCCCAAACGCCATGAGGGCAGCCCTGTCACACTGCCTGAGGGTCTGAGCAATTACAGTCTGACCCTGGCACTGGGACAAAAGCCACAGCTGTGAAAATCAACCCCTGCACACCCAGGATGGTTTGGAGAAAGACATGAGGTGGTGATTCAACTGGCCTGAGCCACAGAGCTGGGAGGCTCCAGAGCCAAGAGGGAAGCCTGTGAGCGTGTGGGGTACGTGTTGGTTCCCTGCCTCACTTCCGTTTCAGACGCAGGCTGTGGGATGGACAGTGTCCTGTGATGTGATGCAGGTGACTTTGGTGAGTGTGGCAGTCTCCAGAAGTCCCCACAGAGAGCACCTGTACTCAGGCCAACTCAGGTGGGGGAGGCACGCACGCGGGTGTGTGTGTGTGTGTGTGTGTGTGTGTGTACACGCATACATGTGTCACAGCACATGTGACGGGGGTGAGAGGACAACCTGTGGGAGCCAGTTCTCTCCCCTCATCATGCAGGTCCCGGGATCAAACCAGGGTCACCTGACCCAGCAATAGATGCCTTTACCTGCTGGGCCATCTCAATAGCCCCAAAGTGGGTGTTTTGATTTGGGACTTGTATGACAGGACCTTCCTGAGATGAAAGCACTCCCTTGGGGATGGTATGTCCACATGACATACAGTCTTCAGTCACTTCTAAGCAGCTGTCCACTCAGCCCACAACCTCCTGTTGTAAGGGCAGTGCTGGCATTTCTGCACTGTGCTGCTAAGAACACAAGTAACGTTCCCAAGGCTCCCCACAGCAATGCCCTTCTCGCTGGGCTCAGGACAGTGGCAAGGACTCTAGAACCCTGCAGGCTAGGGGGCCCTCTCTGTGGATAACCCTCTCATGCAGACCTTCGTCAACTCTTCTAGGGGTAAAGAACCTCAGCAGAGGATACAAGGGGCCTGCGCCTCCCTCACACGTGTATGTACACAGCAGACCACAGGCTCCTTGCTAGGGCTTAGTTCCTAATGACTGGGGCTGCTGGGGAGGTAACAGCCAGCCCAACAGAGTCAGAGTCATGTGACTAGGGCTGCACCCCACCAAGGCAGAGGAAATGAAGACATCCCAGAACTCAGACGGCCAGTTGACTTTGAATACAGGGGTCCTCCAGTCACCGAGATCACCCTAGCTAGACGCTAAACTTTCCAATCACTAGTGAAAATAGAACACTTGATCCTGGAATTTCGGGGGGTGGGGGGAGGGCAGAAAGCTCCAGAGCCTGCTACAAACACAGGGTCAGCTGAGCCCCAGATGGGCAGACCACAGGAACGTAAAGATTCCTGACCTTCCTGGGAACAAGTCACCTACCTTTCCTCTCCCAGTGCCCGGCACTAGATATTTCTCCAACTGGGACAGACACAAAGCCAGGCTCTACTCACTGTGTACAGGGACCTGCCTCTCCCCTGCCTGTGCCCGTGGGGCCCACCTGCCAGGCCTCTCCCTCTAGACAACCCAGCCACCCAAGCAGGAAGCAGATGTGACTGAAAGGAGAGCAAAGCCAAAAGGAGCCCACCAGTGACCTTTAGAAAACTTCCTCTCACCCACCCAAGGGTCAGCATCATGGGCTGGCAGCCACAAAAGCCCTAACCTTCCCAGATCTCTTCCTGGGCTACCTCGCCCAGGTCCGCCAGAAGGACAGTCACATGACAGCCGCAACAATGGCAGTAATCACCCAGCTCCAGCTGCTGTAATGACCAACTGCCAAAGCTGCAGAGGTGTCCCACAGGGCTCCACTGGAAAGACTCTAAGAAGCAGCAAGACACAGGCAGAGACAACGCTGGTGGGGTGCTAGGACCAGGAGACTGAGCCACCACCAGCATGCAGGAGCACGTGCCAGGCCTCCACTAGCAGGAGGATCACCAGTGCCCACAGGAGTTAAGTGGTCTTCAAGGCACCTCCTGGTCTGGTCTTCCTACCCCTGGTAAGAAGATTTATGATACCAGGAAGTCCTCGGAGGAAAAGCAGGATGGGAAAGTGTATTACAGGCTAACTAGGTCTGGTGACTGATGACAGGAAGACTTCAAGCAAAAAAGATGCAGCTTAAAGTCCTACGACCATCTCCAGAGCATGCAAGGCAGCAGTGCCCTGGCGGGTCCTGTAACCCTAGCCCTAACTCCAGCACAGCCCTTGCAAGTCGGAGGCAGGGTTCAGGACCCCCCCCCAATGCCCTCACAAGGGTTTACACTCATGGAATAGAGGCACCCCCAAAGTCTGTGGCAGGCCAAGCTATGGTCCTCTCATGAACGCCTCTATACGGAGCAAACAGTCAAGGCTCCTTCAGAAATGACCTGTTGGGTGTTGCTAAGATGGCTCAGGGGGGTAAAGACAATTGCTGCCAAGTCCGACAACCAGGCTCAATTCCTGGGATCCACCGTGTGGAAGGAGGGGACCAACTCCTATAAGTCCGCCAACATGCACAGGCGCATAAATGACAAATAAGTAGAAAATAAGATTTAGTGAACTGTTCCCTCCAACAGTACATGAGTCCTAGGGCCAGTAAGTGATGTCTGCCCATCCCAGTCATCTCCTTTAGTCTCTCAGACTACCCCTAGCTTCCAAGGAAGCTCTCTCTGTCCTGTTCACAGCATCCCAGTCACCAGAACACTACAAGGTTCCTGCCTCAGCCTGCAGGCCAGCAGCCAGTCACATCCTCCAGGAGGAACCAGGGGGCCTAACCCAGGACACAGGATGGGTAGGTTCTATGCCCCTCCCCCTCGAGCCAGCTATGGAGAAGTTACTTGCTCTTCCCCGTGGGCTAGGAGGGCCTGCGCCCCATTCCTGCAAAGCCCCACCCTCCCACACCCCACTGGAAATGCTCCAAGGACCGCTTCACTTTGTGTCTTCTCGGCCCAGTTCACTTGGCTCCTCTTCTAAGACCACGCCTGCTGCTATCTGATTTGGTTCTTCTGGATAAAGAATTCTTATCCAGAGTTGGTTTTCTCTCTAATCTTCCTGCTCTCAGCATCCCAAAAGCTTAGAAGCATAGCAGGGTATGCAACAGGCACTCAACAAATATACTTAGCACTATACCTAAACAAGGGCCTGGGTATGAAGTTCTGATTCCTTCTCTTTGATTTGGAAATGACCGTGTCCAGGCCACCTGACCCTATGGCCTCAACTCTGCAGCATGTGGGACGGGATGACAGTGATGGCAGAGCAGGGGCATCCTGATGACCGTGGGGGAACCCACAAGTCACGGCCTAGGACAGAGCATGGTGCCAGTACCAGAAGTGACAGGTAAGCAGACAGCATATCTGAAGGCATCCGGGACCCAGAAAGACACTGTCACTCACACTCCTGTAGCCATGGAGTCTCCAGCCAGCCCCACTGCAGTGCAGCTAACCCTGAGCACAGCCTTCATCTGCAGGGAACCTTTGGAAAGCGGTGAGAACCACTGCACCACTGGATGGCCCTGGAAATGTGAACGCCCTGCAGCGACCTTGGTCTCTCCAAGCACAGCAGCCCAGCTTCAGACAGGGGGCAGTGCTGGGGACCATGTCGGGGTACCCTTCACAGAATTCTCCACCATGCCATCCTGGCATAGGACAGTTGGGGACCAGTGTAGAACTGTCCTGCTTCTGACACACCCACCTCTCCGATTAGGAAACTGAGCTGCCACCAGTCCTGTCAAGGGCCAGCAAGCCCCAGCCCAGGGCAAACTGAAAGGAAAAGCAAAAGCTGTTCTGGGGAATTCTTCCTGGGCTCCATGCCAACATCATGTGCTTTGATCTCAGGCAAACCTTCCCTTCCTGGGCCAGGACCCTAACACCCACACTGTATGCCGCACCCTCCAACCCTCTGCTACCCCACAGCAGGCAGAAGCACAGAGAACCTTGCGTGCATGGATGAGTCAGGATAGCCCAGAGCCAAGAGAAGTGGAAGACTGAAGAGTCCAGGACCTAAGGATGCAGGAAATGAGGGAGAAGAGGAGGTAGGAAGGGGGAAGAAATGGTAAGAGATCTTCAGGGAGGGCTGGCACATAAACACAACTCAAAGTGGCCAGTCCCCTTAGCCAGACCTACTCTGTGGCTCAAGTATATTTCTGAACCCATTTCCAAGAGACTAGCAGAGGTTCTCATCCAAGGGACAGGCCTGGAAAGGAGTTCAGATGGATGCAGGCCATCTCATGGCCATCATCACTCGTACAAACCAGGACCATGAGAAACAGTGACCCTCAAAGGTCACGACACAGATGATTATCACGGAAAGGAAGCACTTCCTGCAGAGCAGGGACTGCAGCCAGAAGGTAGCCTTTCCAGTCTCTTCGGGGGACACTAATACTGTCCCCTCTAGCTTAACAAGTCTATTCTAGGATCCTGCCTATTCCACAGCTTTCCACAGGGTGGGACCACTTGCTATCCTTAGCAGCAGAGGGGGTCATTGGTTAGCAGAGACTGCCACAGGGGCATGTGGATACCAAACACTTGGAGACACCGACACTCCTAGCACAGGACCTTGGCCCCTCAGCCACCAGAAACCCGCAGCACAAACTCTCCCTGAAGGGCCAGCAGCCTCTGTGTGACATTCAGGGCTCAGGTGTTAACCAATACCCAGACTCTGTCTAATGAACCTTATCCCCTCCTGTAACATGCCTCTAAGGGCAACATGGAGACCCCCAAGCTCAAGGCTCTAAAAAAATGTATGCCAACTGCCAGGGCCCGGTGAAATGGCTCAGTCAGTTAAGTGCTTGCCTAACTGACTGAGTCCTAGCAAGCTTGAGGACCTAAGTTCGATCCCTAGGACCCACATAAAAGCTAGCCCAGTGGCAACACTTTAATCCCAACACTGGGTAGCCAGCCTAACTTACTCAGCAAGCTCCAGGCCTATGAGAGACATTCTCCCCTAAAACCAAGGTGGGAGACTGGAGATACGGCTCACTAAGAACTAAGAAACATATTGCTCTTGCAGAGGGCCTGAGTTCAATTCCCAGTGCCCACACTAGGCAGCCAACAATGGCCTGTCAACTCTAGCTTTAGGGAGACCCAATGCCTTTGGCCTCCAAGAGCATGCACTGTCGCTTGTGCACATGAGTGACCTCAAAGCAGCTGTACCACTGGGAGGTCCCATCCCGACATGGATGAGGATTTGTCTGTAGTTGCACAGATGAAGTCTCCCCTTCGGTTACTCTCCCACAGTCTATGCATCTAGCACCTCCTGAGACCATGCAACCACCACGTGCCGTCAGAGCAAAGTTCTACACACATAGCTGGGAAGCACAAGAGGAAGTGGCCCACCCCCTCCTCCTACAAGGGAACATGAACCACCAATCAGCTCAGTCCTGAGGGTCTCTTGCAAGGAGTTAGCTCTTCTGAGGAGGATGGCATCTGTTAGGCCCAGGACAGCATTCTGCAATAGGTTCCTTGTTTGTCTTGTTTGGCCTGTGACAGCCAATGACTGCTTAGGGGACTCAGGGCAAGGTAGAGAAACCTGGAGTGGTGTGACCTCAAAGCCCAAGGTCTCTATCAGTCAGCTGTGGGGTCCAATGTACAAAGGCTTGCCATGCATGGGGAGGAATTCAAAGGCCCTGCAGCGGGTGTGGAAGCGGGGGTTGGGGGGCGGGGCTGCCTCAATGTGGCTGGTTTAGGGATGAGCAGTGGTCTGTCACCAAATGTCTGAAGCCTTTACTCGAGAATTGGCACTCTGGACTGTGGATGTATGTACCCATATGGGTGTGTGTCTGTGTGTGTGTGTGCGTGACACTGCACACACAGGTCAACCCTGAGTGTCATGCCTCAGGCGCCATCTACCTCTGATTTGTTTCAGTAGAAAAGAAAAAAAAAATACATTAGTTATTTTTTTTCATTTGTTTGTTTAAGATAGGGTCTCACCATGTAACTCGGGCTGGCCTGGTCAGTGTGTCTATCTCATTAGCACTCTGTAAACAAGTCCAATAAACTCACAGGTTCCCCAAGCTGGACTTCGGTAGAATGTACTTCGTTGCTGGAGCACAGTAAGGAGAGGGTACATCTCCTTCCAAGGAAGCAGCCCTGACAGGCTGCCCTTGGAAATAGTCTCGTTCACTGCTGCAGACTTCAGAGGAGACAGCAGGACTCTGAATCACCTCAAAGGCCAAACCGGCGTGCCTGAAGGAAGGTGTGACTCCTCCTCTCCTTTCCAGAGCTCAAGCTGTCACGGAAGACCCTGAGGAGAACCAGCAGCACCGGCCTTAGACCTTACTGGTCTCTACGTCTGCATTAGGGTGCTCCACACTGACGTCATATCTCCCTCCGTCCCCACAGAGTGACCTTAGTCCCACAACTGAGCAAGCAGGCCACCCAGCTCAAGGCTTCCTGCTGTGACATATAGAACCAAGCTGTCCCAGAACCACATAAGCAGTGACACACTGACCTGTCACCCATGAACTTCTTATAAGCCACACCCAAGGCCTGCCTGCCTGTCTGGTCTGGCAGCCTCCCTCCAGGAATCTGAGAGTTTACAGTAGACACCAGTGAGCATCAGTGTCCCAGAGACTGGAGTACACACACACACACACACACACACACACAC
>JADRCH010000100.1:805924-820160 GCA_019843965.1 Rhynchomys soricoides | reverse complement strand
TCTCTCTCTCTCTCTCTCTCTCTCTCTCTCCCTCCTCCTCCTCCTCCTCCTCCTCCCCTCCCTCCTCTCATTGGCTCTGCAGCACGCTAGAGGCCTTGAAGGTCAGAGCTTAGCTAGGCCTGGCTCTGCTATCCTTTGGTCTTGAGTCCTGTACCTCTCTCCTCACACAGGTGACTTTCAGTAAACACACAGAGGAAGAAACCAGCCACGGCCACCACTAGAACATGGCCTGCAGCCCCCTACTGCCACACAGCTCTGAAGAAGGGTCAGAGGAGAAACTGAGGCTCAGGGGCAAAACTGAGCAGCACATTCCCAAACTACACCTACGCTTCCTCCTGTGCTGGCTAGGCAGATTCAACAAGGATGCCAAACCACGCTGTGGATATCAGCATGAAGGAGGTGACAGCCACTCCACCACTCCACATGGTGGGGCACCAAGGAAAGGGAAGAACTTCAGCCAAGGAGTGAGGTCTTAGGGCTCACACTTGGGAGTGTAAGGGGACTATCGACCCCCAGGAGGCACCTCTGGGCTTAGGAAGGGCTGTTCCCTCAGAGCCTCGTGCCTCGGTTTCTTCATCTGGAGTAAGAGTTTCATAAGTAATGGAGAATGGCTGTGGGTTCTAAGTACGGACCCTTTCGGGATACATGGTGGGGGCAGACAGTCAGAAAGCACCTCCACCACACGTTCAGCAGGACTGTGGGCTAATGGAGAGCTCACTTGGGGAGTCACACACGGCAGGCAGCACTTGCCACCTCAAACCTGTGGGTCCAGACATACCTCCTAGTCTATTAGTAATCCTTCACCCTAGGAAACGCTGGTGCTGGTGCTGGTGCTGGGAGGAGGTGGGAGCATGTCGGGTAACATCCATCTTGAAAGAAATATTGTTGTCTTCTCTCCCAATTACACGAGCTAAACTCTCAGCCGTGCCAACGGTCCAGCGGTGCCAAAGGTCCGGTGGTGCCAACGGCCCAGCAGTCGCAAGCATTTACCAAAAGGTCAACAGCAAAAAAACAGAAGTGATGGGAGGAATGATTCCAGCCACTTCAGGAGACAGTAAGACACACACATGTGCATGGGCCATGGGGCTCACACCCCCACATTATGATCAGGGTAGGTTAAGGCAAAAGTGTGAAGAGACTTCATATACATGCACAGGGCAACAGAGGCAGGTGGAGCTACAGGTATGAGTGGGGATCAGAGGACTTCTGTGCACACTCACACAGTAATCAAGGTGGGTGGAGGTGTAAACGGTGTGGCTGTCAAGACTCTAACACATACAGGAAACAGCCCATTATGGGCACAGCTGTGCTATGCAGGTGTCAGAACTACATGCATTTGTGTACACACACACACACACACACCTTGACTCTCCCTTACTGTCCCACATCTCCCCAAAACCAAGCCCCACAGCCTCCTGGCCGTCCATAGCCTCATTTCTGTCTTTGTCTTAGTCTGAGCCTAAGAGAAGCCTCAGGTCCCTAGCCAAAAGGACCTACTGAGGCAATGTGCATACTCATCGAGTTCGTCCTGACCCCACAGTTAGGAGAAACTGGCGTGAGGACAGCACAAAGGGAATCCTGAGCCCAGGCTCATTCTTAAGCCTAGAGCATCCACCCAGGTTCCAGGGCTATCCCACCCCTCTTTCCTCCACAGAACCCAGCCTCAGCCCACCTGGGTGAATAACCCAAGAAGAAAGGAACCCTGGGTGGAAAGGGAAGATTTGGTTTGAATACTGCTACAGGCAGGCATGGGGTGGCCCAGCCAGGTGTCTAGCACGCTTGTGGGTCTTTGTGGGTCAGAACAAGTCCAGAGACGCCTACAGCTGAGTCTGGAGTGGCTAGAGAGAGAACCCACGTACCTGTTCCTGCCTGACCCTAGATTGTTCGATTACGAAGGAGGAAACTGAGATACTGCCCACACCAGGTAGGCTACTGACTTGAGCTGGTCTGAGGCTAGACACTACCTCCACCAATCCACCATGGTCCATCTGACTGACTCATCCCTCCACACAAGAAGGTTCACAAAGGGAAGAACATATAGTGACACTAGCCTTGGACTCACCCTAGCTGTGGACCGCTATGCCAACACACACACACACACACACACACACACACACACACACACACGTCATTTAGGCAGGGTTTGGATTGGGCCCTTCATTTCAGTTGTATACTCCTGCTAGAGAGCAGAGAACTTTCAGGAAGTCAGTTAGTAGAGTGGCCACAGTCCTGGAACAGGAAGCATCCAACCTGCCCCCACCAACAGGAGAAAGGAGAGCAGTCAGCTTGAATTCACCACCCCCAGCCACTCTCAGGGTCACCCCTAAGGACAGGGGGAACCTGGGAGTTCAAGACAGAGGCTTATGAGAACAAAACACAGCCAGGCCTGATGGTGCACACCCTTAAATCTGCATTTAGGAGGCAGAGGCAGGTAGGTCTGTGAGTTCAAAGTCAGCCTGGTCTACAGTTCCAGGATAGCCAGGGCTACACAGAGAAACCCTGACTAAAAAGAAAGAAAAGAAAGAGGAAAAAAGTGAGACTTGCTAGTGAGGGAAGGGAACTTGAGAGAGAAGAGACAGGAAAAGCCACTCGGGCAGGGGAGGAGGCAGTACTTAGGTGTGGAGTCAGGGAAGCTTCTGCAGAGGGAGGCAAGAAAGACTGGGAAAGGACTGGAGAGATGGCTAAGTGGTTAAGAGCACTGACTGCTCTTCCAGAGGTCCTGAGTTCAATTCCCAGCAATCACATGGCGGCTCACACCTATCTATAATGGAATCTGATGACCTCTTCTGGTGTGTCTGAAGATAACTACAGTGTATTCATACATAAAATAAATAAATCTTAAAGAAAGGAAGGAAGAAAGGAAGGGAACTGAATTAGAGGCAGACAGAAGATGGCCTCCACCTTTGTTCCTGGTCTGAAGTTGATGTTGAGACTGAGGGGCCCTGGAAGGGTCAGGTGCAAAGTGCATGGACCTGTTTCAGGAAGTACACTCTGGAAAGGCAAAAGGACGATTGCAGGTAGCCATCCCAGAGGCAGAGAAACAGTGGCCCACTTAGGGGGTAGGTGTGGGAAAATGGAGAACCCCTGTCAGCGCTGGGAGAGGAATGCAGTCACACCCAGTGCCCCAAGTTCACAGCCGACCAAACTGACATGGCTTCACCTGGCTGAAGGGGAAAACAGGGCAGTGGAGCCCAGACAACGTGCAGCTCAGGGGCAGATCACCATCAACACCACTGGCAAGGCCGTACCTTCCCACATGGATGTGGCTCCTGCATCTAAATGCTGAATGAGGCTCCTCTGCCTGCAAGAGGGGACTGGGGGAAGGGGAGCACAGGGGGGACAGAGTGGAGCCTTGGATCTGGGTCAACGTTGCTCCCTTCATCCCCTCCCCCATGCGGCTCATGGTCAAGCCCTGGGAAGCAGAAATTCGTGGCCTGGGATGGGTCTGACTGTCCTAACTAGGCACCCACTGACCCCAGCCCAAGCAGCCCCAACAATGGTCCCTTTTGTTCCCAGGCTCCCCATTGTCTCCGATTCTCTCACCCGATGCACCAGGGCCAAAAGAGGATTTCCAGGGGGATTTCTCAATGGGCTCACAGAGAAACATCCTGTGGCTAGGACCTTCCCTGAGAGGCCACAGTGGGGGGAGGGGAACCAGGACCCTCTGGACATGGCCCAAGATAGGAGCAGCTATTTTTACACACAGCAATCTTTGACCTGAGTGATGAAGCTGGTTAAGACAAGGGGGGCTCGGAGGCCACGGTGGAGATAAATGGTAAATGGCATACTCAGCAGGCACCAGGCCCTGGGTCCCAACTCTGGCACCAAAAATTCATCAGAAAGGTTGCTCAGTACTCACTTGGCCTTCTTCACCACTGTCAATCAAATGAAGGCTCAAGAATGGTCACAGCCCATCGCTACACT
Source organism: Rhynchomys soricoides (assembly GCA_019843965.1). Classification (NCBI taxonomy): domain Eukaryota; kingdom Metazoa; phylum Chordata; class Mammalia; order Rodentia; family Muridae; genus Rhynchomys; species Rhynchomys soricoides. The sequence continues at coordinate 816,236 of JADRCH010000100.1, read as the reverse complement.
AGAAATCCCAGCCAGCTTCTCCAGAGGGGAGCTGAGGCTCACATAAGTAGTGGACCTAGGTCCAGATTACAGGGCCAGCACACACTCGTGCATGCACACACACAGACAGATGGCCTGCTCCTCTACCAAAAAGCACACTCTGCCCACCTGGGTCAGGATGCTTCAGACACGAACCTTGTGTTCAGTCCAGGTAGCTCAGGCAAGCCCAGCCAGTGGCTAGCAGATGCCTGGGGAGGATGGTGACAAGGCTGTGACCACAGATGAAAGCAGACAGCAGTTCAGGCCTGCCTGCAGCCCGCTTTGTTAGGTTGGGTAGCTGGGACTTAAGAAGCCCAGGCATTTATCACTGTATCATAGGTGTGGCAGGCTTCAGAGTCTCCGCCCCCCTCCCTTTCTGATCACCCCTGAGGTACCTAGGATGTGGCCCATCCATGTGATAGAACAAGAAGGTGGTCACTTAGGATGGTGCGTAAAAATGGTCATCCTAGCCTGGTGCACACTTTTAAAGAAAGGAGACCAAAACCAAAACCAAAAAAAAAATAAACCAAAAAAAAAACCAGTCATCCTGACATGCTCATGTGAAAAGAAATGGAGGGTGAGAAACCACAGCCAACCCATGGGGCAAAACCTGTACCTTTCAATGTGTGTCTTGGATACGCTCCAACAGAAAAAGGGGCATGGAGTGAAAACTAAAGAAATCTGACCAGAGCAGGGACTCCAGCTGATGCTGACTGATCAGCGCTGGCTGGCTCGTGCCCTGGAAAGCTGATGACATAAGAGACTGGGAGGAGAGCAGCAGGGACTCAGGGACGCACCCACCACTATGGGTCTAAAAACCGGGTTGGGTTTGGAATTAAGCTCGTTTTTAGAATATACACATACTGAGGGCTGGAAGGACAGCTCTGTGGCTGAGAGTGTTTGCTGTACATGCATGGGAGGCATGAGTTCAAATCCCCTCTAATCACATAAGAAGCTGGATGTGCACGAGCCCACCTGTAACCCCCAGCACCAGGAGAGGGAGGGAGGATGGCTGGGGCTGGCTGACCACCTGCCTTGCTCCAGGCTCTGGGAAACCCTGTTTCAAAGGAACAAGGTGAAGAGCGATAGATCTGGACACCCAGCATCCTCCCCTGCCTCTGAGGACACTCACACGTGTGTGCACATGTACACGGACAAACAAATATACAGCTCGCTCTCACGCGAGCACATCCAAAATTTAAATTGATTCAAATAAAGCATGCATAATGAATCTATTACCCGTGATAAGACCTCACACAACATGGAGGGCGGGTCTGTGGTCAGGTTCTCTGCTTTGTGCTAGGGTCCCTTCTGCTGGCTTTGGTAACGCACTATGTTTGCACCAGATGTTGGTTACATGAAGGCAGATCATATGGAGGCAGCTCCAAGGACGGGAAGGATTATCAACCACTTCCAACTTCCATTTATGAACACTTTCACATCTTCCAGGGTTTTCCACCATGAGTCATGGGCTATGGAGGAGCAGGTGGCAGGTGACATGGCGGGTGATAAATCATAGGTGAGAGGGATAGGCAAGAGCCTGAGGCCTGACGGGACCTAGGGAGACAGCAGCTGGAGGACCCACCCCACCTGGGAGGCTTGTCCAGCACAACGCCCTGAGCATCTGACCATCTGACCGTCACACCACACCAATCATCACTTCACACAGAGCCCAGACGCACGTGGAGGCAGGACGTTTAGCCCCCATCACACCAGCAGAGGTTCTAATAATCTGATAGTACCCACTGGATAAGCAAGGCATGTGCTCATACTTGTGGAGGGTGCAGGGCTGCCCTTCATAGACACAAACAGAGGGGTATATGATGTACCAGGAGAAATCGACCACATGGGTTTTGGAGTCAGGAAACTGAGTTTTCTACTAGTGTCTGACCTGCCAAGTCCACACAAGTGGCCACTGCCCACCGGGAAGATGAGGACCACCCTCCAAAAAGAATGACCACCTTATATGTCCAATTCAACAGCAGGTCCTCCTGGGCTAACTGAGCATCACAGGGTCAACACAGCCACACCCCAGGGGCAGAGGACATCTGGGTGCTGGTGCAAACAACAGAGATTGCTCTAGCATTCTGCGATAGAGAGTTACCATTTAGGACTTAATGCTAAGTCAGCTGTGGAAAGGGTGCTTACTGGTATACAGAAGCAGAAGGGGTGGGGCTAAGTAGGAGACCCAGATGTTCAAGGTCAGACCCCAGCACTGCTGCTGTCTAAGCAAACTACATAACTTCTCTGTGCCTCTTGGGTAAAGGGGGAATCATAAAGTTTTTCAGCTTTGAAAAGGTCGACGTCACTGTGCCCACATCTTGTTCATGGTCCTCATCAGCCCAATGACAGAACAAGGTACAGAGGTGGAAACCAAGGGAGGCACTTGGCTCTGTGTGGCTTGTCCAGGGACACGCAGGTGAACCCACAACCAGAGCTCAGGTGCAAGGGCCCTCTCAAACTTAGGTGACAAACTCAGAGTGTCAACCAAGTCACCCCTCACCCGGGTCCTGTCCAGCAAGTCAGCATGACAAAACCAAGCTAGCATACTACCAAGCACAGCAGGGAGCAGCTGGGTCACAGGCCTGGGCCACTTCTTCACTGCCTCACTGCCTGAGGAGACACTCCGAACACAGGGTTTGGGACTGGGAGCAGCAGTTGGACAATACACTGTCTCCAGCTGGATCTTCCCCACCTTGAGTGATACCCTCACCATGTGACTCTGAAGCACAGGTGAAAGACTGATCTGCAGGTCACTTCAGAGGGGCCCCTACAAATGCACCTCAAGAAGGCGGTGCCTTGCAACAGACTTGTGGTGAGTAGGTGCAGCCCACTTGAATAGGCCAGGTCCCTAACACTCCCAGGGCTCCAACAGAGAACTGTGCCCTGCTCTTCCCATACTGGAGACAGCCCTCCATCTGTCTCCCTCACACAGCCAAGTAGGATGCAGCTTGGGGACCAGAGAACCAGACCACAGCAAGTGCCCGAGGCACATGGGTCCCATCTGCCATCGATGGCCTTCACAGCAGGTGGTATGGCCACTGGAGCAGGCCTAACCCAGAATTTTGAAGGTCAAGGTACTGAACTACTGAAGCTCCCTCTCCCAGTGGGGACACTGAGGCACAAGTATGGGGACTCATGAGGAAACACCACACCTGGGAACGCAGCACAGCATAGGGGAAGAACAGGAGCGTGAGGTGAAACCCACAGTCCCTTGTGTGAGCACTCACTGAGGCAGAGGAAGGCCCCTCTTCCCAGAGCCTTAACTGACAACTAACTGCACGCAGGTTTGGAAAGAAGACCCTCTCACACGTGGCCTCTGCTGGCTGTGCCAGGGAGGCTGTGCTGAGAGCAGCAGCCAGCGCTGAGGAGGGTGGGCTGGCAAGGTTGCCACCAGCTGCTCCCTCTGCCACCCATACTGCAGCCATCGAGACCCTGCAACTAAGGGAAGCTGTACCTATAGTAAGACCCCAAGTCAATCAACCCAGGGGTTCTGCCTGTTCCTATGGACGGGGTAAGTGCCAATGGGAGAGAATGGGACAGAACAAAAGCTGACATCCACTCCCCTATCCCACAAATCCTCCGCCAGGCCTGCTCCAAGCCGTATGGCTCCCAAGGCTCTCTGAACAGCTAACACAGACACGGAGAAGCAATGAGTACTAGGATGTCTCACCTCCCACAGCCCTGCCTCAGGACAGCCCAGGGTTCCAAGCGGGGCTCCCTGGGTGACACCCTACTTTGCCAGGTCCCGTCAGCCTCTTCCTCGAAGGCCCAAGCCCCTCATCCTGAGTGACTCAGGAGGCACCATCTACAGCCCGCAGAGCCTGCTCTACACCCAAGGCTGACTGACAGTCAGGACAATGCTTCCGAGTCCAAGCCAGGAGTGGTGGCACATCCTTTAATCCCAGCAATGGGGAGGCAACAGCAGGAGGATCTCTGTGAGTTCGAGGCCAGGCTGGTCTACAGGTGAGTTCCAGGACAGCCAGGGCTACATAGTTGAGACCCTATCTGGAAAAAGAAGAAACAAACCAAGAGTCCACTTCAGAGGACAGAGAGACTGCTCAGCAGTTAAGACAAAGACTGCTCTTCCAAAAGACCTGAAGTAGGTTCCCAGCACCCATGTCAAGCTGTCAAGTGGTTCACAACTCCCTGTAACTCCAGCCTCCAGGGATCCTACCACCTCTTCTGGCCGCCACAGGCTCCTACATGCACGCACTTGGTAGTCATTCACACAGAGGCATACACATATATAAAAATAATTTTAAAAGAGTCCACTCGATGGTGACAAAGCTGAGTCGGGGACAGGAAGAGAGTTCCCTCCCCGCTCAACATGGCCACACTGCCTCACATCCAACAACCCCATTGCCTTTGAGGTCCCCAGGAAAAGGCTTGAAGTGAAGACTATAGACTCCAGAGGCCTGCCTGGACAGACACCTCAGGGCAGCCACACTTCTCAGAACAAGGTCAGAGGCAAACAGAGGCCCACAGAGTCTGTTCCAATTTCCCCAGAATGTCAGAGGGTCTGCTTCCAGCTCTCCCACAGGCCCATCCAAATACACAAAAGTAGGACAGTGTAGCTAGCAGGCAGGCAACCACTCTAGCCTAGAGTCCCTCCCTCATGCACAGCAGTGTCAGAGATGGTTACTTGAATAACATCACATCAGCCTCCCTGAGAGCAGACCCAGCTCCCGGCTAGGCCCTCCCAGCCCCCTCTGCCTGCAAGGCCACACACCTGCACGGCCTCCCCAAAGCAAGACCTGCCGTTGGCACTCTACTAGATACCAATCGGCAGCCCCTGAAGGGCAAATGGGTGTCTGTGCTGAACACAGAGGGGGGGGGGGCAGGGTAGGACAAGACAGCCTGCCTCCTGCATGCAGAGACCCAAAATACATGTGGAGACCCAAAATGCATGTGACCCTGGGTACAGTCACCCCACTTGTCTATGCTTTACTTTCCCTAGTTTTGGTCATTCAAAGTTGACCAGAGCCCAAGGACACTATGTGGAAAATCCCCCAAATTAATTAGCGAGTTTTACAAGTACTTGATTGTGAGCAGCTCAACATCTCACCCCTCCATCTCCCCGTGTCTCCCACCAGGGAACTGAACTGCACATAGATGGCACCCACCCATCTCCCCATGTCCCTCATCAGCACGTACACAGTTCAGAACTAGCTGAGGCTTTAGGCATCCGCTCAGGGTCCTGTATGGCCCAGAGGAAACTGGTGTGATAATTCGCAGCATCTGGAGTCAAAGGTGAAGGAGCCTATGGGACTCACAGATGACTTTCTCTTTGCCCCTAAGGCTAGGCCTGCCACTCCTGAGCTTGTCTTTTTCATTGAGTGAAACAACAGCCAGGGCAGCTTCCTATAACAGGAGGAGGAGCCCATTAACACATCAGAAAGTCACCAGAGGCCAGGTGCACAAGAGCAAGGTCAGCATTCAAGGGAAGGACCAATAAAATGGCTCAGCAGGGAAAGGTGCTGGCCCTGGAAAGCCCAACCACCTGAGTTCAATCCTTGAATCACACACCGGGGCGGCAGAAGAAAAGTAACTCCTCAAAGTTGTCCTCAACCTCCACAGGCATGCTCCCCCCTGCAAACACACACACACACACTCCCTCCCTCCCCCCCCCCCCGCACGCACTATGATGTGCACAAAAATAAAGTTTTCTTAAAAAGAAGCGAGTGAGTCTCTCTTTCCATGACTGTCTGGGGCAGCAATGGGGAGCTGACAGGTGATGCTGGTAGGGAGGAGAGGGCAGGGGAAATCAACTCCTCCATGGGGTGTGGCTGCTGCTTCTAGGTCAGCCCAGGCCCCCAACTGGCTAAGCTTAGAAAGTGACAGCTGGAGACCAGAGACTCAGCCACAGCTACGGTAAGTCCTTAAGGCCCAAAGCAAGAATGAAGAAAAATAAGATACTACTGGTTTGTCTAGACAGGGGGAAAATGGCTAACCTTGGAACAGCCACCTACATGAGACTGAAAACCAGGACAGGTTTGGACTTCTGGATCTAATCCGAGCTCCTCAAGGGTCTCTGGGCACCAGAGACCTATGCGACCATCCCAACCCACAGATAGGTAACTGAGGCTGGAGAAGCTGGGGGGAAACTAAGTGAAAATAAACCCGACAGGAGAAAGAAGTCTGCGGGGAATCTGGGGTGTACATGAAAACAGCCACCTACACACACACACACTTACACACGCACATACACATACATGCACACACATACATGCGCACACACTTACATACATATACACACACCACACTACTACCACCCTCCAGAAGCACACCATGTCCCCATGGAGAGGTAGTGAGGGGCACATAGAGCTTGTCAGTCAAGAGGTGTACACCAGGCCTGCTGGGACACCCAGGATGTTCTACAAGGTCAGGATACCCGGATGCCTCACTCACTGTGCCCCTCCGCTTCCCACCCCGTGTTCTGGGGGGCTTTCTGACTCCGTTGATTTCTGTTTTTTAAAAAGCCTTGGGCTCACTAACCCAACAACTGGGGTTCTTCATCAGCTCTGAGCCACAGGCAATGGATGAAGGCTGTTGGTTGTGTCCCTGGGACAAGGAACAAGGCACAGACTTTTCAGGAGCTGGAGGTGGGGTGGAGGGGAGACGGCTGGAGGTGGGGGGTCCCTGAAGTCATTCCCCCAACAAAGGGTCCCTGGGGTTGCCCTAGCACATCTAGACAAAGATGACAAGAAGCAGCAGGATGACCTGGGTACCCCCAAAATTACAAATGCTTCTAGAAGCTCTGACTACAGGAGTTCAAGGAGTCTGGCGGGCAGCAGCGGGCCAGCCTGTGAGGTTCTCCTGCTGGCCCCTGCCTCAGCTTGCTTACCAAGAACAGCAACTTTTTCATAGGAGTCTACATCACTTAGCTTCACTCACCCTGCAGCTGGTCACAGTGCCCACAACCAGGCTAGCACCTGTGGGACAAGGTCCTAACTTAGTGGGAAGGAGTCAGGGGGTCTGCAGATCAAAGAGGTGCCAGCGTTGGAGACCACCACCTGAAGCAAGGACACCAGTAGATGGATCAGGGCCTCGTGACCACACTCCTGGAGGGGCTCCCCAAGACTGTCTAGGGAGAAACCCCCACACTTGAGAGCCCGCGGGAATGGGCTGGCTGTACTCAAGAAACTCTGAAGAGGGGGCTAGCTGAGCAGGTCATGCTCTCGAGGAGAAAACAAGGAGAATCAAGAAGCTAAGGAGTCCTGGGGGCAACAGTGAGGCCTCCAGGGCCATTGACACCAACTATCCCTGCCCCTGCTCCCAGCAGATCCCCTCCCCTCCACCTCAACTGTGCTGTTATATACACAAAGTAAGACCAAGGCTCCCAGGGACCTCCCATGGGGTCAGGGAAGCCCCAAGATCCCACTACCCCTACAGTCTGTAGGACACTATGTCCAGTCTCTCTCTAGGCTATGTCACTGAGATCAGTTCAATGTCACCCTGAAACACACACACACACACACACTCACGGGGGGGGGGGGGGGGGAAAAGAGGAAGAGGGAGAGGAAGGGGGGAGGAGAGCCTCAGGTGTGGTGTCTAATGGACTTATCACCAGAGACAGCTAGCAAAATGGCCCACAGCTGGACCCTGGCAGCTCATTTAAACCCAAGAGAGGGTATGTCCACTTGCCAGTCACAGCCTCGGGCACCACAAGTAATCAATAGCAGTGAGAGTCAGTAAACAATGGTGTCCAGTGTCCAGGGCAGGTCTTCCGCCTCTCCTACAAGAGAGAACACAGGACAGGAAGTGTGCCACTTGCCTGTGTCCCTACCCCACTACCCCATCAGTTCACAAACCGTTTTCTTTCTTTTCTGACTCTGCACCCTTCTTGGCCTCCTTTGAAAAATAAAAATCTGCCAGCTGGGAACCAATCAGCTGAGTTCTAGATAGGAGCCTAGGAGCCAGGGGACACTCTCTGTGCTTTCGTTTCCTGCAAACACATGGCCCCCAGCCACGTTCAAGGCATGAGCAAGCCTGGGTCCCACCATGACCCTGGCTCGGTAGGCAAAGGCTTCCCACAAAACGGAACAAATGAGGGCCCCATGTCACACATCCTGTGCCTGTTTGCCTCGAGGACCAACCCCAGCCTCTATGAAAGGGATGCAGGAGTAGGAAAGGAGCTCCATGGAAGGGCCTGGGGTGCACCTGAAGAGTGAGCAGGCTCAAGGCCAAAACTCCAGGACACAGGTAACAAGGCTCTGAGCTCGGTGGGGGTGGACGAAAGTCCCCAAGTCCAAGCTCAGATGTCCCAACTTGTGTGGGCAAGTTGGAGTCGCAGAACCCGGGAAGAACTAATCCATACCGGCACTGTCCTGCAGAGCTGTCCACAGACTGTCCCTTATCTTCTGGTATACAGGGCTCCAAACAAGGGTGCCTCTGCACTGAGGAGCACTGTCCACCCCCACCCCCTCACTGCAATCACACTAAACTGAAGCAGCTGGGGCAATGGAGAGCTCGGGGCCACAACTGAGAGTCCCTGAAGAGGAGCTGGCCAAGGTTTAGGCAGAGGGTATGGGGACACAGGTCAGAGACAGGGACCCGAATCCACAGGATACAGGTGGCCAGCAATACCAGGATTGACAGCCAAAGGCAGAAACGCAGAGAGAGAGAGAGAGAGAGACAGACAGACAGACAGAGACAGAGACAGAGACAGAGACAAAGAGACAGAGAAAGACACAGAGACAGAGAGACAGAGAGAAGAGACATTGCTGTCAAGGGGGTATCGGATGCTACAGCATAGCGACTATTAACTGGGGCCACCTTTCCCAGGGTCTGTTGCAGGGAGCAGCAGAAGCTCCAGTCCATAGCGAGGGGAGCTTCCCCCCACCTCCTACCTCCCATAGAAGAGGGCAGGATAGCAGAAGGGCTGGTTTTGTTTTATTGCCCTGGACAAGGAAATACTAGCCTATTTGCAAGGAAGGATCTGGGGAGAGACCCAAGAGGAACAAAAGAAAGGAGGCAAGGGGGGAGGGGGTGTCCCCACAGGAGGAGCTGACCTAAGGACAGAGGAAGGGAGGCTTGCTGTGCCAGTTAGGACAGGAGCTGAAAAAGTAAGACCCTCCTCACCTTGGAATGCGCAGAAAGGTGGGGTGCACACATTGCTGAATATATAGGCAACAGAGAAGGGGTAGGTGCAAGGGGAGCTTCCCATTGTCTCAGCAGCAAAGGAGAGTCATTAAACAGCCAAGCGGCTGGGAAACGGAGCCTTGGCCCAGGCAGCGTGGCCGGAACCTGCCACAAAGGGCCACTCCCAGAGCGGGCTCATTAGGGAGGCCAGCCGGTGCCGCACATGGTGACAGGCGGGTGCATTCAGGCCCAGAACACAATCAAGTCCTTGTGACAGGGTAGGGGAGCAGGGTGCTCGCTGGAGCCTCTGATTCCTAGACAAGAGCAAGTCTCCTTCTTGCCTTACAACGTGGAAGCTGACGGGAAGACAGATTTGGGGAGACAAAGAGATGCATCCCCTAACAGTGGATGTTCTATTTCTGGAAATGGGTCGACTCTACTCAATAGCTGCCATCTCTGTGCCACTGGCCCTGCCTACATCTGTCCCCTTGAATATGGCCTAACAGCCATTACCACTCCCTTCAGGGCAGGATTGTCCTGAGCATTCGGGTGTGGATGCATCTGTGCCTAGCTGTAACTTAAGAGATGCTGGGGAGGGAGATACAAGCTGACCTATGCACGGTGTGAAAAATGGGCCTAGCTTTCTGCAGCTGCTTGCAAGCTCTCAACTGGGCGCATTAGAGCTGTGTCCTTGGGTACCCACAAAGCACAGGTCAGCAGGAGGCCAACACAAACCAACTTGCCTCCACCTTAAACTGTCCTCTGCCTCCTCTGCCCACAACCCCATATCCCAGTCTAGGAGGATGGGCCATCATCTACCACTGGCTGACCAACAGACAAAGCCTAGCTCAGTGGCCCCTATGGGGCCCACAGGTTTCTCCAAAAAGACTCTGGACTCTCACTGCCCACAGGACCTGAAGGCCTAGCAACTACCGGAAGCTCTGAGTCTGGACCCAAACAAAGGTGTTTGGTTTGTTTGTTTGCTTGCTTGCTTGCTTTCTTGCTTGTTACTCAGCCAGGTGTGGTGGCAAATGCCTTTAATCCTAGCAGAGGAAGGGATCTCTGTAAATTCAAAGTAGCCTGGTCTACATAGTGAGTTCCAAGTCAGTCAGAGTTACATTGTGAGACCATGTCTCAATCAACCAACCAACCAACCAACCAACCAGGAGGGTGAGGAACCACAAAGCACAGCACTAGCTATGACCTAGGA
>JADRCH010000100.1:729564-792676 GCA_019843965.1 Rhynchomys soricoides | reverse complement strand
CGGCCGGGGACGCGTGCGGCCCGCCCTGCGCAGCCTCGCGCTCCCTCCCGCGACCCCCTCTCAGGTCACCCGAGAGCCCGCGCGCGCCTCACGGCTGAGGAACCGGGACAGTGGCTGCGTCGGCGGCCGCGGTGCCCGGGCTCTCCGGGCTCGGGCGCAGCAGGCGGAGGCCCGCCCCCGGCCCCGCTCCCGGAGCCCCAGCCGCCCCGCCCACCCCGGGCGGAGAGGGGGCGGGGCGCCGCAGTTGGGCCCCGCCTCCGAAGGGGAGGCGGTCAGAGGCGAGGCAGGCCCCCGTGGTCCCCCTACGCGGTGCGCCGGCCCGCCGGGCGCCCTGCCAGAGGCGCGTTCGAGCCACGGTCCCGCCCTCCCACAGGTCTGATTGGGCGGGTTCGGGGGTGTGCGGGAGGGGCGGGGCACGCGCGGGGAGGCTGCAAAGATGGTATCTTCCAACCGCGGGGCCTTGCACCCTCCTCCCCCCCCCACTCCCGGTTCAAGTTTCTTCGCCCGGAGGACGCGGCCTGGGCCAATCCCAGGACTACAAGGGGTTTTAAAATGCAGGTAGGGCTAGGGGGTGGCGGGGACCGGTGGGAAAGGTAGGGCAGGGCTTCCCTTAAAGGCGTCGCGCGAAAATGCGCGTCCCTTATCCGGCCAGCGTCCCTGACCCTCCCTTTCTCACCCTTAATAAACAAATGCCCACCGGGAGGGCGCAGCTCCCTCCCTCCCTCCCGGGGGCACCAGAGTTCGGTACAGTCCGAGAGAGGAGGAACAATAGGATCCTGACGTGGGGAGTCGGGGAGGCTGCTCTTTGTCCCTTTCGGGGCCACCGACCCTCTCCACCTGGGTCCCTGCCTAATCTCGCGGCGAGGCTGTCTTCCCACCCATAGCCCAGGACTGTAGAGCCTCTCCAGCCTTATCTCAGGGCCAGATCTCTCTCCCTTCTTCTTCTGACCTGGTGGGGACCGAGGACCTGCCCATTTCCCAGAGCGGTTCTCAGAGCCCTTCCCCTTCGCGCACTACACAGCTAAACCCCTGGGATTGGAGAAACAGATGCAGTTCTCTAGGTGGAAACCCCTGTGAAAGGCGAGGGAAGGTCTTCCACCCTGGCCATATAGCTGGCATCCATAGGTTCGCAGCGACCGCAGAACCTTCCCCCGCCCCGCATAGCTGCGGAGCATACGGATCTTCCTACACCTCTAAGTCCGGTCCCCAAAGCGCATTGAACTGCGCTTCTGCAGTTTCCCCTGGACCTACAAGGAGATAACCCACCCCGCGCGCGCACCTACCGGGGTAAGCTACCCAGGGCCTGGAGCGCGTGCCCGCGCTGCAGCTGAAGTCCCTTTTTACAGTTACTCAGCCGTTTACTGAACCACCGCATGTGCCCTCTCACACTTTCCTCAGCCCGGGGGAATTCTACCGGGACAAGAGGCCACTGCCCTCTGAGAGTACTTGGCATTCTTGGGAGGAGGGAGCGAGTACAACGTGAGAAGAATCAGCGAGACTGTCTACAGGGCTATGCAGGGAATTCAATTGCCTTAGATCTGTGTTCTGGGAGGGACTAGGACATAGGAGCTAGGATCTAAGCCTGAGCGACAAGGACAAAGGTAAGCGGGGAGGCCGTGCAGGTGAAAGGAACAGCAAGTGGACCGGCCTTAGGGTTGGTCTGTTAGTGGCCGGTTCGAAGGGGAGGAGGGGCCGGCGAGATGGCCCCGCAGGTAAAGGCGCCTGAGCCGTCTGACAACCTAAATCAATTCCCAGGACACAGTGATGGAAAGAGAGACCTTACTCTCTCAAGTTGTCCTCTGACCTCCATAGTGGGCTGTAGCATGCATAAACCCTCACACAGAAAGAAAGAAATCTAATAATATTTTTTTAAAAAACAAGAAAGGGTGCCATGGGTGGTGTGGGTCATTAATCCTAGAGCTTAGAGGCAGAGGCAGGGGTAATATCTGAATTCCAGGTCAGTCTGAGCTACGGAGATTTTTTTAGAAAGAAAAAGAAGAGAGAGAAAGAAAGGTGAAATATGAAATATGAGATCTGAGCTCAAAAAGGCAGGCTCAGGTGTGACCTGAAGCTGGAGGCCGTCTTGGCCGCCTTGGCTCACTTTGGTCAAGGGAACACCGGTTGAGTTCATTCAGCCTTCTCCCTCCCTCCTGGTAAATGAGCTGGAGAAAGGGGTGGGAAGATGAGCTCCAGGGTCGCTGAGGCCGGCCACATGCACTCAGCGCCCCGGGAGTCAGCTGAGTAGAGGGACCTGGTGTTCTGCAGGCCCAGCACAGCACACTTTAAGAAAACGAAGGGCCTTAGAGTCCGTGCCTGGGGAAGCTGCAGATCTGCTTTTACCCCCCAGAAACCAGGTCGCAGCAGGAAGCTCCCTGGAGGATCCCCACAGAGCAAAGACCTTGTTAGGGAGTCACTCCATTGAGACTGGGGGGGGGGGGGCGGGAGGGCGGGAGGGTGAGCAGAGCACACACCAAGGGAACACTTCTGCTCACTAGGGAAATTGCTGAGACAATTCAATTTGTACTGAGCTTTGTGGCTGCCATTTGTCTCCTTGTGGTGTTCTTATGGCCTGCAGTCTCTGCCTTTGGGTCCTCTAGGGTGACAGCTTCAGTGGAGAAAAATAAAACCTTCATCCAAGCAGTGGTTCAAATCACCTACACACTATGGGCGGGGAAGCCTTCTTTCCGGGCGGCTTCAGGCTCTTGGGAGAGCGCAGTGGAGGTGGAGGTGTGGGAGGAGGCCCCCCCGGGCAGTGGAGCTGAGTGGAGGAGACTGTAAGTTTGTTACCACCATCCTTTCACTGAAGCTCTGAGAGCCAACAATAACAACAGCAGTAATAATAGCTAGCATGAAGGACAAGTTTCCCATAGCTACATCGATAGAGTACCCTCCCCTTGGGTTAACCTGCCCACCTAGGTACTGCTGGAATACCTCATTAGTGCAAGACTAACCCGTTGTCCAGTTACCAATGGAAGGAAGTGTAGGAGGGAGTGGCTGGAATGTCAGGGGGAGGGTCCCTAAATGCCCTCCCCAATCCTCCTCCCATGAGGGAATGTCAACTGGCCCAGGGTTGAGGGTCACAGCTGCTGCGAAGCAGGTAGCAGTGGCTGTCAGGCTCAGAGGGCAGTCCCATTGGGTTCATGTAGGTGCTAAGTCCCAGGCTCCAAATGCAGCCTTTGAGTCCAGCTATGGATATCCCTATGACAGCTGGCAGCTGCTCCTGCTACCCTGCCCTGCAGCTTCCAGATGCTCTGCATGCCTGGCCTCGGGTGCTACCTCAAGCCCCAAATCTACAAGTATCGGTCCAACACACACACACACACACACACACACACACACACACACAGGCTCTGCAGTGATCTGAGACCCAGCTCCTCTGGTGTCTGAATATTTCATGCAGTGAGGGGGGAGAGGGGGATGAACGTGGCAAAGACCTTAATTGTTAATGTGGCTTCTGCTGGCTCCCGGCCCAGCGCTCCCAGCCCCTCCTGTCTGAAACAATAGACTCCTCAAGCCCCTCAGGTCTTTATTCCCTGCCCTGTGTAAAGCTGCTGCCCAGAGAAGTCCCTAATGTCCAGTGTCTTGCTTACCACAAGTCCCCCAGTTCCCGTTCATCGTAGGACCTGGGAACCAGGTGAGCAAATAGTAAAGGAAAGAACAAGGACCTTGTATCTCTGGTCGCACACCACAGGCAGTCACAGACACACCTTGTCCCCTGACCTCTAGATCTGTAGCTAAGCTTGGGATCATTTCTTCCTCCTACAGGATGGGAGAGTCTCAAAGCACACCAGACTCCAACCCCTAGGCCATTTGGTGATGTAGGTGGGCATTGCTTGCCTAGGGAAGGGATGGGAGAAGGAGAGCTGGTGAGTGTTTCAGAGCCTGTACTAGAAGTCCTGTTCATGAAACTCAGAAAACCTTCCCAATGAGCTGAGTCCTCAGGCATAAGCAGGGTCTCCCCAACACCAGGACCATGATGCAATGAAGCATCCATCTTGGCATCCCAGGTGCCCAGAACCCGTGTCAGAAAATCAGGGTCCCTGCCGGGCAGTGGTGGCGCACACCTTTAATCCCAGCACTTGAGAGGCAGAGGCAGGCGGATTTCTGAGTTCGAGGCCAGCCTGGTTTACAGAGTGAGTTCCAGGACAGCCGTGGCTACACAGAGAAACCCTATCTCAAAAAACCAAAAAAAAAAAAAAAAGAAAAGAAAATCAGGGTCCCAAGGCAGCAAGATGACAAATGAGCCCCAAAGGTCTCAGCCCCAAAAAGCTTATGAAATGCAGCCCTCTGACCCATACCCCAAAGCAAAGCCACTTGAATATCTGGGAACGACTCAGTATAGAGGCCTGGGACACTCTTAACTGGCCATGTTCCCTGGTCAGACTGGAAGGAGACGCACGCATTTGTGTGGGACAAACGGTAAGTGTGTGGCTTTAGAGCGCTGGTTCTCAACCTGTGGGCCTCAACCCCTTTGGGGGTCTAATGACTCGTTCACAGGAGTCACCTAAGACCATCAGAAAATATAAGTATTTGCATTGTGATTCATAACAGTAGCAAAACTATAGTTATGAAGTAGCAACGGAAATAATTTTATGGGTTGGGGGGGGGGGAGTCACCATAACATGAGGAGCTGTATTAAAGGGTCTCAGCGTTAGGATGGTTGAGAACCACTGCTTTAGCCGGGCAGTGGTGGTGCCCGCCTTTAATCCCAGCACTTGGGAGGCAGAGGCAGGCGATTTCTGAGTTCGAGGCCAGCCTGGTCTACAGAGTTCCAGGACAGCCAGGGCTACACAGAGAAACCCTGTCTCGAAAAAGAAAAAGAAAGAAAGAAAGAAAAACAAAAAAACAAAGAAAGAAAGAAACAAAGAAAGACACTGCTTTAGAGCGCTTCCCCTGAAGATACTCAGATTCCCTCAAATGGTTGGAACCTAGGGTTGGTCATGTTGGCTGCCGTCTTCATCAAATTCCCGTGTTTCTTGCTCCATAGCCAGCATCACTGTGACATGGAAGAACGTAATAACAAAAACTACCTGGGTCCATGCCATAGGATCCCACAGGATAGCAGAATGTCAGCACCTCGGGGTCGAGGAGGTTCTGGAAATGAGGAGAGAGATGGGAAATTGGGGAGAAACAGGGTCAAGAGTCAGAACGACAGGATCCTCCAGCCAGCTCCACAAGCTACAAAACATCAGCCAAGCTAATGGGATCCTCAGCTGAAGGAGCCTATTTTCAGACCCATGTGATCAAAGATATGAGGGAGAGTAGGGCGTTTTAATTCACACCTTTTTAATGCCTTTAAAATTAAAAGTGAGCACACCTGTGTGGAGGTCAGAGGCCCCTGCAGGAGCGGATTCTCCCAGGGGTGGGGCCAGGGGTTCAAATTTCAGTGGTTCAGCTGAGTAGCCAGTAACTTTACCCACTGAGCCATCTCACTAAGCCTCTCTTTCACTCTTCAAAACTAAACCAGGCTGGAGAGGAGGTTCAGTTAAGTGGAGCACTTGCCCGGCATATGCAAGGCCCCTGACCTCAGTGCCCAGCACCATGGAAAACCTGGTATTGCGTGTTTATAATCCCAGCTCTCCAGAGTTGGAGAGTGCAGAATCTGAAGCTCAGGGCCATTCTGGGCTACCTAGAGAGTTTGAGGCCAGCCTGGGGTACCTGAGACTCTGTCTCAGAGCAAGAAACAGAATCTCCCAGGTGCACTCCCTAGAACAGGAGGAATTTGGGGCCAGTTGCTGTGTTTCACACCTGTAAAATCCCAACCCTCAGAAGGTCACCAGTGCAGGTTCTAGGGCAGCCCGGGCCACAGAGGAGGATATTTGGCTGGAGTGTGGCTCAGTGGCAGAGCATTTGCCTAGCCTTTACAAGGCCCTGGGTTCCTGGGTTTCAGGACTAGCAGGAATGCACACAGGGGTGTGGGAGGATTGGTCCCAAGAAACAGGAGGCTGTGACTCACAAGATGGTGCCCAAGGTGAGGCCTCTACACCCAGAAGGAACCGGAACCAGGGCAGATGAAGGAACCGAATGACTGAGGCTCCAGTCAGAGGTTCCAGGGAAGGAATACATGGATGAGTACAGAGACAAATTCAGAGAAAACAAGCCAAATGATTAACCCTCAGGTTAATCTCAGACAGCACCCAAGGAGTAAAGACCCATCAAAGGGCAGCTGATGGCTCAACCGGCCACACAGGTTATATAGTGCAACATACAGACACCAGTTAAAGATTGTGATACAGTTGAACTGGGGGGAAAACCTACAATAGAAAAGTGACAGATGGGTAATGTTGGAGAGACAGAAAAGGAGCAGTCAGGCCAGGCATGGTGGTGCACACCTTTGATCCTATCACCTGGAAAGCAGAGGCAGGCAGATCTCTTGAGTTCAAGGCTAACCTGGTCTACAGAGCAGTTCCAGGTTAGCCAGGGCTACACAGGGAAAAAAAAAAAAAAAAAAACCCTGGCTAGGGGCTGAGGGTGTGGGATGTCAGGAATGCATTGTTTGTTTGCAAATAGTCCTGAGGTTAGCACCTAAGAATCAAAAAAACCACCTCTGATCCAGAAGCAGGATATCAGGCTGAAGGGAAAAGAGGGTTTTGTTAGGAACTAGCTCTGTAGACCAGGCTATCTTCAAACTCAAGATCCCCTTGCCTCTGCCTCCCTAGTGCTGGGACTAAAGGCATCTATCACAATGCCCACCTATGCCTATAACTTCACTATTGAAACACTCAGTGCTTGGGAGGTAGAGGCAGCCAGATCTCTGAGTTTGAGCTAGCCTGGTCCTCAGAGCGAGTTTTGGGAGAACCAGGGTTACACAGGGAAACCCTGTCTCAAAAACCCACTGCGCAAACGATTTAAAATCAAATGTATAAAGCTGACATTGGCTGTCTTAAGGATGCTGGAAGCTAGGTGACCACAGATCAGCCAGTTGCCTTGAAAATGGGAGAAAATGATTTCCTTCCCGAATTTAGCTCATTGGAAAGGGCCAGGCTAGTAGAAGACAGAACATAAGCATTTTCAGTGACATAAGGTCCCCAAAAGTGAAAAGTACCTGCCTTTCTAAGGAAGCATTTGGAGTGAACACTGTTCTGGGAGTGGAAAATCAGGGGCAGCAAAGGAACCCCTTAGAGTGCAGGAGGACATTTGGCAGTGCCTTCATGGGGTTTAGATTTTAAAAGGAGGAGGAGGAGGAGGAGGAGGAAGAGGAGGAGGAGGAGGAGGAGGAAAAACCTAAGCACCGTTCAGGAGTACGAGAATTCATTAACCTCAGAGCAGAAACAAGCTGAACTGTATGAGAAACTGTCCCCAGCCATTGCATGACTGTCATAAATAACTTGCTCTAATCATAACCCCCATGGCCAGCTGCTGACTGACATCTGGAGAAAGCCCTCTGGGGAGGCATAAGGCAGGAGATGTGTGAGAGCAAGAATGGGAAGACCATGGGAATGCACAGAATAGAAAGGCAGAAAAAAAAAAAATATGTATACTACATCATATCCCAAGGCCTTATGCTTATGGGTAACCACTAGGGAAAGCAAGGATATCAGACTTGCTAGGTTGTCTCTTCAAAGAAAGAGGTATGATTTCTTGTCTGCCCAGAAGGCTGGGAGTGGGGGTAACCAAAAGCCCTTGAGCTCTCTGTAGGGCCAGGCCATACCTGGCTCCCCCTTTCATGGAGTTTGTGACACCAGAGAAGAGACCAGAAACTCATTCAAATTAAATATATATATATATATATATATATATATGTATTAGGCTGGAGAGATGGCTCAGTGGTTAAGAGCACTGACTGCTCTTCCAGAGGTCCTGAGTTCAATTCCCAGTACCCACATGGTGGCTCACAACCATCTGTAATGGGATCCGATGCCCTCTTCTGGTGTGTCTGAAGACAGCTACGGTGTACTCACATTAAATAAATGATATTTTTTTAAAAAAAAACATTGATTAGCTACTAGCAGGCCAAACAGTTTCTGAGCCAAATCTAGGGTTGCCTTGAAGGAGAGGCATTGACACAGACTTTTAAAGGGGAAATGAGCCGGGAAGTGGAGGCACACGCCTTTAATCCCAGCACTTGGGAGGCAGAGGCAGGCGGATTTCTGAGTTTGAGGCCAGCCTGGTCTACAGAGTGAGTCCCAGGACAGCCAGGGCTACAGAGAAACCCTGTCTCGAAAAACCAAAAAGATGAAGGGGAAATGAACGGGCAGACCTTCAGTGTCTGTGCAATCAAGTGGAAGCTGTTCTGCCAAGCGAGGTGAGCAAGTTTCAGAAGTGAAGTGGGAATTTACAGGTTCTCTGCAAGATCAGTTGGATGGCGTTTTGCTGGGGCAAACACGTGAAGGGGCGTTTCGTTAAAAGTGGACACAGGTGTGAAAGGCTAAGGAGGACTCATGGAGGAACGTTTAGCTGAAGCAGACACAGATGAGAGGATGCTCTGCTAAAGCACGCGTGTGAATGGACACGTGATGAAGGATTCTTTGCTAACAACCCATAAGTATTGGTCTGTCTTATTTTGCGGAGCTGAGCTATATTTGTTGGGACTCCGTAGAGAGAAACACGCCAAACTTCTGGTGGTGTTCTGCAGTTCCTTGCCACTTCTGCGAACTCAGGGTGATTGGCAGAGTGATGCCAGCTGATACAGACTCACACGCTGAGGCAAGACACATGGAGGGCACATGATAATTGGAGAGAGTACAAATAGGGCTCAACAGCCAGTGATGGGCTGAGCTTGGCTTGCTTGTAGAGCTAGCTGTGTTGTGGGTCTCAAATCTTCTCTGATCTTCACTTCCCTAAGAGGGGTACAGCCAAGAACTTCTCCTGGTGTTCCTCCTGCTGACTCATGCCAAGGCTGAGGCCTGGCTGTCTCTGCTGGGTAGTGCCACCGCTGCTGCTGAATCGTGTTTGCTGTCCCGATTCTTCCGAACCAGACTGCTCTTGTATCCGTGAAGTGTTTTCGAGTGGATCGAGCTGTCGTTGCTAACCTGTGAACTGAACTGCCGATTTCCAGATAACACAGACGGGAGTTGCTCCAAAGAACCTTTCTAAACAGGTCCACTTCCCCCGTATCCTTTCTTTCCCACTACCTCTGTGGGTGGTGGGCCACAAGGAAGGTTAAGGTGTTTAAGAATCATTAAATATAAGGCTTGAAGGCAGAGGCAGGTGGATTTCTGAGTTCGAGGCCAGCCTGGTCTACAGAGTGAGTTCCAGGACAACCAGGGCTACACAGAGAAACTCTGTCTGGAAAACAACAAAAAGGTTTGAAAAAAATTAAAGATACATAGAAGCAAACAAAACAAAATAACAGTCATGTATCAAGTAGATACTCAAGACTGCTGGCAAACAAAAAATAACAGTCATGTAACAAGTAGATACTCAAGGCTGCTGTACATTTTTGGGTGGGTGGGAGTGTCAGTGAGGGTTACTGAAAACTTTTCTTCCAGGGACTGGAGTCAGATACAAACGGCTGCTAGGTACCAAGATGGATGCCTAGCATGTAATGGAGCTGCTGTAGCCACAGCACCCCACAGCTCCCAGGAGCAAGACCGGCGGTGTCTTAACAGTCTAGGTGAACTCTGTACTATATGACCACGCCAGATGCTCCCAAGGCCCTTATGGAAGAGGTGACATGTACATGAAGAGTTTTGGTGGAATTATACCTCACCGTGCACACAGAACTGTGTATAGCAGGAGACTTTCCCCGGATTGTGCTTTACCTAAATATGCCTAAAATTATCTGCCTGGTGTCAGTCTTTGGAGTTCGAACCAACACTGGCTACTGAGTTGTGATGAGCTGCATTTCCTGTTGCCCTCACTGAACTGGTTACTCTAGGGGCCCTGCTGTGTGCAGAGATCCCTGAAGTTTACACACATGAGCATGCATGTGCACTAGCAATCCCAGGACTTTGATCCCACGCTAGGAAGTAATCTACCCCTGAGCTGCATCCACTGCCATTTTTGTTTTTTTTCTTTTGGTTTTTTGAGACGAGGTTTCTCTGTATAGCCCTGGAACTCACTCTGTAGACCAGGCTGGCCTCGAACTTAGAAATCCACCTGCCTCTGCCTCCCAAGTGCTGGGATTAAAGACCGGCTAGGGACTTTATTGAGGGGGAGGATCCTCAAGCCTCCCTGCTGGACAGCTGTTTGCATCTGATAAAGCCCCCCCACCCTTGTAACAAAAGACATAGGTGAAGGAAGCCGAGCTCGAGCGTGTCCCCATAGGAATTATATTAGTCTGGCCTTGGAAATGTTCTTTGTGCCCAGCAGCCAGAAGTATGGAAAGCAAGACTCAGGTGTGCGTGGGTGTCTGGGGACCTGTGATAAGTCTCTCCTACCACAGGTTTGCTCACTTGTCAAAGCAGGCTGGGGCTGGGGGTGGGGGGGGGGGGGCGGGAGCAGGCAAGTGGGAATGCAACTGGACTTTGAGAACTGGAGGCTCCCTCTCCTGCCCAGGAGAAGGGCTGGCATCTTCTGGGACCTTGAGAAGACACAGTGTGCTGGCAAACACCACAAGTCCATCCCGGGAGCCTGAGGAAAAGATGGTGGACAGGTGGAAAGGTGGCCATATCTAGGAAGCAGCTCCTGCCTCGGGCACACAGTGTGGAGCCACACTGAGAACCTATCCAGGGAGGGATGGTGGGCCGTGTTTCCACCCACACTTTCAACCAGTGTGCACAGAAAAGTGCAAGCTCTGAGGCTCTGAGGTCCCTATACACACACACACACACACACACACACTCACTCTGTACCTTCAGCTGGCTGCACACAGCCACCCACTCAATGTCCCTTTGTGCTCACCCACTCTACAGAGGACCTTATGGCTCCAGCAGGAACTTGGCCTGTACTTCCTGTGGAGCTTAGTCCAGCTCTTGCTTTTAGGTGGACACTTGCCTCAGGGCCCTCTACCAACTCCTGTCCAGTTTTGGACACAACAATTCATAGACATTAGTTTTCCTGTCTAATTTTCTCTCAGAGCTAAAAAGGTTCCTGCGACTCCCCAATAAATTTCTGTCTGTCAGTGAAAGGCACACCACCCTAAGAACACCTGACTCTGGCAGAGAGGACAGTGCTAAAGCATCCCACACTTTGCCCAGATCCCAGGGGTCAGGATGTCCTCTGATCTGACTGGGGTAGCCTGAGGATGGGGAAGAGGGAGACAGGGACTTTGTCATTGTTGTTAGTGCCCCACCCAGCCAGGCAGGAGAGTCTTGATGCTAGGTCCATTTGACAAATGCCGCTAAGATTCAAGGTCTAAATGCATTCTAGAAATTGTGATTTAAACGGAGTTGTCAGGTGCTTCACCATGGAGATGAGTGACCAGGTAGCTCCCTTATGTGGATCACTGGGTCAGAAATAGGCACATTTAGGATCAAGGCAGGCTTTGCCGAGATGGGCAAGTACAGTTATCAGGGTGACAAAGTCCATGACTCCCCACACACCGTGGCCATGTCCCTCATCCTCTTCCCATCTCATAACTCCACGATGGGTGAGCCTGTCAAGGTCTTGATTGCTCCCCCCTCCCCCACTGCCGGGCAGCGGGGGCATCCCAAGGCGGGGGCTTTATAAATAATCCCTGAAGGGACATGCTCGGCTGCAGCCTTTCTTCCTGTTGGATTGTTCCGCTGGGGCAAATTCCCAGAAGTGAGATTCCCCAGTGGAAGGACAGCTGTCTTCCCGCTCCTTGCCCACATCCCTCAGAGTCCCCGTGTCTAGGAGGAGGCTCCAGCCTCCGGGAGAAGCGGCTAATCCTGCCTGGCACTTCCGGAGGAAGATGACAGATCTGGCCCTTTCCTGTAAGAGCTAATTAGCCGCCCAATTCGTCCGTGGCTGTCAGAGCGATGAGGGCCCAGGTGACTCAATGTCATCTTTCTAGGGCCCGCCTGGATTGCTCAGCCATCCAGTGATGAATTTTTCTTCATGGAGGTCACAGAACGCAGGAAGGCTGCCCTGCAGCTCCCCAGGGAGGCAGGGCTGTCAGCAGCTTCAGGGAGGGCCACAAGGAGGCTGAAGGCAGTTAATCCCTCTGTCCTTTTAGACAACAAAGGGCTGCTGCCTCCCCACCCCCACCCCTCTGACCGGCTGGACCTGAATGGCAGGCAGAGAGAGGGTTTGGAAGGCCCAGACCTGGAACACTTGGAGTCCTTCCCACCCAGGTAGATCCCAGGGCTGAGAAGCCTGGTGGGTAGAGTATGCCGGCCCCTCCCCTAGGTGACTCCTTTCAGTCACTGAAACCAATTTTGGTAGATCACTACTTGGGAAGGCTTCTCCACGAAGGGAACACTGAAGGAAGTCGTGACAGAGGAGGCTCTGGCCCCCGGTTCTCCAGAGGAGGGGGGTACTCATTATTCCTGGTCTCTGGAAATGAGGCTGGTTGGTTCCCTTAACCTGCTGAGGAGACTAGGGTGGGACCTGGTTGTGTGTGTGTGTGTGTGTGTGTGTGAGAGAGAGAGAGAGGCCGAGACCCCTCCAAGG
Source organism: Rhynchomys soricoides (assembly GCA_019843965.1). NCBI lineage: Eukaryota > Metazoa > Chordata > Mammalia > Rodentia > Muridae > Rhynchomys > Rhynchomys soricoides. The sequence goes on along the minus strand of JADRCH010000100.1, from coordinate 780,217 downwards.
CTATCTACAGACAGACATACAGACATGAGTGTGTCCCCTGAAAGCAGGAACAGGTGTGCCCTGAAAGGTTAGCGATTGGGGGGCGGGGTTTCAATGGATCTTACTGAGCTAGGCATAGCGTGCTCCCTGCATGAGACTTGAATCCTCTAAAGGTGAGGCCATTGTCTGCCTTTCCAGATAGGAAGTTTCCTACTCCTGGAGATGAAGGGCAAAAGCAGGAAGGGCTGGTTGTGAGGGGCTTCCTGGAAGCTCAGTGTCCACTCTGTCTGGGCTTTTTGATGTTTTCTTGGTTTGGTTTTGTTTTTCCAAGTCAGGGTTTCTCTGTGTAGCCCTGGCTGTCCTGGAATTCTCTCTGTAGACCAGGCTGGCCTTGAACTCACAGAGATCCTCCTGCCTTTGCCTCCCCAGTGCCGAGAGCTGGGGTTAAGGGCCTGCGCCACCACTGCCCAGCTTCACTCTGTGTCTTAATGTTTGCCTTCTGTGGATTAATGGCCCTTTCATAGTTAAGGAAAATGAGACCCGGGCTTTCAGAGCTTTGCTCAGAGAGGTGAAGATGGCCGGCTCCTTACCCCTCTACACCCCCTGAGGCTACGCCCGCCGCTTAATTGTCCGCTGTGTGCAAAGCCCTTACTTCCTGTCTCTCTCCTCTAGTTCTACCAACCATTCTGGTCTACCCAAGTACAGGCAACTGCCCTCCCTTCTTTTTCACAGAAGGGATCCGGCCAAAGCGACTCCTCACCTGGAGGCCGGCCCGCTTTGGTCTGGGGACAGCTGGACTAGCCATTCTTGGGTGGGTGGGAGGAGGTGCTTTGTGCTGGCAGGGCCAATGCCTGCATCTGTGAGCGGCAAGCCAGCCAGCCATCTCGCCCTGGTCCAGAGATGCTGGGTACCTGTTGAAGGAGTCTCCGCCATAATCACAGATGAGTTGGGGCATCCGAACAGGCCCCGCTGCCCACAGACGTTCGCAGAGAACTATCTCTTTAAACCTTTTAAAATATGTATTGTGGAGGAGGGAAGCAATCAGGTACATGTGTTTGTTGGGGAACAGCTTGCATGTTCTCCCCTGCCATGTAAGAAGGATGGAGCTCAGATGGTCAGGCTTGGCAGCAAACTTCTATACTCACTAACCCATCTCCCTGCCCCCATTCTTAGGGAACTTTGTGTGGCCCAGAACACAAGCCTAACCGTGGTCTCGAGAGATTCACCTTTTAAAGATAAGTTGGTCAGGTATCTTAGTATCTGGATCCAAGTTGTTGTTCTTCCTCCTCTTCCTCCTCCTCCTCCTCCTCTTCCTCCTCTTCTTCCTCTTCCTCTTCCTCCTCCTCTTCCTCCTCCTCCTCTTCCTCCTCCTCCTCTTTCTTCTTTCTTCTTCAATGCCTTTGTTCCTTTCAGTCTCCTTTTCCATCCTAGAGATGCAACGTGGCCACAGGGCCTAGCCCATGGCACAGCCACATAAGCAAGCCTTCTGCCACCCATCAGGCTGCCTGACTGAAATGGGCAGGGCTGGAGGCAGAGATCTGAGGCCTAGCCTTGGAGCCCCTCCTACTCCAGGTTGCTCTGCAAAATGTGGCCTCTGGGTCACTCTGTCCAGGGGCCAGGGTCTCTGTAAAGGCCCAGAGTTCCCATCGTGCCTGAAGGGCAGCATGAGAAGCCTGCTCCCAGCCGATGGCTGTTTGTCTCTCCTTTGGCTTGCAGTGCGCACACTGCCCTCTGTCCCAACCTGGCTGACCCTATGGCAAGACACTGGTTCACAAAGTTCTTCCTGGTTCCCTAACTTGTCAGACTCTCGACCTGTGGTCAACAGTGTGCTACTGCACTGGCCCTGTTAGTTTGCCCACCTGCTTGGTCAACTTTCTATGCCAGAGTCCTGCTGCCCCCCCCCCCCCCCCGAGTTCAGTCATCACTGTACATCAGTCATCAGGGACATCACTGTACTGTTTAAAGAGCCCGAAGTCCAGATCAGCCAGACTCCAGCAAGCAAGTGCCACCTCTAAGCCTCAGTTTCCTCTTTTATAAAAGTAAGGTCGGGGCTGGAGAGGTGGCTCAGCGGTTAAGAGCACTGACTGCTCTTCCAGAGGTCCTGAGTTCAATTCCCAGCAACCACATGGTGGCTCACAACCACCTGTAAAGGAACCCGATGCCCTCTTCTGGTGTGTCTGAAGAGAGTGTGCTCATATACATAACATAAATAGATAATTCTTTTTAAGAAATCACAAACGAAAAAAATGATTTAGTGGCATTTGTTAAAGCATTGTGAGGAAGGAACTTTAGGGACAACTGTAGTCGGGCCTGACAATGAGGGGGAAAGACAGCCAATGGGACTGTGGGGCGGTGGAAGGTGGGTGGGAAATTACCAGGAAGGACTTGCCAGGGGCCAGGCAGACTCTGGGTAAACCAACTTAAGGGGATTGTTGCCTAAGACACCAGCCGGGGGCTTATGCATGGTGGTGATCGGATATAGAGGTCGGATTGGGGCTTCTGCTAAACTGACTTCACTAAAGATTTGATTTTACAAGCAGCAAAATAAATAAATTAATTAAATAAATAAATTTTAAAAAAATCCCAGAGCCTATTACACTCTGGGTAAAGAATCTGATTGTCCACGAAGCTGGTGCTGCTCTCAAGTTCACATCTAGCTGGGAGCTGAGGAGAAGCCTTGAAATGATCACCATGTGCTGTGGGAACAGGGCATCAGAGGGGGCATGATTCAAACTGGGGAGCTAGGAGGACTTCCCTGAGAGGTGAGGGATGCAGTCTGAGGGGGCAGCTAGGGATGGCAGGGAGGCAAGCAAGCCCAGCATAGATTCCTGCCGCCTTGCCAGCCTGGCCTTTATCATTTTAATGATGGAGTGATTTAATGAGCATGTGAGCCGCCAAGGGCAGCCTCCCCATTCTGCAGTTCTTTGGACTTCCATTACCCTTTAAGGCAGGCTCTGAGAGAGTCGCAAGTCCTCATGGGCTGAGTCCAAGGGAGTCATTGCCTTTCAACTTGAGATTCTGAAATGAGCTCAGCCCAGGAGAATCCCGGTGACTTTTGGAAAGAATGCAAATGAGCTGAGCTAAGCCGCACTAGGATGGGGAGGAAGGGCAGGGGTACAGAGGTGCACCAGGAAGTTGACTGTCTCTCCCTGGGGCTTCTGTCCCTAAGGTTTGCCTACAAAGAGATTGTTCTCAGCCTAGCCCAAACTGTTCCCCAGAATTCTGTTTTTTTATTTAAGACAGGACCTCACTATGTAGACCTAGATGGCCTAGGACTCAAAGAGATCCTCTTATCTCTGTCTCTTACATGCTGGGATTTAAAAAGGTGTAAGCTACTGCACATGTCTGCTCCCCAGAATTCTGAAAGCTGTGACCCTACGAGACTCAAAGGGTCTCTATTTAAGATGTAAAAATATATATTTTAACAAGTCCTGGGGCCTGAACCTAGGGTCCCACGAATACATATTACCACTGAGCTACAGCCCTAACCCTATCACTTAAAACACCAGGGTCTCATGTAGCCCAGGCTGGCCACCAATGACCTTGCCCATCCTCCATTTCCTAACCGCTAGGATTACAGGCACCACGCCTGGCCCAAAGTTGCAAATATTTTGAAAAACTAAGATGTAAATGTTTTGTCTGGGGAACAAAGCCTTTTGCTTTCCTGTTGAGGGGAGTGCAGTGGAACCCAGCCTTTCACACAGTCTTCAGTCTCCTAGGCAGCCTGACTGGGGTGGGAGCCCCCAGCCCTCCAGGCAAGAGTGCAAAGGCTGGGCAGAGGTTGCCCTGGACCAAGGCTGACTGTTCGCCCTCTCTCAGCCCTGGCACTCAGCCATTCCTCAATGGTTTGTGGCTCCCTGCAAGGGTCTCGGGACACTGGGACTCAGCTTGACAACTCTTGTGTGGCCTAAGCAACCACTCCATGCTTCTTATTTCTGGTCTCTGTAGCCAGTGACATGTACCCCTAGGTTGTGACAGGGAAGGCTGGGACCTTGGCCAAACCTGACTCAGGAACAAGTGTTTCTTCTTCTTCTTTTTTTTTTTTTTTTCCAAGACAGTGTTTCCCTGTGTAGCCCTGGCTGTCCTGGAACTCACTCTGTACACCAGTCTGGCCTCGAACTCAGAAATCCACCTGCCTCTGCCTCCCAAGTGCTGGGATTAAAGGCGTGCATCACCACTGCCCAGCTCAAGTGTCTCTTTCTTAACCGTGCCTAGGCATTTTCAGCCTCTGTTCCCCTCTGACTAGTAAAGCCAGCCCCCACCCCCACCCTGCTTCCCTATCTCCCTGAATGGAGAAATCAGACAGTAGGGGATGGGGGAGGGGGTTGTGCACAGGTGTCCCTTGCAAGCCCTGGCTCTTCTCATCCTTCTCCATCTCAGGCCCTCAGCTCACCCACTCCAAGGCCAAATCCAGAGTTTCTGTATGAACCTCCGACCTGTGCCCCTCTCTCAAGCCTAAAGCCTGTACCTGGGCCAAGCATGGTGCCGCACACCTTCAACCCCAGCACTCAGGAAGCAGAGGCAAGAGGATTTCTGTTAGTCTGAGGCCAGCCTGGTCTACACAGCAAGTCCCAGGATAGCCAGAGCTACACAGAGGAAACCCTGTCTCAAAAGAGCAAACAGACAAAAACAAAACCCAAAGCATATACCTGTCCAGTCACCCCAGCTCTAAAGTAGGTGTTTTTTGGATTCCATCTTGATGGGGAGCCATCTAAGAGGTAATTAGCATCTGACCCACTGTAAATGGCAGAGTGTCTAAGGAGGAAATGGGTCAGCCACTGGCCTTCACTAAGTCAGGGGAAAGGACAATGCTTGTCTGCCTGGGATGAGCAAGCGAGGTGTGGTCTCAGGAACCTGTAATTGCAAGTTCCTTGGGGCTGCTAGGTGGGATCACCGGAAAAGCGTGCCACGCTGGGAAGCCGCCTTCTTGGGCAACGGCTGGGACCCATCCTGGACTCTGTTCTAGGCCCTGTCCATCAAGGATAGGCTGTCTGGCCCTCTGCCTGTGGCCTTTCTCTTACCTCAATTCGCTCTGTAGATGAGAAAACATATATACATATACACATACACACATACATAATATATACACACATATATGCACATATATACATATATGCACATATATACACATACATATATACACATATATACATGCACATATATGTGCATATATACATACATATATATATATACACATACATACATATGCATACATATATACATGCATATATATGTGTGTACATATACAGGTCCCTGCCCTGTTTTGAGTTCCTGGCCTGACTTTCTTCAGTGACAATCAATAATGTGGAAGCTTAAGTCAAATAAACCCTTTCTGCCCCAACTTGCTTTTTGGTCATGGTGTTTCATGTTAGCAATAGTAATCCTAACTAAGATAGTCATAATTGTCATTATTGCTGAGGGTAGTTCTAGGCAAGCAGGTCTGGGTGACTGTGACATTGGGGTCAGGTGTCTACTGTGCCGAGAAGTAAGCAGGATCTTGTCCCTACCTACACCAGGAGCAAGCTGAAGACTAGAGGTTCAACTAGAGACTACAACCAGTAGTGTGGCCTCACCCTCTCCCGCTCCACTGAGCCTGGGCTCAGCAGAGTCACTGGCCACCATCTTTCCAGCTGAATCTAGTGATGCATACAGGATTGGCTCACGACTGTGGATGCTGAACATCTAACTAGAGATACTCAGTGCTGTTAAAAACCCCAATCCTCAGCCTGGCAGTGGTGGCATACACCCAGGGCCCAGAGGCAGAGGCCACAGCAGAGCCTGCCAAGCCAGCTCCCTCTTCTCTGTTCCTGCAGGAGTTCTAATGCTTCATCTTCTACTGGGCTCTCCTCCCAGCTCCCACTGCAGAAAAGAGATGGGGACCTCCCAAGATTCATCTCTGGCTTCTGAGACACTGTCCTGCCAACTGTCTCTTCTCTGGGCCTGGGGATCAAAGCTCCAGCCTCTGAATCAGGGAATGTGGTAGCTACAATAGCCAAGGGCTGGTCACTCGACTTTCAACACACAGGAGCCTGGAGATGGCTCTGGAGTTGGGGACAGACGGGGGCCAAGGTTATCTTCCTGTTGCGGTCACAGTTCTGGGTCCTGATCACTCAACAGTGGCCACACATTCCCTGTTTGTTTCTTGCCCCTTCCCTGCAGACTCCCCATACCTAGGTGACCAACACCTGAGCTTCCCGTTCAGAAATACCTATCCTTGATTTCTTCTTTGGTCACAGATACAATGCTCGACTCAGGCCTACTTTCTAGAGCTCTCTCCAAAGGACAAGCAGGGTCCTTCAAGACCATCTGGGCAGAGGCAGCAGCCGGGGTAAGTGCAAGGTGTAGTTAGGGCTCAACTGACAGGAAGTGGGCAGGGCAGAGTCAAGCTGGGTTTGGGGGATGATATGGGAAGGGGGGACCTTCAGGGAGACAGGCTGCCCCTAATTCTGTAGATAGAGGCTGCCAGAAGGGAAAGTCCTAGCGAAAGATGGATGGGTAGAACGGAGGACATGAGAGGCAGCTGTGATTGGCCAGATGACATGAGGGGCAGCTGTGATTGGCCGGATGACATGAGGGGCAGCTGTGATTGGCTAGATGACAAGCTCTGGGTGAACTGAAGCTCAGAAGATACCAGGCCTGCAGTCTCCGCAGGGAGAGATGGGTAGGCAAGCAGAGCCTAGGTCTCCTGGCAAAGCTGTGCAGTCCCCAAGTGTTGAGGACATGGGATGGGATGTGACAGGGAGGCGGTCAGTGGATTTGTATAGAAACAGCCTTCTCTACCAAATGAGAACAAAAACAACAACAACAACAAAAAACCCGTGAAGAACAATTTCTCTCTTCAGGAGAGCTGAGCAGGAGAGCAGCTGGCCCCAACTTCTTGGCTTCAAACTTCTGGGCTCGCTTCTGCCTCTGACCGCCGTCTCTGAGGCTGCAGTATCTAGCCGGGTCCCCTTTAACTTCCCTCCCCTCTGAGCCTTAGTCTCCCTGCAGTGTTATGGAGCTCACATACCTGCCCGACTACTGTGGAGGGTGGGGAAGAAGACAGGTGCTTCTAAAATGCAGGTGCGTGCGCGTGCGCGTGCATTCTCTTTCTCCTCTCCTGGTCACCTCTGGACTCCAAGCAAGACCAGGTGACACTAAGGAGCCCCCTAGTGGTCTGAAGAGTTGCTGCAGCCAGCTGTCCAGGCTTGCTCCCTTCCTGGCATCCACTGCAGAGGACCTTTCTATTCACCACACTGTCAGGCCACTTAGCATTTTTTCTGTGAAATGAGCAGATATCAGAACACAATAAATCATATATATGGATTTTTTGAAGGGAGGCATTGAGACAGAGTCTACACAACCCTGGTTGTCCTGGAACACCTTCTGTAGACTAGGCAGCCTCCATCTCATCCTGCCTCTGCCTCCCATATGCCGGGATTAAAGGCATGTGCCACCACTACACCCGCCTTACTCCAGGATTTGAACTTGAGCATTTCTCTTCACACTGGTGTTGTGTCCACTGCCGCAATCTACCGCAAACCTTTGTGAGAGACCCTGAGTTGGTGGTCTGGTTCATATTTCTTCAGCCTTAATGTGGGGTTTCCAAACCCACGCTGTGTCTATATACATATACCCGTTCATTTATATATGAGCCAGGAGAGGAGGTAGGGAGAAGCCTCTATCAGGACTCCACTCCACTCTGGACTGGGATGTGGACCTGCCTGGGCAAGTCTGGTGAGCAGGCCCGCTTTATTTACATCAGGGATGGACTGATTGCCTCCCAGGGTGACAGGGACACACAGACCAGGGACTACACAAGAAAAGATCTCGTCTCTAGCAGGCTCTGTTGGAACATGGCTACATCCAGACTAGACTTTTCCAGTGGAGTCTTGTGACATGCTGTGACTTAAAGGTAGGTCAGGGACAGGTGCACCAGCCCACCCCAGGCAGCCCTAGGAAGGAAGGCTTCTAGAGGCTCCTGTGGAGACACCATGGGAATCTGGGATGCCTGAGAAATCGTGCTTGTAAAGCACTTTGCCCTGGGGAGCCCAGAGCCATACGCCACAGCCAGTGGGAGTGAGGGCCTTTGCAATTGGGACCTGCAGAGATGAGTAAAGGCTAAGCTCAGTCAGGGGCCTCCTGAAACCCACAAAAAGGTACAGGTGGCATTTGGGGTGTTGTAAAGGTGTCCATATACCAAGTATTACAGGCAGCATTTACTATTTACCACACCCGGGAAGATTAGGAAGAAAACTGTTCCCAAGAGCCTGCTCTCTATACAAGGCCACCTTCCCTGCAGAACAGAAAAGCCACCTCAGTGTTCCTATCAGCAGAATGGCAGCCAGGATATAGCTCTGCCAGGTGTGTGAGTTTCTCAGAGTTTTGAATCTAGCGCTCTGATATCCTGGCTGGCATTTCCTGCCCACTCACCACTCAGAACAGGCTTAAGCAGCTCTGACATATGAAAGGAACACAGGCTTTGGAGTCAAGGCAGGGCCTCACGGAGGGGGATGTTAGAGAGCCTGGCAAAATACAAGAGAAGCTGGCACTCCCTCCGCAGGGCTATGGAGTGGGGAGAGGAGGTGTGGCTGGCCTTCCTCACAGGCATGTCTGGCAAAGCTCCAGACAGAGGCCCTAGGGGATCGGAGCTCGAGAATGCCAGTGTGAGTTCTCCAGGACTTCTCAGCAGTCAGAGCTCTTGTGAGTACCTGTGTGCACAAGCCTCTGCAGAGCTGGGGATGGAGGTGCCAGCATGGAGCAGAACTCCCCCCACCCCCTAGGGTGACACTGCTGCCCCTCCTTGCAGAGGCTCTGATTTAGACTAAGCCAAAAGACTGTTACTACCTACACAGGGCTGGGGTGGGGGTGGGGTGTGAACAAGTCTTACCAAAGCAAATCCATAAATGAATGGTTTCAAGACTTCTCAGAGCCTTTAGTGGACCACACCATGTCTTAAATGTCTAGGAGGGCTTGGTATGGGATGTTTCCAGTACTGGTGGCTTGAATAGTCTTGGCCCAAGGGCTGGCACTATGAGGAGGTGTGGCTTTGTTGGAGTAGGTGTGGCCGTGTTGAAGGAAGTGTGTCACTGTGGGGTGGGCTTTGAGACCCTCCTTCTAGCTGCTTAGAACACAGTAGTCTTCTCCCATTTGCCTTCAGAACAAGATATAGAACCCTCAGCTCCTTCTTCAGTGTCTGCCTGGACACTGCCATGCTTCCCACCATGATGATAATGGACTGAACCTCTAAACCTGTAAGCCAGCCCCAATTAAATATTGTCCTTTATAAAAGTGGCCTTGGTCATATTGTCTCTTCACAGCAACAGAAACCCTAACTAAGGTGGTGGTTTGAATGAAAATGGTCCCCATAGGGAGTAGCATTATTGGAAGGATGCCCTTGCTGGAGGACGTGTGTCACTGAGGATGGGCTTTGAGGTTTCAGAAGCTGCTGCCCGTGGCTCCAGATGTAGAGCTCTCAGCTCCTTCTCCATCACCATGTCTGCCTGGATACCGCCACACTTCCCACTATGATGATAACGGACTAAACCTCTGAAACTGTAAACTAACCCCCATTAAACATTTTCCTTATTAAAAGTTGCTGTGGTGATGGTGTCTCTTCACAGCAATAGAAACCTAACCAAGACACTACCTGGCCACAGCACACTTATGCAACCCCAGCTCTGGTGGTCCCTGGACTCTGCTCACACCTCCTAGCCTTGCAGTTTCCAGCTCTGTGGCTCTTTACCCTGGAGGTTGGAGGAACAGCCAGAGGAAATCAAGGCCCTGGAGTCAGCCCAGAGCAGGGCTGTTCTCTCTCTCTCTCTCTCTCTCTCTCTCTCTCTCTCTCTCTCTCTCTGTGTGTGTGTGTGTGCGTGCACGCATGCTCCTGACTAGCCTGGATGCCTCACGGGTCCACAGGCATGCATTGGCCAGCTAAGTCACAGTCTGAATAGGTCCCTGGGGGCTCTAAGGGCACCCTGGAGGGAGAAGGGAAGCCAGCAGGGATCCAACAGGTCAGGACAAAGGGTGTAAGAGGTGGTAGTGGAGATGGGAGAAGAGAGATCAAAGAGGAGACAACCCAGAGACTCCAGCAGGGCAACTCAAAGGAGAACAAGCCGAGAGGCTGAGTTATGTTCCCAGTGGGCTAAACATCATCTTTCTCTGGGCCTCAGTTTCTCTACCCAGGCCACAAAGGATGGACTTAGGCTCTGAGGGCATCTGATAGGTTCCGTGGTGACTGGCTGGCAGAGGAGTCCGACTCAGCTGGAGAGATGGCTTAGTAGTTAAGAGCAAGCAATTACCTTCTCAGAAGATCAGAGTTTAGTCCCAGTGCTCAGGTCTGGTAGCTCACAACCTCTTGGAACTCCAGCTCCAGGGGAATCTGATGCCACCTTGTGGCTTCAGTGGGCAGTGCCCACACACAGACATTAAAAAATAAATAAACATAGGGCTGGCGAGATGGCTCAGTGGTTATGAGCACCGACTGCTCTTCCAGAGGTCCTGAGTTTGATTTTCATCAACCACATGGTGGCTCACAACCATCTGTAATGGGATCCAGTGCCCTCTTCTGGTGTGTCTGAAGACAGCTACAGTGTACTCATATATATATAATAAATAAAAAAAATGAACATAAGAGCCAGACTCTCTCTCCTCCTCCATCTTCCCTAATCTACCCCTCACCCCATTCATTTTCTCTACTACAAGAAACCCATAGGAGCCTAGCATAGTGCTGCATGCCTTTAATCCCATCACTCAGGAGGCAGAGGCAGGCAGATTTTTGATTTTGAGGCCAACCAGGACAGTCAGGACTACCCAGAGAAACCCTGCTCGAAACAACAAACAAACGGAGAACAAGGTCTTAAAGTACCCTAGGCTGGCCTCAAACTTGCTATGCAAATGAGGATGACCTTGAGTTCCTCACCTCCTGCCACGACCTCCTGAGTGCTAAGATAATGTGTTCCCACCACACCTAGTTTCTGCAGCGCCAGGATCAAATCCAGGGCGGTGTGAGAGATAGGCAAGCTCTCTACCAATTGAGCCCCATCTTCAGTCTGACTCCCTCACTTTCTGATCAACCCTGAGACTTATCGTTGCCATCTCTTCGTGCCTCAGTTTCTTTATCTCCACGAGTTGGGGAATCAATAGCAATGGTGGAAGGGAAGGAAATGGCTTTGTGTGGGGTACAGAACATCAGAAAGGTATTCTGGAGAGGCCCCTGCTCACTGAGAGGTCTGCAAAGCACCAAGACTGTCACCCGTCTCTGCAGCTCTGCTGTGTTTTGTTTTTCTTTTCCCTTGAGACAGGGTTTCTCTGTGTATGTCTGGTTGTCCTACAACTAACTCGCTCTGTAGATCAGGCTAGCCTCAAACTCACAGCTCTGCCTGCCTCTGCCTCCAGAGTGCTGGGATTAGAGGTGCACACCACTGCCACTGCCAGGCTTAGAATGACATGCTTTGACAAGAGAGCAGCAGGCAGGGCAGCAAGAGGGGTCCGGGTGGGGCGGGGGGGTTGGTTTCTTGCAGCACTGACCCTGTAACCCAACAGAGATCTAGGGGGCAGGGAGAGCCAGTGTGTTGTCCTCAATGGTGCAGAGGATCCCGAACACTGCTGATTGGAAGGGCCACCGCTGGGGTACATCGTGAGAAGTATAAGAAGAAGCCAAGTGATGTCTGTATTCTCATGGCATCTTGGAAGGCCGCCCTGAGGATCCTCTCAGGGGCAGAACACGTGGTCATGGATGCTAATGGGTTGTTGACAGATTCTGTTATTTGAGCATGTTCTCCATGCCAGGTTGTCTTCTAGAAATCTTCATTAATTATTCTCATGTGTGAGTAAACCCAAGCTCAGAGAAAATAAGCAGGTTGTCTTAGTTAGGGTTCTACTGCTGTGAGCAGACAAGGCAACCCTTGTAAAAGACAACATTTAATTGGGGCTGGCTTACAGGTTCAGAGGTTCAGTCCAGTATCATCATGGTGAGAAACATGGCAGTACACAGGCAGACATGGTGCTAGAGAAAGAGTTGAGAATTCTACATCTTGATCTGCAGGCAGCATAAGGGGACTGTCCTACCATGGGCGTAAGTTGAGCATATATGATCTCAAAGCCTGTCTCTACAGTGGCACACCTACTCTGACAAGACTATACTTTCTGTTGACAAGCATTCAAACATAAAAGTCTATGGGGGCCATGCCTATTCAAATCACCACACGGGTATAGAGCCAGGATTCAAACTTTTTTTATTTTTTTATTTTTTAGGGCCTCAAATTTCCCAGACTGTCATCAAATCTGCTATGTAACTGAGGATGACTTCGAACTTCTGATCCTCCTGCCTCCACCTGGAATTACTTGCTACATCATCACACCTGTTTTATTTGATGCTAGAAATAGAGTCCAGTGCTTCCTGAATGCAACATCCACTTTCACCAACTGAGTGGCACCCCCAGCTCCCAAGGGCTGGAGGGATGGCTCGGTGACTCAGAACATTGGCTGCTGTTGCAGAAGACTGGAGTTCAATTCCCAGCACCCACGTGACAACTGTAACTCCAGTTCCCAAGGGATCTGACACTCCCTTCTGGCATCCCTGGACACCAGCACACAAGTGCAAGAAAAACATCCACGTACTTAAAATTTAAAAACAATTTAATTTTTTTTATTAAGTGGGGCATGGTAGTGCACATCTTTAATCCCAGCACTTGGGAGGCAGAGGCAAGTAGGTCTCAGTGGAAGCCAGATCTACAGATGTCTACAGGTCTACAGATGGAGTTCTATAGGACAGCAAGGGCGAGACAGAGAAACATTGTTTCAAAAATGAACAAACAAAAATTATTTTTATTACTGTGTGTGTGTATGTGTGTGTGTGTATGTGTGTGTGTAGATCACAACTTGCAGGAGTCAGTTCTCTCCTTCCACTATATGGGCCTTCAGGATAGGACTAAGATTGTCAGGCTTGGTGACAAATGCCTTTGCTTCTGGGCCATTTTACCAGCCATCCAGTGCTTTCCCATATATGTGTGTGCGCACACACACACACACAGATATATTTGAATATATGCACACATATACATATATACATACACATACACACACATACACATACATGGATTACTGAAGGATGAGCTCACTATGTAGATCAGGCTGGAACTCGCAGAGATCACCTGCTTCTGCCTCCTCTATGCTGGGATTAAAGACCTGCACTACCACACTGGGTCCTAAAAAATATTTTTTTCTTAAAATCGTTTTTGTTGTTGTTTTCAGACAGAGTCTTACTATGTAGAACAGACTGGCCTTCTGAGTGCTGGGATAAAAGGCATGGGCCACAACATCCAGTTTATTATTACTTACTTATTTTTATGTGTACATGATTGCATGTATGTCTGTGTACCATATGTGAGCCCAATGACCAAAGAGGTCAGGAGAGGTATCGGCTCTCCTGGAACTGCCCAGTGTTGGTGCCAGGAACTGAATGGAGGTCCTCCTAACTGCTGAGCCATCTCTCCAGCTCCACGGTGTCTTAAATACTAAAACACATCACATTTCACAATGTGGGGCACAGATCCTCATGGTGTTTGTTTATTTTATTTTATTTTTTTAATTCAGGCATCTGAAGGGAATGTGATTGAATATTGCCATTGGCAAAAGTCTGGATCATGTTATTGGGAGTTCCTTCCTCTGTTCTTGGTAATTTTCCATACATGTGAAATGTTTATAAAAAGCCTTGGGCTCCTGTCTGGCTCCTTGCCTGCCTTGATCCACATCCCACAGGTCTGGAGTAGTGCAGTAATTGCCAACTTGCCCCCAAGTCCCGTGCCAACTCCTTGCCTCTCCCTCCACCCCCAGGCTTAAAGTGGCCAGAGGAGGCCTGACCTGGGGAAGGATTAACAGTGAATGGACCACTGTCTTCCCCCCTAGGTCAGGCAGCAGGTGGCCCAGCTGAGAGCACATCTCCCATTCCAGAGAAGGGTCCCACTAGCCTGTGGTTAGTGGCTGCTTTGTAGAACTCAAGCCAGAGAAGAATGGGGTGAAGATTTGCTGGCCCACCTGCCCTGGCTCTGGAAGCTGACAGTGCTCACTGGGCCCATAGAGATGTGGACAGTGTTCCTGAACCCTCATGACCTCATGCAGCCCTCAAAACCACCGGGCTGGGCTGGGAGTGGGACAGCACCGGCTTGACCTCACCTCTATCCAAATGACAAAACAAGATGGCTGGAGAAATGGCTCAGTGGTTAAGACTGCTTGCTGCTCTTGCAGGGTCTGGAGGGTGGGGGTGTAGGAGGGCTGGAGGGCTGAAGGGCCGGAGGGCTAGAGTTCATTCTTGGGTAGCACAGAATCTCCTGTTGCTCCAGCTCTAGTAGATTTGATCCCCTCTTCTGTGCTCTAAGGGCACCCAAATGCAGACACACAAACATCCTTTTTTAAAAAAGATTTATTTATTTATTTTATGTATATGAGTACACCATTGCTCTCTTTAGACACACCAGAAGAGGGCATCGGATCCCATTACAGATGGTTGTGAGCCACCATGTGGTTGCTGGGAATTAAACTCAGGATCTCTGGAAGAGCAGTCAGTGCTCTTAACCGCTGAGCCATCTCTCCAGCCCACACAAACATTCTTTTTTTTTTGTTTTTTTGTTTTTTTTGTTTTTTTGTTTTTTGTTTTTTTTTTCGAGTAGCCCTGGCTGTCCTGGAACTCACTCTGTAGTCCAGGCTGGCCTCGAACTTAGAAATCCACCTGCCTCTGCCTCCCAAGTTCTGGGATTAAAGGTGTGCGCCACCACTGCCAGGCCACACAAATATTCTTAACAGTTTAAAAAACCCTTTCCTTTCCGGGCAGTGGTGGTGCACTCCTTTAAGCTCAGCACTCGGGAGGCAGAGGCAGGCGGATTTCTAAGTTTGAGACCAGCCTGGTCTACAGAGTGAGTTCCAGGACAGCCAGGGCTATACAGAGAAACTCTGTCTCAAAAAACAAAACAAACAAAAAACAAACAATCAAAAAAACCCTGTCCTTGCTCCTTCGTGAATTTTAGGTCATGCCTCCAATCCCAAACATCTCCCCATCCCTCCACATCTGCCGACACCCGACACCCTTGTAACCTCCCCTCCAAAGAAAACAAACAAATAGAGTCTCTCCATGCACTCTGCGGTGTATCTGTGTCGCAGTTTGACACATTGTATCACACAGTACTCCCTTTTGCCCAAACAGCTTTACTTGCAAATGTTCATTGCAATGAGCATTGGTCTGGTTCAAGGTCTCTAGCCTTTGCTACACTAGCAATACTGGGTCCTCACCTGGCTCTTGAAGCTTTGGATCTGCAGGACCAGCCCTTTCACGGCTCCAGCAGTTCATAGATGGCCTAGATGCTCAGATAGGTCAACTCAGAGCCCTGGGTCTGGACTGGGTGGAAGCTGAGTTGGTCAGCCCACCAGCTACCTTACCTCAGGCCCTCAGGACTGGCTTTGCTCGCCTCCCAATTTCTGGGATTAAAGGCATGTGCCACCACTGCCCGACTATCAGGCGTTTTCAACGTTTGCAAATCAAATTATTTTAGTCAGGGGCAGTCATTTGGAAGTTTCTGACCCGCGATCAGTTCAAGGGCTTTTTTTTTTTAAAAATTAAAAGTTTTTTTTTTTTTTAAAGCATTTATTTAATAACTGGTAGGCAAGGTGCCCTGGAACACTCGTGGAGGTCAGAGGGCAACTTGTAGGAGTTGGTTCTAGTCTTCTAACATGTGGATCTCAGGGATTGAACTTGGGCAGTATGTGCCTTTACCCACTGAGCCATCTCACGGTAGCCAGGGTCCTGGCTGGGGTAACAGCGTCTCTTACCCTTGATAGGTAGTTTGCTGGATACTGGCTTCCAGGTGGTGGGTATCTCTCTTTAATCTCTTTGTGTATCTCTTTCTCTCTCTGCCTTCCAGGCTTCTAAGGAGATGCTAAGTATGCTCAACAAACAGTTCAGCCCCCAACCCTAGCCCACTCTACCCCACCCCATCCTACCCCATCTCCTTGGTTTCCTTTAAGATTTCTTTGTTCCTGGTTTTCTGCAGTTTGAATGTGCTCTGATTGTGTAGATCCTTTGTTATTTACAAGATTGTTTGCTCATTCCATGCCTGCATCTGTCATTTGGTATCTGTTATACATTTTTTTTAACCTCAAAGATATGTTGTCTTTCTTTTTCTCTTTCTGGTCCCCAATTTCCCTTGCGGGAGAGTTCTTGAGATGTCCTTAGCTGTCTCCCTGGTTGCTTGTCCCTTCCTTTTATCCCTGCTTGTGGGTCAGTCTTGAAGCACACAGATGATGTTTCCTCTGCAGCATCTGATCTTAGGCTGTCATGTGAGGACTGGAGAGATGGCTCAGAGGTCAAGAGCACTAGTTGTTCCTTCAGAGGACCAGGGTTTGTTCCCAGCGTCCACATGGTAGCTCATAACTGACTGTGACTCCAGTCCCATGGGCTCTGATGATCGCTTTTGGCTTCCCAGGCTCCAGGCATGCATGTGGTGCACAAACATATATGCAGATGAAGCACCCATACGCATAGACATAAAATGAGTTCACTAGGCACAATATTTTCTGTTACAATGTTTTTCCTTTCTACTGTATCTTTAATTATTTACATTTATTTATTTGTGTGCCATAGTGTGTGTGTGTGTGTGTGTGTGTGTGTGTGTGTGTGTGTATGCGCGCGCAGGGCACTTAGAGAACATCTTGTGGGAGCCACTTCTCCCCTTTCACCAGGTCTGGAAGACTGAATTCAAATTGTCAGTGGGTGGGATCTTCTCCCAATGAACTCTCTCACCAGCCTTTTATGGTATCTTTTGGTCTTGTTCTGTTTCTGTTTGTTTCTCTGGCCTGGAATTCATCAAGTAGCCTAGGCTAGCTGGCTGGAAAGCCCCAGAAATCTGCCCATTTCCAGCATGGAAATTACAGCTGTGTGCCTGGGTTTTCCCCCTGTGGGTTCTGGGATTGAACTCAGAGCATCTTCCTTGCAAAGGAAGTGCTTACTCACTAACCTGAAGCTACAGCCCTTTTCATTTGCCTCTGCAAAGATTTTTTTTTGGCTGGGGATGAAGGCCAGAGCCTCTCCCGTGCTTGGCCTTCAACTCCTCAATTGGACAGCTTTGCCTTCTGTGTTTACACCACCCTGTCTCTTCCCCCACAGTTCCCTGTTTACAATGGAGCCTCTACCTCTGAATCATCGCTTTCCTGAATTCCCTGCCTCATGAACTAGCATATGAAAGTTTGGTCTCTACGGTCAGACTTTTTCTTTTCTTTTTTTTTTGGTTTTCCGAGACAGAGTTTCTCTGTGTAGCCCTGGCTGTCCTGGAATTCACTCTGTAGACCAGGCTGGCCTCGAACTCAGAAATCCACCTGCCTCTGCCTCCCAAGTGCTGGGATTAAAGGCGTGCGCCGCCACCATTGCCCAGCCAGACTTTTCTTAAAACCTTGCATTAAGCCTTGGTTTGTTTGCTTGCTTGGTTTCGTTGGTTTGGGAAGTGGATGTGATGGCCTGGACAACACAAACTGAGGGACACTGCGCTTTGGAGTAAGGATTTAATATGAATCTAGCTAGGGACTGGGCACATAATGAGGAGCTAGACGCCGGAAGGACCCACCAATGCTCACATAGTTGCTCCCTGATGCCCGAGGTCCCTAAGTGCTCTTTCTCAGACAGAGGGTGTCCTGCAGTGTACACAGGGGTCATCTGCTGCTACTCTGGATCCTTCTGCTGGGGTAGTAAGGAGCTGGGGAGGGGATGTCTGTGCCCTATGCCCCTCACACTGTGTCTGGGTTCGTTGTCTTATTGAGTCATCAATAAGGTGAGAGGCTGCCTTCCCTTGCCCATGGTAAGTCTCAAAGCCCTTTCTCCTGGAGAGTCAGCCTGCTTCAGGGTCCTGACAGCCCCTCTTCCCTCCACCCACCAGAGCCATGAGGGATCTTCCTTGGTCCTTCCCTGAGACCCTGGAAAGGCTCCTGGAGGTAAACCTGCAAGAGCTTGACCCCGAGACTGTGACACCCCTAGCTTCTCACTCTTAACCACATCTGGCCTCCAGGAATTTCCTCAAGTTTGCTACCAGTACCCTAATCTGACTACCATCCTGGGACAAGGACGCTGTGACCATGTCTTTTCTGCCTGAGCCTTCATTTTCCAGGGGCTCTGCAGTTGCCAGGCACTTTGTGGGGTCACTCAACTCCCAAGATCATGCTTTCCAGATTCCTATTCTGCCATCTTTGCTCAATTTAGCCTGTGATAAACACTGCCTGGAACAGCAGGAGGAGGAAGTGGAATGGTCTTCCCCTGCTGTGTGTCCCCAACTATCTGACAGTGATCATCTCCCTATCCCCCCCCACCCCCCCAGGGTCCAGCTGCAGCGGTTGGTCATAGCTTTTGTCTCTAACCACCTCCAGCCACCAGGGACTCTGGACAACTGCTGCAGCAAAACTCCGTGCGGTTGCCGGGCAGTGGTGGCGCACGCCTTTAAACCCAGCACTTGGGAGGCAGAGGCAGGCGGATTTCTGAGTTCGAGGCCAGCCTGGTCTACAGAGTGAATTCCAGGACAGCCAGGGCTATACAGAGAAACCCTGTCTCGAAAAACAAAAAAACAAAACAAACAAACAAACAAGCCAAAAAAACCTCCATGCTGTCTTATCGTCCCGTATGGCTTCTCATCCTTGTTGTTAGTCTTGTGTTAAACGTGCTTGCTCTTAAATACTTAGAGATGAGATGTTTGGTCTTATCCGGGACTTTGACTCATAGCTGGCCCCCGCCCATACCCCCTTTCAGGCTCCAACCACAGCCCTGTGGAATCTAAGCAACCCCAACCGCACTAAGCAACTGTGGCAGACTGACTGATACAGGGCAGTTCAAAGAGACAGCAGCGAATGGGTATCACGTGAAGACCACGTGCGAGTGTGCGTGACAGAACTGGTGGAATGGGTACTCCAGGGAGAAGCCAATGCTGGGGGTCCTCTTAGGCAAGTGCCAGGGGGGTTGGCGTTGTGAAATTCTGAGCCCATGGGGTAGTGTACATGTACACTCTTGGGGTAAAGCTGAGGCGAGAGATGCAGGAGGAGAGACGAACGGACACCCATCCAGGAGACACATCCACACCCATTAGGGCTTCCTACGCAGAAAGCACAGAGGCCCACGGGTTCTGGGTTACGGGTAGAGAGTTTCACGGCCAGGGGAGGACAGAAGCCCTGGCAGGGCCAGAGACTGACTGTGCCTGTTCCCTCCCACCCCGAGGCTCACTTCCTGTGAGGTCCCAGGCAACACCACCTGTCTTTTACACCACACCTCCACTTTAAAACACTGTTAAGGTTCCTTTCTAGCTCAGTGGGAGGTGGGACCCGCTAGGAGTCTCTGCCTTGGGCTTTGGGGTTCCTGCGCCTTGGCGGCTAGCTAGTGCCCCAAGAGAGGAAGCCGAGTATCAGAGGTGGAACTGTGAAACTAGGCAACCAGGGCTTCCCAAACGCCAGGCCACTGCCCTTGGATTTGGAAAGGCTGGGGCCAGGAGGAGGGGGTTGCCCGCAGAGCGGGATCCAGGCTGTGTTGTGCTCCTGCAATCCTGCAGAGTGCTCCCAAGTAGAGGTGACCTCGAGCGAGGGAAGTCCCCGGACCCTAGGCCTGTGGAGCGAATCCACGGGTCTCCTGTGAGCACCCGGGAGGGTGCAAGTAAGGCGGGAGGCGGGCGCTCGGGGCGCGGCCAGAGGCTCCCGGGGGGCACACCAGCGGAGCAGGCTAGCCTTTGGCTGCTGCTTCTGCAGACCGCCAGGCGAATGGCGGGACGGAGGGCTGTGGCCCGGATCGGGCCCGGGGCGCTGCTGGCTCTGCGCGCTCTGCTGGCCGCCGCGCACCCGCAGTGCTTGGACTTCAGGCCGCCCTTCCGGCCGCCGCAGCCGCTGAGCTTCTGCGCGCAGTACTCCGCCTTCGGCTGCTGCACCGTGGAGCAGGACGCGGCGCTGGCCCGGCGCTTCCGGGCCCTGGAGACCCGCATGGATGCCGGGGTGTGGGCGACGTGTGCGGGCTACGCGCTGGACCTGCTGTGCCAGGTGAGCGGGCGCGCGGCGGCAGGGGCACGTGGGGCACTGGTCGCTGGAGGGGGTGGGGGCGGAGCGGGGATGGCATTCCCAGAAGGGCGATACTCAGGAGTGGGTCCCAGACTTTGAGGGGATGGCACCCCCACAGGCATGAGACTTAGGAGTGGATTCTGAACTTTGGAGGAGATGACATCAGGGGTGAGGGTCAGGAGCAGGTCCAGGACTTTGGAGCTTGGGGGTCCAAGAAGGAGTGACTTGGCTTCAGGCGGGAAGAACTGGCATCCCAGGCTAGCTCTTGTCATTCATTTGCTTTGCAAAGATATTGGGCCTTTTAGGAGCCTCAGTTCCTCTTAGAGATTAGAGACGTCCATTCTCTGGGACACCCTGGAAGCTGCCCCCCAGTGCTCCACTGCAGAGAGCCCTGTCCCTGTTAGATACCAGGATGAAGTCTTTACTAGGCCAAAGAAGGCAGGATGGGAAGAGGATGTAGCCAAATACCGGGTATGACTTTGCCAGTAGTCTGGGGACTGCTGATCCCGATGAGGACCCTTTCTCTGTAAGACCGAATGGAGCAGTCTGACAGCCCATTCCTCAGAGCTGGGGTTTTAGAGCACCCACTTTTTTTTTTTTCTGCTACTGGCCTCCTTACATGGTAGAGTCCCTCCCCAGACTCCGTTACTCCTCTCTTCTCCCCTCTGATAGTGAAGCCCTTACTTCGATCCACACTGAACTCATTTCCCTTTGTCGATGCGGAGTATCCTGCCCGATTGATCTGATTGCAGGAATGCCAGCCAGCCAGGGAAACCCCAATTCTGTCCCTAACCCAGGACTGTAAAGTGAAGGATTCAAGAGTGGAAAGCCCCCCAGCCAGCCAGTACGAAGTTCCGGTCCCAGCCAGCAGGGGGCAGCCTAAAAGGGTGAAGGAGGAGAAGACTAAAGGGGGGGACTTGGGTTTGATAGTAGAGCTTCTCGTGAATGTGAACTTGAGAGGTTCACGGCTGTTTTTCAATTACATTATCTTTAAAGCAGAAACTGATGTCTACCCCTCACCCCATGCCATGGAGATTAAAGGGCACAGGAGGAGCGGTTCAATTGGGGTTTATAGGTAGATTCCTCTCCCGTTTACTTGTTGGCCTAGAGAGTGAGGAGCAGGAGCTGCTTCAAGAAAGGCAGGCGCTTGTCCAGTGGTGACATGGCTCAGTGGCAGGACAAAAGACCTGGACCAATCTCAATGCCCTTGGGAGAAAAGGTGTGGGGAGGTAAAGAGAAGATGGAGGGAGACCACAACACTCTACGGTGTTCTGTTCTTCTTGTAATGGGTTCTACAAGCCAACCCCCACTCTTGGTGCACCCCAAGAGAGCCAGAGGGTATGGTGGACCACTCACTCTCTCCCCATTCTGGAGCACCTAGATCAATAGCAGGAATCCTACACCCGGGCCATGCTTACTTATAGGTTACTCACCATCTGCTGGGCCCAGCATGGCCAGGGAGGAGGGAGGAGCCAATCCTGAGGCTGTTTGCTGGCAGAAGGCTCCTCTTTTTCCTTGGGAAACTGCCCAAAATGGCCTGGCCTGAGAAGTCTGTGGTAGAGCGTCTGCTCAAACCTCCAGTGAGGCGTCTCTGGGGGTGACCTCACGTCTGGACTGAGCTTGCATCAGGCGGTCTGCCAAGGCTGTGGTGTGGTCTTCCTGAGGGGGTCCCAGGAGAGTGTGGGAGCGCCATCGTCACTGCCACCAATCCCAAGGAGCCTTACCTACAGGTTTTTGTCAATGATCATTCAAGACACACGACTGTCTTGTAGAGGTAGGAGGTTTTTTCCTGAGGCTTTGCCATCCTCTTGGAAAAGGTGTCAGGCTCTGGTGGCACATGGCAACCTCAGTATAACTGGTGTGTGGATCACATGTGGCTAACTTCTCTGTAGCTGGATGCATGAATTCATCAGCGGGAGTCCACCTGAATAGTAACCCATGAAGGTGATTAACAAGCTCATGCACTCGGTAGACATGTTCCCAGAGTCATATGGAGTTGGTTCTGTGCTGTTGGGCCCAGAGGCAGTTGCAAGCCACAGGCATAGCCTCAAAAGCCTCTTCATTCATTTCAGGAGACAGACAGACAGACAGACAGACATGCAACCAAGAAATTATCCCTAGGTACCAGGGCAAGTAGCAAAAAGTCCTCAAAAATCTGGGACAGTCCGGAAGAGTGACCATTGAGCCACCCCCTCAGGGTTCATTTCATTTGAACACTTCCTGAAGAGACAACATGGTGTCTCAGTTGTTCGTTGCTCTCAACAACTCTATGAAGTTGGAGTTCTTTTCCTCTTTTATAGATGGGGACATAGGTACAGAGAGGTAAGGAGTTTGCCAAACATACATGGAACATAAACTCTGGCTCCAAAGCCTGTCATGTGGCCACTTTAAAACACTGCCTCCTGCCCTGAAGCCAAACTGTGTGTTAGACCCTGGGTCGCCTGCCCTTGAGGGCCTCGTAGTCTGTGGGGTAGACAGCCAGCAAAGAGATAATTGAGTCCTGGCCAGGCAATTCAGCCAGCCCGCCTCTGGTGAAGCAAGGGTAATGGAAGAAGAGGAACCTTCACTTCCGGAAGCAACAAATTACCAGGAGAAGAATCTGTGCTTGAGTCAGAGATAGTGTCATGAGCACCCTAGGGGCAGGAGCCTGCCCTGGGAAAAGAAGGAAGGAGGCTTGTGGGGTGGACCTTGCATCATGAATAGATGTTTGCCAGATGTGGAGGTGAGGGAGGAAGGAACATCCCACAGAAGGAACATTGTGTACAAGACTCAGTCTTCCCTGCAAAGGGGGTGGGGGGGTGGGGAAGGAGGGGCTAAGAAGACTTTGGGACTTGCGGCCATGAGTCATGAATGTCAGTAACTGGTCTGTGGCAACCTTGGGGCCGTTAAATGGCCCCACCTTACCCCTGTGGATGCTTCACTGTACCTGGACATGAAGTTCAGTGACAAACGACCCTCTCTGCCAGCATTGTTGTCATTTACTAATTCTGGATAGTTCTGGTCTGAGCCTCACATTCACACTGCGTGTAAGGAAGAATAGAGAGACCACATGTAAAAGACCACTTGACTTGGTGGTTACTATGTGGGTACATGCCAAGGTCCTCACCAGGTCCCCAGAGCCCCTGTGTCCCTCCGTGCGACTGTTGGCATCACAGAGAAACTGCCCTGCAGACAGGAATCAAAACTTGTGTGTCTTCTCAGGTCCAGAGGTTCACAGGGGAGCTGGCCTTGCACCGTCTGAGGTCTGGTCATCTGGCCTGCTATACACAGGGTATAAAGTGTCATATAAGATATGACACTTCAGCCGGGCAGTGGTGGCGCAGGCCTTTAATCCCAGCACTTGGGAGGCAGAGGCAGGCGGATTTCTGAGTTCCAGGACAGCCTGGTCTACAGAGTGAGTTCCAGGACAGCCAGGGCTATACGGAGAAACCTTGTCTCAAAAACAAAACAAAACAATATGACACTTCAGTCAGGGACAGGGACTGACCAGAGATGCCAAGAACACGCAGAGCCTTTAACTTGTCAGGTGAGACTCAGCCCCTGGGATGACTGCAGCTTTGACTGTAGAGAATCTGGCCTGGAGGTTAGCTGCCCTCTTGCTTTCCGCTGAGGTCTCCTGTTACAACCCAGCCTGGTTTTCTGGTGAGAGCAGGCAGTGCATGGCTGTCACTGTCTTCTCTGTGTAGGAATTGCATCTCTAAGGTCTCGGGGGACCTAGAGCTGAGCCAGCTCTGGGGTTGGTGGCAGTAAGGATCTGTCACATCAAAGAGAAGCAACCATAGCATGAAGAACTCCACAGAGGATCCTCAAAGAGCATGGGCTTCTGGAGAGTTTTATAGCAGGCAGGACATGGAAATGGCCTGTAAGGGGGCCATGTGACTGGCTCCAACAAGACCAGCCGAATGGTAGAACTGTCTAGGGCAGGATGGATGATGGATCCATTATCTATGCACACACTCCTGTTTGTGATCACAGGCTTGCTCCCTGAGGCAGTGACTTTCCTCCCACGTAGGGCCCAAGTGGGGTCCACAGCATCCCACAAATGGGGAAGTCTGCAAGGCAGAAAATGATTAATTCTACCAACCCCAGGCAGAGCCAGGGAAAGGACTCTGGAAGGCTTTCTGGTCTGGCAGTGCCCAAGGAGAGTCATTAATCTCACAGAATTCCGTGCTGGTAGCTGCATTGAGGAGAGATGCAGGATCCTGCTTGAAGGAGCCAAGTCTGAGGGTGGAATAGAAGGTCGGAGTATCATGGGGGGGTCATAGCCTCACCCCCCTCCAGGTACTATGGACATGTTGGCTGTCTAGTTATGGAGACAGTAGGGTAGACCTGAGACCAAACCCAGATGCCTCCATGTGCTACTAACCTGGGCATATCACTGAATAACACTGGGGGCTCTGAGCCTCAGTTTCCCCCCTGTGAATTACTCATAAACATTAAATGGATAATAGATGTAAAAGTGTTTTGACACAGTCACACTGAGGCTGCCAGAAGGCAGGCAAGGTAAACGATTTACACTGCTCCCTCACCATCTGCTGTGCCTCGCCTGGGTTTATGTGAGGATCTGGGATATTGCAGTAAAGGAGACCAAAGCTTCTTGTCTTGATAGAATGCACATTCGGATGAAGACTGGCAATAAGCGAGCAGAGTGTTATGTTTTGGTATAGTGAAGGTTCATGGTAAGTTTCTTGGGCTTTGTTTTTCTGAGTAGTCTGAGGCCAGGAAGTAATGGCCTGGAGGGGAAGGTCAGATCTTAGAAGGTGACCCTTGAATGAGGACACAAAAGCAAGGAGTGAATCATGCAGGTTTGGGCTCCATTCCTGGCATCTCTGAGCCCTCCTGTCTCTACAGGAATGCTCACCCTATGCAGCCCATCTCTATGACGCCGAGGATCCTGCCACCCCACTTCGGACAGTGCCTGGTCTGTGTGAGGATTATTGCCTGGACATGTGGCAGACCTGCCGAGGCCTCTTTCGTCACCTCTCCCCTGACCGTGAACTCTGGGCCCTGGAGAACAACCGGGCCAAATTATGCCGCCACCTGTCCCTAGATGACACCGACTACTGTTTCCCAAGCCTGCTGGTCAACGAGAACCTCAACTCGAACCTGGGCCGTGTAGTGGCTGATGCCAAGGGCTGCCTGCAGCTGTGTTTGGAGGAGGTGGCCAATGGGCTTCGAAACCCCGTTGCCATGGTGCATGCTGGGGATGGCAGCCACCGCTTCTTCGTGGCAGAGCAGGTGGGGCTGGTGTGGACCTTCCTGCCTGACCGCTCCCGCCTGGAGAAACCCTTCCTGAATGTGAGCCAAGCAGTGCTTACCTCGCCCTGGGAAGGGGATGAGCGTGGCTTCCTGGGCCTTGCCTTCCACCCCCGCTTCCCACATCCCAGCAAGCTCTATGTCTACTATTCTGTGGGGGTCGGCTTCAGAGAGTGGATCCGTATCAGCGAGTTCAGAGTCTCAGAGGATGATGAGAACACCGTGGATCATGGCTCAGAGAGGTGGCTTTCTGGGAGCCCCAGCCAAGGGAGGGCTGAGTGGTCACGTGGGAGGCTGCGTGACACACACTGCCGTGGCTGCACTAGCGTGTCTGCCTTAAATGCTGTGAATATTTAACACCCAAATGTGTGTGGGGGGGGGTAGGGGTGAATCACATGCTGGGGTCTGGGAGGAATGATTTTGCAAAACAGACATAGTGTGGGGTCATGTCCTGATCCCTGCCTCTGGCATCCTAGGTCAGACACTTCTCTCATCTTTCGTGGCAGGCTCTAGAGAAAGCTATTTTATCTGACTCATAAAACTGGATGAGGTCACAGCCCAGAGTGGAAAAGTGACCTGTGAGGTCACACAGCTAGGAGGCGTCCAAACTGGAGTCCTGGTCTGCTCATACAAGTGCATCCCATCATTGGGCATGCTGGGCTGTGGTCAGAGGTCAGCATTCATTCTTGCCCCAACAGCCTCTCCCCCGACCTCTCTGGCGGCTGGCCCTTTCTCCTGCTCCAGTTTCAGTCTCGCCCCCCCCCCCCATCTTTCAGTCTTTCTCCCTCTCCGTCTCTTTGTCTCTGTCTGTCTGTCTGTCTGTCTCTCTCTCGTGTATATAGCCCAGGTCGTCCTTGAATGTCCTATGTAGCCCATGCCTCAAACTCCTGATCCTCCCTGTGTCTCTACCTCCCAAGGACGGGATTACAGACATTGGTGACCATGACCAGCTCTTATCCCCATTTAATCTTCTCCCACTCCAGGCCCCCGTGGCCTGCAGAACCTATTTTTTATTATTTATGTCCCAACTGTCAGAGGGGTGTTGAACTGGCTTGGTCACCCTGTACCAGACACTCTCCCAGGCAGAAGTGGATACTGAAAACAAGAGGCTTGGGGGTGTTGGAAGGTCAGCCTGGGGAAGGCAGCCATGAGCCTGGGCCGCTGGAGGAAGTTACCTCCTCCTATGGCTGGAGGGACCCAGGGAGAAGTGGGGTAAGGTCTGGTTGGAGGCCAACCTAACTGGAGCCGGGGGGGGGGGGGGGGGGGCAGCTTTTGCAGAGATGTCAGAAACACAAACAAAACACCAGCCCCACACCTGGCTCTCCTAATGCCTTCTATTGGCTGATATTGTTCAACTAGCAAAGGAGCATGGGAATTGTAGTTCAGAGGCACTGACTGTCTCTCTAACTCCAGGTAGAGGGCAAGCAAGAGCAAGGCCAGGATCAGGTATGTTGGTAAAAAGGCAAATGAAGAGCCAACATGCATTTGATGAAACCGTGAAATGCTGATGTTGGACATATAAAAAGAAGAAACAGCCCAAAACGGTAGCTTTGAGGATTATAATCTTGTCTTAGAGCATTAATTTTGATTCCACAGAGGGAAAAAAGGGAAAACAGAATTTTCATGATTGCACCCAAGCCTGAGAGACCACTTCTCAGTGGGAGATGGTTTGTCCCATGGACCTGACAGGGGATGGAGCATGAAAGGAAGTGTCTCCAATGGTGATGTAAAAAATGGCTCGTGATAAAAACTGAAGTTGGAAATTGAGAATGGTTGGTACATTCCCCGTGCTAGCAGCTCTTAGGAAGTGGAGGCAGGAGAGATGGCTTAGAGGTTGAGAGCACTGACTGCTCTTCCAGAGGTCCCTAGTTCAATTCCCAGCAACCACTTGGTGGCTCACAACCATCTGTAATGGGAGCTGGTGCCCTCTTCTAGATTGTAGGCATATATACAGGCAGAACACTATGTCCATACAAATAAATAAATCTTTAAAGAAAAAAGATCCAGAGGTTCAGAAATTCAAAGCTATCCTTGGCTACATAGCATGTTCCAGGCTAGCCTAAGCTACTTGATATCCTGTCTTAAAAAAAAAAATCAGGTGGGTGTGGTGGTATATGCCTTCATTCCCAGCACTTGTGGAGTCAAAGGCAGTTGGATGTCTGTGAGTTCAAGAACATCTTGGTCTACATAGTGAGTTCCAGGGCAACCAAGGGTATATAGGGAGATCCTGCCTAAAACCAAAGAACAAACAAAAATCCTGGATTTGAAGAGCAGGCTCCATGGTTAAGAGCATCTGCTGCTCTTTTGCTGGTCCTGAGTTCAGTTTTCCAACACCAAAACAGCTCATAACAGCCTATACTAGTACTAAGGGATCTGCTGCACCAGGGTGCCTGCATACACATGGCACACACACACCCCCACAGAAATAAAAGTAATTAATTTAATACAGAACATAGAGTATACATAGTCACATGATTTAACCCGAGGCTTCAATGGGGTTCCTCTGGGCACCTCATACAAAACTTGACTACTTAGAGGGGGAAGTTGGCATGCCTGGCCAGCTAGCAGGGCCAGGAGTGAGCCATCACTGGTACCCAGATCAGTTATCAGTGTCTTCTCATGGTTGGAGGAAGTGGGTGACCAGCAGTCTGAGCTGTCCTCTGCTTGGAGGACCCTGAATCTGGAACTCTGTAAGGGTCAGATGCATCAGCCTTGCCATGGAAAGAACCAGTCAAGATCCTGTTTCTAATGACCTGGACTCTCTGTGTCTTGTTTTGTTTGTTTTTTTCTTGTTTGCTTGGTGTTTTTGTTTGTTTGTTTTGTTTTCCTGCTTTGTTTCCATAAGGAAAATGAGCTTAGTTCCGTGGCTGGTCTTGTTGAACTTGGTTATCCTGGGATTCGTGTACACACACACACACACACACACACACACACACATATCTATCTATCTATCTATCTCACTATGTAGACCAAGCTGTCCTTGAACTCACAAACATCCACCTGCCTCTGACTCAATAGTGCTGGAAATGAAGGTATATATCACCACACTCACCTGCCCACCTGATTTTACTTTTTTAAAATATATAAAATATGGGATGGAAGAACCAACTGGAGGAGCTTGTGTGGCTGTTTCCACCATTGGCTGAGATGTTCACTCTAGTGTCTCTGTCCCTGCTGCTTCTTGGGACAGAGAATGGCAGTGTCTCCCTTCCTCTTGCCTTCCCCCATCCATGACCAGCCCTGATGGAAAGCCAGCTGACTGGGTACAGTGAAGGTCTCCTCCAGTGGCAGGAAGGAGGTCCCAGGGAGTATGGAGCTAAGGGACCATCCCACTGCCCCGAGAAGCTCTGAGCTAAAATCAGGGTAAATGTTAAACATGCTCTGAGTCACTAGTTGCCAGGAAGGAAACAAGATATGGTAAATGGGGAAGTTGGCAAGCTTCCACTGGGTACCAGGGATGGACAACAGTTGCAAAGCACTAGCCCAGAGTTCCGTTCCCAGCCCTGACGCTGGTGGCCCGTGTGCCCCCAAGTGGGTCCCTCAGCCATTCCCAGAATCCAGTTCCTCCCTTGACACAGTGAAGTGAATTATCCCTACGCAACCTAACCTAAGTGCTACAAGAGATACATAGTCTTTCCAATGGGAGAGAAGTTTTTGCTGCTGTTTGGGGGTTACCATTTGGAAGGTGTTTTAATTGAGGGGGTACTTATCTTCCTTTAGGATAATCCTGGAGATTGAAGAACCAGCTTCCAATCACAATGGGGGCCAGCTGCTCTTTGGGAATGATGGCTTCCTCTACATCTTTACCGGAGATGGCGGGATGGCTGGAGACCCCTTTGGAAAGTTCGGGAATGCCCAAAACAAGTATGCCCTGCTCCTGCTAAGCTGAGGCTTCGGTTTGCACAGAGAGCTTCTTAAGAGTTTCTGGAAGGAGAGCTTCTGCCCATGCCACAGAGCAAGGCAGTAGCCTGCAGTTAGCTGGGACCTCAGCTAAGTCAGTTACTTCTCATTGATTAGCGAGGACAATGATGATCACAGTGGGAGACTTGTCGTGAGGAAAGGAGGTGCCAGCAGTTGTCAAGGGTCAGGCACAGTGCCTGTTTTCACAGATACAGAAGAGACAGCAAGGAGCTTTTGGGAGGATGGGGCTTTCTCCTGGGTGAGAGCTGGCCTGCAGGCTTTGCTGGGGTAAAGGCAGAGTGTATTTCCATAAGAGACCCGGATGTGAGTGCAGTCTCCTCTTCATCCTCATTTATCTATTCCCTGGTTTGAGCAAATGGCCTGGCTTTCTCCTTTCATGTGTGCATGTGCACACACATAAGCACACGCGAGGAGCTGTCATGTACACAGACATGTGCAGGAGGCCCCAGCCAGGCTCTCCTGTTCCTTTAGTGCACATGCCCAGCCTCTCTTAGCCAGGAAACTAACGGTAGGGAGGATGTGTGGGCCACAGTCTGTGGCTTATTCATTCCTAGTTGACAGTGAGAAACATCCAACCTTTTCAGCTTAGCCATGTGATTGGAGCCGAAGCTGAGAGAGAGGATTGGGGGTGGGGGTGGGGGTAATTGTGCATGGTTTTGTCGCTAGGAGTTTGCCCCCTGTAGATCCTGCAGCTGGGTGTGGGGTGTGAAGGTGGAGGCCTGCAGCTTCTGGCCACAGGGACTAAGCATTGCCACTGGCCTGTTGATCACACTTGTGAAGTTGTTGAAAGTGAGGGAAACACTGGTTCTAACGCTGTGTGTCAATGATAGCTATGCAAATGTATCACCTGAGCTAACTGCACCAACCCAGCCTTGCTGAGCAGGCTGGAGGGAGGACTCAGCTCTCAAGTGCTAACACAGAGGGAGGGCTGCTCCGAACGGGCAGAGCAGAAAGCACCCTGCAAAGCCATATATCCCCCACCCTGCAAATCCAGGTGTTTTCTAGGTCAGTGGTTCTCAAGCTTCCCAGTGTTGGGACCTTTTAACACAGTTCCTCATGCCGTGGTGACCTTCAATCATGACGTCGCTTTGGTGTTACTTCATAGCTATAATCTTGGGAGTGCATTACAAAGGGGTCGCGACCCACAGATTGAGAACCACTGGTCTAGCCGGTTCTTATTGCGGACCACTTTGCTCACGTGATCAGTTGAAGACAACAGCGACTTTTTCCCCCCTCTCAGAGCTGCCAGGAGGTTAGAGCCCATGTGCCCCCTCACCCAACTATACTTGGTACTGTTTGATATGGACTTTCACGGCCTGCGCTGGTTCAGTGGCTCAGCATTTGTGGTCCTCCGCTCCGTGGGAGCACCCGACTGGCTATGAGGACATAAACATGAGTTATTTTTCTAGTACAGTCTTCACTTTATAGCTATGTGAATAACTATAACAGTAGCCCCACAATATTACAGCTTAGGATAGTGGCTTTCCATAGGCGGTGGTGGTATATGCTTAGGTTTCTCCGGCCAGGTGCAGCTGAATGTCGAGCTGGCTGGTGGCTTGTCCTAGCTCGGGTGCCTTCTATAAAGGGCAGTCTGACCTGAAAGGTAAGCTGTGAGAAGGCAATGCAGCAATAGGAGGTAGGTTAGGGCTTCCAGCAGGGCCTGCTGCGCAGCGACTGCAGGTTAGACACACAGAAAGAGCGGGTGCAAGAGGTGGAGCAGGGCTGGACTCGCCGGTGGCGCACCCTTCCTGCCTCCTGTGCACACTCAACGTAACCAGCTCGCTCTCTCCTCCTGGGCCGCAGGTCGGCGCTGCTGGGCAAGGTGCTGCGCATCGACGTGGACCGCAAGGAGCGCGGCCTCCTCTACGGCATCCCTCCCGACAACCCGTTCGTGGACGACCCCGCAGCGCGGCCCGAGGTCTACGCCCTGGGCGTGCGCAACATGTGGCGCTGCTCCTTCGACCGTGGAGACCCAATGTCTCGCACGGGCCGTGGGCGCCTGTTCTGCGGGGACGTGGGCCAGAACAAGTACGAGGAGGTGGACCTGGTGGAGCGGGGCCGCAACTACGGCTGGCGCGCTCGCGAGGGCTTCGAGTGCTACGACCGCAAGCTGTGCGCCAACGCCTCCCTCGGTGACTGCGTCCCTAGGGACCTCCGAACAGGATCTGTCCGGTCCTCCCGGTTCCTTTAGCTAGATCTGCCCAGCCTCTCTCTGACGCATACCCTAGACATGGATCCAGTCCGACCCACCTCATCTCCTTGGGGACCCCAAACCTATATCCGCCATGTCCCACTCCTCCCTGGGTTCATAAACTGAGATCTGTCCCATTCCTCTGGGGACCTCCAGTCCAGATCCCACCCCTTTCACTCCGCCTTGTGGCCCTCTGGGGACCTCCTGCCTCACTCCTTCCCTGGATACCCCACCATTTCTGACCGCACTGTCTCCCCCACATCCCCTGACTGGCTTTTCCCACTCCAGACCTATCTATACTTAAGGGGTCCCTTCAAGCAACATTTTAATCTCTTTCTCACCATGCACCCCCTGCCGAACTCCTAAAAAAAATACGGTATGCCCCTTTGAGAGCCTTCCTTGCGCAGGCACTGGGCCTCAGGATGAGCCCACTTTCTCATCTGCCCCTCAGATGACGTGCTGCCGATTTTCGCCTACCCTCACAAGCTGGGCAAATCAGTCACGGGAGGCTACGTGTACCGGGGTTGTGAGTACCCCAACCTCAACGGCCTCTACATTTTTGGCGATTTCATGAGCGGGTAAGTGGCCCACATGACCTATACTCTTCCTAAGTGGTAAAAAGGAGTGTGTGTTTGCATGGGTGTGTTCAGGAGTGGGTCAAACAGATCTCTTCCTCGGTGAGAAAGTACTGGTCATCCTGAGGAATGATCGGTACACCGAATAAGTGCGTGCAAAGCTGGACAGATGGATGAGTGGATGCAAGAATGGATGGCCCGACAGGGTGTGTGAATAACTGGATAGGTGAGTAGATGGACAGACAGATTCCTTTGTGCAACATACCTTCCTGGACCTCACAGTTGATCTTCTTTTCCAGGCGACTGATGTCTCTCCGAGAGAACCCAGAGACAGGCCAGTGGAGGTATAGCGAGGTCTGCATGGGCCGTGGACAGACCTGTGCTTTCCCAGGCCTCATCAACAACTACTACCCATACATCATCTCCTTTGCAGAGGACGAGGCTGGTGAGCATCCAGAGAGCCCTCCATCCTCTGCCCGTGCTTGGGACTGTAACCACCAACTCTGGTCACCCTTCCGGCCTCTAACACGAAGGAAGCTTAAGAATGAAATGGCTTTCAGGCCAGGGATGGGTGTGTTTCTGGGGCATAGGCTTTTCCTTTCACGTTCTTGGATCAGCTCTAGAATCTCTGTTTCAGAACTTCCCCTTTCTTATCTGGAGAATAGAAAGGTCATCTCCCACCCCCATGGAGGAGTAGATAGATGGGAATGTTAGAGACATAGTGGGTACAAGTCCCCAGAGTCAACAGCAGGAGCAGGAAAGATCTGGAATAGGCAAGAGCTGGGCTCCTGATGCAAGCGTGTCTGAGCTATTGAGGAACCTCCGCTCTGATTTCAAAGCAGGCAGACACAACCTTCTAGCCTGTCACTGGACCTTACATTCCCAGCACTTGATGCATTTGATGCAGGGGACAGAGGGGGGAGGGAGAGAAGAAGGGATCCCATTCCAGCATCCTGCCTTTGTCCTTGGCCCTGGGATTGTTCCCTGACAAAAGGCCAGGGGCCCCCAGCAGGCCCTGGTGCAGGCTTGTTGAGGTTACCAGGCAACGCTCACCACGGCCTTTGGAGGGGTATCCCCTGCAGGGCCCAGTGCCCAAAGGCCCCAGGGCCTAGTCTGGGAAAGCTTTGTTGAACTGACAACCTCCCCTCCTCATTAGAATGTGAATTTCCCAAAGGGCAGCCCCTGCGGCAGCCTCACCCGCCCGCCGAGGTCCTTAAGCTCCCTGAGCCCTTGGAAGTTTTTTCTTTTGGTCGGTAGGGGGTTAACGATGATTTAGAAGCAGCTTCCCCCTCCCCAGTGCAGTCTGGAAGGAAGGCGCAGTTCTCAAGGGCCTTTCCTCAGTCCTCTGAGTGACAGCGAGTGACAGAAAACCAGGAGGAGGCGCCTGTGAGCTGGTCAGCCCAAGAAAGCCAGTATCCAGTATGGTTGGTACCGTAAGTACCAACTCCGCCAGGCAAGGCGAAACAGCCTCTCCTGGTCCTGGACATCTAGCTGTATTTTAGACATGTTGAATGGTGCTGCAAGGACCTCTGCTGCCCCAGTAACCTTCAGGAACATTCGAAGCACGGAAACCGAGAGAACAGGGTCACCGTAGACAGCACTGGCAGCTTCAGCATGGTCCTTACGCATACACGGGATGTGAGGGCTGAGCACCCAGATGCTTGTAGCCAGCAGAATAGCCTGGTCAAACTCTATCCAAGCAGGGAGCAGGCTACTGGTGGTTGGAGGTGGGAGCCTCTCTGGGGCTAGGCATGATGAGACATCTGTGGACTGTGCTGCAGAGGATCAAGGCTTGCTAAGGTGTTAGGGCCTCTCAGGGCCTGTGGAGGTCAGGGTGGGGGTCTGCTTCTGAGCCTGAGGGGAGCCTGGGTGGGGCAGGGCTGCCAACACTTGGTTGCAGGCAGGTCTCATCCTCATTGCCTTGTTCCCTATTCAAAGGGGAGCTGTACTTCATGTCCACGGGTGTGCCCAGTGCCACAGCTGCCCACGGGGTCATCTACAAAGTGATCGATCCCTCCAGGTGAGTCCCTGAACTGGGTGGGCTTTGGCCCACATTGTCTGTAGAGACAGTAAGTTCCCCCATCTTCCACCTACTCCCACATCCTCTACCTGCTTCAGTTCTTGCTGTGAGGCTCTCTGCTGGGTTCGAGGCCTGACTCCTGGGCATGACATACGCTCTCTCAGCTCCCCATTGGATGAATAGAGAGATGAGTCACAAGCCAAGGGCCCTAACCATTGGCAGCATGCCCTATGGGTATAAACCTGCAGCCTCCGGGTGCTTTCCCTGACTTACTTGCTCTCTTGTCCTACCTGGTCCTCACTGTGTTCTCATCTCTTGGCTTTGGAATTGCCCATCATCTCCAGGGTGAAGGCTTTGTCTTCTCACCCTGGTCATACCCTTCAAGTCCTGAGAATGTCACAGAGCAGACACTAGAGTGTGTTTGATGAATGACTGCATGATGGTCTTTTAGAGCTCCTTTGCAGATTTTTTTTTTTAGAGAGAGAGAGAGACTGAATAGGAACATGATGGGCTTGTCTGGCATATACAAGGCCTTGGGTTAGCTTTCCAGTTAACAGTAAGTGTAGAAAACAAAGTTTCTACAGAGAAGCGCAAGGCACTCCCAGGAGCCAGTGGTGCCACTGCAGAGGAGAATGCTTCCCCAGATGGAGAGTGGTCAGTGAGTGGCCAGAGAGGTCATTAGGTAATGTGCATTCTCAAGGGGTCAAAATGAAGGGTCATAAAGGTGCTATTGTGCCAGCCTAATATTTAGGCAGGTTTTGTGCTACTGTCTAATGCCTCTAAAACTGACAGCTTCTGGGGGGCATTTGATCGAACAAATGATTATCAGGCTTGTGCTTGCTTGTGTGCGTGCATTCGTGCATTCGTGCATGCGTGCGTGTGTGTGTGCGTGCGTGCGTGCGTGCGTGCGTGTGTGTGTGTGAGTGTATGTGGGTGCACATGCATGCAGAAGCCAGGGGTCAACAAGGTTAGGTGTCTCCCACCATTGTTCCCCACCTTACATTTTGAGGTAGGGTCTCTCTCTTGAACCTCATTATTTGGTAGTCTGGCTAGCCAGCTTGCTTTAGGGATTCTCTGTCTCCACTTGGGATTACAAATAGGTTATTATGCCAATCTTGTATTTGCACTAGGACTGGGGTCCCAAGTCTAGGCCTCATTCTTGTGTGATGAGTGCTTTACACACTGAGTCACCTCCCCAGGCCCCTGGATTAACATCTTTTTTGATACAGGTTCTCTCTATTATGTATCTCTGGTTGTCCTTGAATTCTCTATGGAGACCAGGTTGTCCTTGAACTCACAGAGACCCACCTGCCTATGTCTTCCAAGTGCTGGGATTAAAGGTATATACCAGTACACCTAGTTGAAGTTATTATTATTATTATTATTAGTTTTTTGAGACAGGGTTTCTCTGTGTAGCCCTGGCTGTCCTAGAACTCACTCTGTAGACCAGGCTGGCCTCGAACTCAGAAATCCGCCTGCCTCCGCCTCCTGAGTACTGGGATTAAAGGTGTGCGCCACCACTGCCCGGCTAAAGTTAATATTTTTTAACCCCACCCCCATCCCCTGTGTGGATGTGTTATGTATTGAGTGTAGGCATTCACATGGTAGGTCCTCAGAGGTGTCCTCTCAGACCTAGTTCTTAGCCTTCAGGTTAGCAGGCTCAAGAGTTTCTGGGCCATCCTCCTACCTGACTGCCATCTCCTGGTAGGGGTGCTGGGATTGCAGATGTGAGCTATTGCTCCAGCTTTGTGGATGGGTGTTGCTGATTTTAGTTTGTTGGCTTGCACCGAAAGTGCTTTACTACTGAGGCATGTTCCTGGGACCTACTTTGTTGTTTTTGTAGTAGTAGTAGTAGTAGTAGTAATAATAATACGTTATATAATAATATACAATATATTATTGTATATGTAATATGTTATATATTATATCATAATATATCTAATATTATTATTGTTAATTTTTAAAGATTTATTTATTCTGTTTATATGAGTACACTGTAGCTGTCTTCAGACACACCAGAAGAGGGCGTCAGATCCCATTAGAGATAGTTGGGAGCCACCATGTGGGTGCTGAAAATTGAACTCAGGACCTCTGGAAGAGCAGTCAGTGTTCTTAACCTTGGAACCATCCCTCCAACCCTTCATTTTATTTATTTATTTTTTTAAGACAGGGTTTCACTATGTAACCTTGACTATCTTGTAACTCACTCTGTAGACCAGGCTGGCCTGAAACTCACAGAGATTCGCCTACCCCTGCCACCACTCCTGGCCCTTCTGCATTTTTTTTTCTTCAGTCTAGGCTGGCTTTGAACTCCTCATGCTTCTGCCTCTAACTCCAGGATGCTCCCATGCATAGTAGATGCTCCCTGTTGATCTCAGGACCTCCATCTCTTTTAGTCAATATGCTTTCACAGATCTTGTTTCCAGTCTGCAGGCAGCTTCTCAGACTCCTTACCCCTCACACTGTGTGTGTGTGTGTGTGTGTGTGTGTGTGTGTGTGTGTGTTGTTTTAAATCATGACTTACACAAATTCACAGTCAATGACGTAATGTCCTGTTGCAGACACCATAAGCACGGGCCCTCCATCTCGTTTTCCCCAAGGTCTCATCCACTTTCGTATCTATGGCCTCATACTTGGACCACAATCAGCTCTTATCTCATTTGCTTGTCCCCAAGGGGTGTCGTTGTCTCTGCATGGTATCATCCTTCTCAAAAAGGATGCTAGTCATTGTCTGTTGAGTCACTGAGACATCGTCATCTTTCAGGATTCTTGGAAATTTAGGTTATTTTCATTTTTAAAAACAATGGGGGGGCACTAGAGAGATCAATTAGTGATTGAGAACACTGACTGTTCTCCCAGAGGACCTGGGTTAAATTCCTAGTGTCCACATGATGGCTCACAACCATCTAGAACTAGTTTCAGGGACCAGATGCCTTCTTCTGCTCTCTGCTGGCCCTGTGCTCATGTGGGGCACAGATGTACATGTAAGCAAAACATTCATACCTGTAAAATAAAAACAATTTTTTTTGGGGGGGGGAATTGCTAAGGACTTGTCACTTATACTGAATATCTAATTTTTGCCAGATGTCAGCTTAGCTGCTTTCTGGCCTTTGATTTACAACAAACTGTCCCTCTTGGTTCATTGTCCCTGGTGTGCAGAAAGGACCCAGGAGGACTTAGGCATTTTCTTGATCAAGGTCTTGGGGTTAGAGGCAGGCAGAAGTGAGTAGGGCTCCTCCCTTGTTCCTTCACCCGCCTCTCTTCCGTTTTTCTCTTTTGAAAGCAGTGTGTTTCCTGACACTCACACCTCAGATGCCTGCTAACTGACACGTAGAAAAGGAGGACAGGGAGGAAGGCCCAGGGGTCACAGCCTGAGCAGAACCACTATGGTGTTTTGCAGTGTAGCATTTAAAGTTTCCTTAAAAAAAAATAATCTCCTTAAGAGACAGCACCCTCCCGTACTTCCTGGATCTGCCCAAAATGCAGATCCAGTGAGAGGTCAGAATAGAGATGGCTGCACCTCCAGCTTTGAGAAGTCTGTGTGCCTTGTAAGAACTGCATGTCCCCTCTATGCCAAGTCTATCTGGGGGTCACCTCATCATGTGGCTATTTCAATCCTAGGCTGAAAGAACCCCCAATGAAGTCCTGGACCCACGTGGGGGCAGTCTTGGAACAGAGTCAGACCCATTCAAAGGATCACAGATCAACAGCCAAAAACCAATTAAAGTAGAATTCTGGACCTTGTGTTTCTGCAGGATGGGGAGGGAGGCTGTTTACACCCTGGCAACCTTTCTCAGACTCTTTTTTCTGAACGACAGGCTCCAAGACTGTGCTAGGCTTGCTGAGGCTAGCTTCCCATGATTCCTCCCTTTTGCCCACTATGTCTTTTAGCTTGCTGTAACTATCTCCGTGTTTCTTCAGAAACCCAGAAACTGGAGGCAGGGAGAGAGACTCTTCTCAGAGTCCTGGGGTGGAAGGAGTGGGCAGGAATGGGGCATTACAGGAGTGGGGTGGGCAACGTGGTGGGAGGCATCAGAGTAACTGGTTAGTAGCTGCACACTAGTTACAACTGGCCCTGATCACACCTATCTGGCCCCTACCCTCTTTGTCTCACTGCAAGAGAAGGTGATGGGGTGGGGGTATATGGGGTAAACAACAGGGATGCTCAAGGCTGGATCCCAGTCCTGATCTGTGTGTGTTTGACAGACGGGCGCCTCCAGGGAAATGTAAGGTCCGCCCTGCTCAAGTGAAGGTGAAGAGTCATCTCATCCCCTTTGTGCCCAAGGAAAGTAAGTATTCTTCAGTGGGAAAAGGGGCTCCTGCTACCCCTCAGGTCAGACTGGGGCCCAGAGGGACCTAGAATGTTTCCACAGCTCCTATACCTAGCACCATGTCTGACACCTATGAGAGACCCAGTCAATGTCAATGAACTATGAATACAATGTATCTTGTTTGACAGCTCCTTCAACTAGGTCTGGGCAGTGGGTAGACACCCCCAGGGCGCTGCAGCCTCAAGTGGGATGGCACAAGAAGAGGATAGCTGTGTTAGGCCAGGATGCGCAGAGCTCTTGGGAAGATGTCTATCTGGGAGTAAGGGGGTGGGGCATTTGGGCTGTGCCTTCCATGATTCCATTTTGTCCCTCTTGGTTTTGAGTAGAGGGAGCCATGAGCAAAACCTGTGTTCTGAAGGTCATTTAAAGCTGTGAATGTCTGCCTGGGCATGGAGTCTCTCAAAAGGGTAGAGGGGGCTGTCCCACTGGGTCCAAGCTAGATAGGAACAGTGGCTTGGCATAATAAGGTCATTTGCATACTAAGAGATGAAGGAAATCCATCTGTTCACTGATTCATCTACCTTCCATCCATTAACCCATCAGCCATCTATTCATTCACAAATTCACCCATCCATCCACTCACCCATCCACTTACTCATCCATCCATCCATCCATCCATCCATCCACTTACTCATCCATCCATCCATCCATCCATCCATCCATCCATCCATCTGACTCATCCATCCATCCATTCATCTATCCATCCATCCATTTGTCCATCCATCCACTCACCCATCCATCCATCCATCCATCCAGCCACTCATCCACCCATCCACCCACCCACCCATCCATCCACCCATCCATCCATCTACCCACCATCCATCTAGAAAGCCATTACCCATTATCCATCCATCCATCCATCCTGCTATCTCCACCCAGCAGTCCTTCTGTCTTAGAGCTCCTATTGCTTTGATAAAACACCATGATCAAAAGCAACAAAGGCTTCATTTCCACTTAACAACTCTCAGTCTATCACTGAGATAAGTCAGGGCAGGAACTCACTGCAGGAGCCTGAAGGCAGGAACTGAAGCAGAGGCCATGGAGGAATACTGCTCACTGGCTTGCTTGCTCATGGCTTGCTCAGCTTGCTTTTTTATATAACTCAGGACTGCTTGCCCACAGTTAGCCACCCACAGTGGGATGGGCCCTTTCAAATCAACCATTAATCAAGAAAATGCCTCACAGACTTGCAAATATTCCCCCCCACCCCCCAGGAGATTTCTCTGTCTTGGAACTCACTCTGAAGCTATTGCTAGCATCAACTCCTCTGTGACTTTTGCTTCTTCATAAAAAACCGAGGACAGGAAGCAATGGGTCCTTATCTCCTGTAAGGCGTCCAGACAATGTCTCACTTATTGTGCCTGAATTTCAGGGTCTTTCCACTTCATCAGGGCAGGGCTTGGG
The DNA here is from genome assembly GCA_019843965.1 of Rhynchomys soricoides. Classification (NCBI taxonomy): domain Eukaryota; kingdom Metazoa; phylum Chordata; class Mammalia; order Rodentia; family Muridae; genus Rhynchomys; species Rhynchomys soricoides. The sequence continues at coordinate 740,497 of JADRCH010000100.1, read as the reverse complement.
GCAGTTAGCAGCAGCGGACTGGCACAGTGCCTGCCTGCCAACCAGAACTTGCTGAGTGACTGAAGAAGTACCTGACATTGCTTTGGCTAGGCTAGCATCCTTAGGGGTTAGGGAAACCGGTCAAACACAGCTGACTCCCTAAGAAGCACCCTAATCTTAGGGTCTGAGTGAAGCTGGATCAGTCATCTCTCCTTAGGATTTGTTTTGCTGGCACAGGCTGGGGGCTGTGCTTGGCTGGGACAGCCAGTTCCCTCTGACCCTAGGCCTTTCCTCTGTGTAGAGTTCATCCGGACGCCAGAGAGCACTCCGCGCCCCACAGCCCGTGCTCCCACTAAGGCCCCCCGCCGCAGGCGCCCCACGGCTGCTCCCCCTGCGCCCACCCCACGACCCACAAAGTCCGCAAGGCCCACCCGGCGACCAGGAGCCCGGAAGGGAGGCGGGCGACGGGGGGGACGTCCGAGTACCGCGGTCCCCGAACCCCAGAACGGCTCGGTGCGCCTGGTACGGCCCGCAGGTCAGAGCCCCGGCCGCGGCCGCGTGGAAGTGTTCGTAGGGGGACGCTGGGGCACGGTGTGCGACGATGCCTGGGACACCAAGGCAGCCGCCGTGGTATGTCGCCAGCTGGGCTTTGCGCACGCGGTGCGAGCCGCCAAGCGCGCGGAGTTTGGCGAGGGCCGCGCGCTGCCGATCTTGCTGGACGATGTGCGCTGCGCGGGCAACGAGCGCAACCTGCTGGAGTGCGCGCACGCTGGCGTGGGCACGCACAATTGCAAGCACGAAGAGGACGCTGGCGTCGAGTGCAGCCACCAAGATCCGAACCTGTAGCCTGACCTCTCCTACCTGGCGGTGCTACCCTGCGAGTGGCCCCTTGGGTTTGCGGGCACGCCGTGCAGCACGCACGAGCCAGGATGGAGGGCCCAAAAGGTGGCTCATCTGCCCGTGACTGCTCTCCCCCTCCCCCTCCCCCATGTCCCTCCCCTCCCCCCCCCCCCCCCCCTCCCCCCCTACCCCCCCCCCCTCTCTCTGTGATGAGATCTCGTACCTGTCAGCACTTCGGAGAGCAGCCACTTCAGGAACAGCACCGGCTAGGGGAAGCTGGTTGCCTTTACAATGTCAGACTGAGGGAAGGGGCCAGCCTTTCTCTGCCAGCGCCCAGTGACAGGCACCAGAACAGCAGGATCGTGGCCTAAGGAACATGGCTAGAATGTGGGCAGGTGACCCAGTAGTCTGAGGCACGGCAGAAAAGAATGGGCAGTCTGAGAGTCACAGACAAGGATCTCAAAGGGCCAAGGGGCCTGTGGTCATTTGCTGCCCACCAGGGACCAGGCTGCCAAAAGGAATCAAGCGCCCATGATGGAAGGCAGACTAGAGGGCCTGGAGGACCTCTGAACCCATTTGCTGACCCCTACAGGCACCCTGGGGAGGCTACTGGGTCCCCGCCATCCCTGAAAACTGACCCTCACCTATTCCTGGGACAGAAGCTCCTTTAGGCTCTCACTTGGTCCCTTCAGCCCCCAGTGGGGATGGGGGCGGGTCTCTAATTTCATCCTGGACTGTTTTCATCCCCTCCCAGAGGATCCTCAGGTTCCTCAGCCTCACGGGCTAAGTAGCCTGTGGAGCCACCAAGACTACTCACCCGAGCTGTGCCAACAATTTGACTATTCACAACCCTTCCTTCCTTCCTCTTATCGCCCCCCCCCCCACACCTGGAGGCTGGGGTGAAAGGGAATGGGTGGAGTAAAGAGGGTGGGGCCTGTGGCTTCTCACCTGCTCTATAGGAAGAGGGTTCCTTGTACGTGAAGGGCCTCACCGGTGGCTTTGCGCCTGGTTCCTGGAGCGAGCTCTGGATAGCTAGCTGTACTTAGCATCACATAGGGGTGGGGCTAGGGAAACAACCGGGTCACCAGGCAGGGAAGACAGGGTGTAGCAGGGCTCTGGGTGAGGCTCCAGGTCCAAGCTTTGCAGAAAAAAAAACAGTCATTCCTGCACTGAGTTCCGATCTGGATAGGCCTGCGTGGTGTTCCAGGCAGGACAACTGAGAATGGGACACTGCTGCAGAGAGTCACCCTGGTTGCTCTGCAGTTCTGGAGGCTGGCTGTTCTCTGAAATTAAAAAAAAAAAAAAAAAAAATTGACTGAACTATTAAGAAAATGACAAAAAAAAGAGGAAAATACCGTTTTCTGCAAATCTGTGCAGCCCCGAGGCGGAGCAGCTGCGGAGCCTGTGTCATCTGCATCTTTGCAGTGCAGTCCTGGAGGGGTGCAGAGTGTCTACGACGTCTATTCTGGTTATTGATAGGAGCGGGAGATTTGGGTGTGGAGGATGAGCAGGTGCACATGGTGTACCAGGATTGGCTGAGAAGCTTCTTTCAACCTTCAGCGCCTGTGTCCACCTCTTACACACATTAAAGTAGAAGGGGCTGGGAGTTCTTGTCCTCGCTGTGTGGTCTGAGGACAGCCAGTCACTTAACTCCTCTGAGCCTTATGGGAAAATGGAGGTAATCAACAGGATTTATACGCATAAGAAAAATCAAGGTAGCATGACAGATGTAACGGTGCATTCCATGAACGGAAAGCTCAGTAGTGACTTGGTGACAACCAAGTTAGACAGGGGGGGCATGCCCTGTGGAGGGACTGGCACTGATGTGTCATGGGAAGAAACAAGCAAAAGGAGAAACGTGAGCCCCTTCAAGCTAACACGGAGAACTCTTCCAGCTGGCCGTCGGACCACTCACCCACTTTGTGGAGGAGAACTAACCTTATATGCAGAACTGGCTGCATGCCAGCCTCAGCTGTTAGATCATGTCATCCTGATGGAGCCCCCAGGACTCCCAACATTGCCATCCCCCTCTCCATCCCCATTGTGGCTGTAGATTGATGTCCAGGGCTTTGCAGAACTGAGGCCCACTTCTCAGTGCCTCCCCTAACCTTATCCTTCCTCAGGTGGTACCTCCAGGTCCCCCTTTTCTATGTGCCCCCAATAGTTCCTGCTGGGAAACAGCACCCCATGGAGGGATTTCCTGGCTAGTTTTTATTGTCAGGTTAACACTAGAGTCATTTGAGAAGTAGGAACCTCAGTTGAGAAGATACACCCACCAGATTGGCAAGTGGGAAAGCCCATGGAGCATTTTCTTGAGTAGTGATGGATGAGGGAGGCCCCACCCACTATGGTGGTACCATCCTTGGGTCGGTGGTCCTGAATGGTATAAGAAAGCAGGTTGAGCAAACCACCATGGGGGGGCTGCCGGGAGCAAGCCAGGAAGCAGTGTTCCTCTACATCCGTTCTTGTCCAGGTTCTTGATTTGAGCTCTTGCCCTGTCTTCCATGGGTGATGGACTAGAAGATGTAAGCTTAAATAAACACTTTTCTCCAGAAGTTGCTTTTGGTCATGGTGTTTTGTCATAGCAATGCAAACCCTAGCTAAGACAGGGAACACCTACAGTGGTAGTTGGCAGAAGCACCGTGTGAGTGGCAGGGCCCTGTCTGCATTTCGACCTGGGTCTGGCATGGGCTGGGGTTTACTATTTAAGTTCCTGTGTGATGGGAATGCTGTGACCCCAGAACCATGCTCTAGGGTTTCCTGTCTGTGCTCCACTGTCCAGAGGAAACCCGTGAACCATGGACGCACTTCCGGTTTCCAGAAGTTTGTCAAAAGAGTCAAACATGTTTTACTATTCAAATATTTTTTAAAAAATATTATTTTGTAAGCTGGGCGGTTGTGGTGTGTACTGGCTGGTTTTGTGTGTCAACTTGGCACAAGCTGGAGTTATCACAGAGAAAGGAAATGCCTCCATGAGATCCAGCTGTAAGGCATTTTCTCAATTAGTGATCAAGGGTTCTATAAGAAAACCAGCTGAGCAAGCCAGGGGAAGCAAGCCAGTAAGTAACATCCCTCCATGGCCTCTGCATCAGCTCCTGCTTCCTGACCTGCTTGAATTCCAGTCCTGACTTCCTTTGGTGATGAACAGCAGTGTGGAAGTGTAAGCTGAATAAAACCCTTTCCTCCCCAACTTGCTTCTTGGTCATGATGTTTGTGCAGGAATAGAAACCCTGACTAAGACATGGTACATTCAGGAGGCAGACAGATCTCTGAGTTTAAGGTCATCCTGGTCTATAGATTGAGTTCCAGAATAGTCAAGGCTATACAAAGAAACTCTGTCTCAAACAAACAAACACAATATATTTTATGTGTATTGGTGTTTTACATGCATGTATATGTGTGCACTACTCATGTGCCTGGTGTCTTCTGGGGCCAGAGAGGGCATCAGAACCCCTGGAACTGGGGTTACAGCTGGTTATGAACCACCATGTAGGTGCTGGGTATTGAACCTGGGTTCTCTAGAAGAGCAGCCAGTGCTCCTAACTGCCAATAAATCTCTCCAGTCCCTCTTCATTTTGATATATTTTATTTAATCCACATATTCAAAATATTTTAACATGCAGCCAATATAAAATACCAGGGCTGAAGAGACAACTCCGTTGGTGAAGTTTTGACCCCAGAACCCACATAAATATGCATGGGCACCCACACACAAATACTTCATAAAATATTAACCACTTAATAACTTCTATGGGGCTTGGTGTGGTGGCACACATGTGAAATCCCAGCAATGGTGAGATGGGAGTTGGAGATTGGCAAACCCCTGGGAGATCACTGGCAAGCTAGCCTAGGCTAGTTCCGGGCCAAAGAGGGACCCTGTGTCAGAAAATAAGAAGCAGCTGAGAAGTGACAGCTACAGCTGTCTTTTTTGATATCCAAATGCATGGGCACCTCTGACACATACACAGTGAAGTATCAGTGACTTAAGAGCACCTTCTCCAGGGCTGGAGAGGTGGCTCAGCAGCTAGGAGTTCTTACTGCAGAAGGATCCCAGTGCCTATCTAACACACCATGCATACTGTTCACATCTGTAACCTCAGTTCCAAGAGGAAACAGAGACAGGATTGCTGGCCATTGCTAGATTCTAGGCTAGATGAGATATTCTGAGTCCCAGGTTCAGGGGTTGCCTCTGTCTCAAAGGAGTAGTTGGTGAAAGCAAGAATGTACCTGATGCCCTTTTCTGACACACATACACACACACACACACACACGCACATATTCTGGCTATTAAATTTCTGAAATCCGGTATATATTTTACACAATGCTTATCCCAAGTTGGACTATGCCTCTTTCAAGTGGTAATGTCATGTGGCCTGTGGCTACCCTATTGGGTGGTACCAGTGGAGACCTGAGGGAAGAACCAGGTGGCAGGTCATCAGCCACAGTCAGTCAGCTCTAAGGCCTAGGGTCTAAATGAGCAGCTTGTGTCCCACAGCTGACTGCAGGAGAGTTAGTTAGGAAAATCATGGGGATGGAGGCATAGGAACAGAGTGGACGTGGGGTCTGGGACAGGGAGGCCACTGACATACTCCTGCCAGGAATAGGGGCAGAAATGGTGGGGTGAGCTGGCTCTGCTGAATCAGAGGTCACTAGCGTTGCCTGATGTGTCAGAGAATGTTATTACCTTCCCATTTCCTTAGTCTGTCCTGTGTGGACCATCTCAGACTGTGCCTAGAGTCCATTGGAATCCGGACTTGCCTCCAGGGAGTCTTTGTTCTGAGTCCTGACAGACAAAGAACTCAAAGTTAGGTTCACACAACTTAGGATGTCTGCTAAGCTCAGGGTGGGGGTTCATAACCACCCTCCTAAAGTGACCATGATATGTCACTCTGCTCTGCACACCACCCTCCCAATATCGGAGATTGAACCCAGGACCTAGTATTGTGTATTTACAAACAAGCACCTTACCACTAAGCTAGATTTTAAAAAAATTAGGTAAGGGTCTTAAGTTGCCCAGACTGGCCTTGAACTCTGAAGGCCTAAAAATTTTTTTTTTTGAGACAGGGTTTCTGTATAGTCTTGGCCTGCTCTGCCTTCTGAGTGCTGAGATTCAAGGTGTGCATCACCACACCCAGCTAGCCAAGAACGTTTGATCCTTCCTTCCTGTGAGCACCAGTATGCCCCACGGCCTTTTCTGTCTACTCTCTTCAACTCGCCTAAAAGCATGCAAGACGTTAACACACTCCACGCAGCCTCACATCGCTCCCCAATCCGGGAGCTTTCACAAATGGCTAAACTAAATTGGCTGACCTTCCTCTGCCCCCAAGCAGAGCCACCGGAGGTCCCGCCTGCGCACCTGCGACTGCCTCTCGCTACCACACGGGGGCGCGGTGGCAAGCCACATCCCTCCCCTCTCTCCTCAATACTACTCAGAGGCCAGTCCCCGGTTGGATGCTTGGCTTCCCGTCTTGCTCAGGCTGAGGTGGCCTCTCCAGACCGAAATCAAGCACATCTCCTAAAGCTCTCCCTGTCACCCTGCAGCTCAAGGATCCCTGCCATGTCCCTCCCCCGGAAATGTGGGCACACAGTCTACACTTTTTTTTTCCTGTTTTCCTGTCATCAAACCCCTCCAGGACCTACCCAAGGTGGGGTAGTCGGAAATCTAGCTTCTCCTCTTGTCTTCAGAACCCTCACTCTCCAATCTAGTCAAGGAGAGCGCACATCTGGCCCTCCCATCCACTTCAGGCCTCGCTGAGCGTCCCCCACGGGAACTGAAACTCGGAAGTGAGACGCCTAAGGCGCACTTTGCGCTCCCACCGGGTTGTTAGGTGGAGCACATCCCAGCACATTCCTATGGACCATCACCCATACTCAGGATTAGGGTTTTCCCGGGCCTAGGGGCTCCTGTATCCTGCTGGGATCTTGTCCGCGACGCTGGCACACGGCAGGCGCACGGGCTTGCACCGACCTTCAATGAAGGCGCAGAGTGAGGACCTTTGGGATTGACTAACTTTGGGGCGCTAAGGTTCCAGGGAGATGTTTGAGAACAGTCAGCGTAAGACGGGGATTGGAGGGCTGGGATAGGGTTTCCAGGTTTGCACGAGAAAGGAAGAGGCCTGGCACTGCACGCGGAGAAGCGTTTGGAGAGGCCAAAGGGGAGGAGCCAGCGGACTTGATTAGCGCTGCTGCTTGGGCAGCTTGCGCCCAGGAAGCGAGGTTGCCAGGACAACGCGTTCTGGGCGGGGCCGATTTCGAGGCGGAGTCTGAGCTCAAGGGAGGGTAGAAGGGGCAGGGCCTCTGAGTCTGAGCCGAAAGCGAGGATGTGATTGGTGAATACTTCTTGCTCTGGGAGGGAACGGCGTGGCGGCTGGGGCTGGGCCTCAAAGAGGGCGTGGCTGTGCGGGGGCGGGTCCTGAGAGCTGGAGCCGGAGGCGGAGACGTGGTTGGCGGGTCCGCGTGCCCGGGGCGGGGTCGAGCCGGCGGGGGCGGAGCCGAGCGGCGGGGGCGGTGCTGGTAAGCGCGGGGCCTGGGGCCGAGGCGGCGCGCGGCGCTGACAGCTAGTCGGTCGCGGCCTCCGGCCCCCTCGGCACCCGGCGCCGACCCCGGCCGGGCCCGGAGCCATGAGCCCCGGGCTGCTGCTGCTCGGTAGTGCCGTCCTGCTCGCCTTCGGCCTCTGCTGCACCTTCGTGCATCGCGCTCGCAGCCGCTATGAGCACATCCCCGGGCCGCCGCGGCCCAGGTGAGCGGGGGTTGGGGGCGGGGGCCTGGCTGGGGCGCTCGATCACGGGGTCTGGGACCGCGTCCGAGCCAGCGCCCGGGACGGGGGTCCAGCCTCGTCTTGTACGCACGGCCAGCTCAGAGACGCAGGCCCGGAGAGGGGCGCTAACTATTCTTAGTAACAAATTACTCACAGCCGCAGCAGCTGCTGGGCGCCCACCGCGCTTGGCTGGGCCGCACAAATGTGTCGGCAGCGACAGTCCTGTCAGGTAAGCGCTGCCGTTACCCCATCGTTCAGACCTGCAGACTGAGGCGCACGCGGCGAAGTCACCTGCCAAGGTCACACAGTTGGTAAGCCTAGATTTAAACCCAGGTCAGCCTGCTTTCAAAGTGGATGCTGCTAACTTTAGGACTTGGACAGGGCCAACCTGCCCAAATACAGAACACCGTACTTTCGTCATGTTTCTCTGTGTCTGTGTTTCTGTCTTGGGACATTGCATTTGTCCTCAGTATTTCCATTCCGTTTTTGGCCACTTTACCATTGGCTCCGATCAAAAGCTAACCTTTCTTTTTCTCTTTCTTCTTTTCTCCCCCCCCCCAACCCCCTTTTTGGAGACAAAGTCTCTCTTCAAAGCCCCGGATGTTCTGAAACTCACTATAGAGCAGGCTGGCCTCAAACTCACAGAGAGATCCACCTGTCTCTGCCTTCCAAGTGCTGGGATTAAAGGCATGTATGTGCCACTATGCCTGGCAAAAGCTTCTGGAAGCTTTGGAGTCGATGTGTTAGGGTAGTGTCCCAAGGGCTTCCCATCACTTTAGAATTGAAAAATCCAGTTTCGCATGAGCCATAGTGCATAGCTAGCAAGCTGCTACTGAGTTCACAGGCAACTTGGTACCTGTGCCCTCTTGCTCCCTTTGCATACTTATGGTTGCTGCAAGCCTGACTGTCTCCTCCATTGCATCTCCCCAGTCCCCTTCTCTGGCCTGTGGGTGGTATCTTCCTGTTCTCACATCAAACAGGGTGTCCCAATTGCTCTGTGTGAAGCCTGCCCCAGCCCAGGTAATTTATAAGGCTAGTACCCCTGAAGTCACCCTCTTTCCACCTGTTGACTGCCCCATGCCAGAAAGTGAACCCAAGGAGGGCAGAGATGTCGGGTTTGCTTGTGTATCTCCAGTGTCTGGCATGTTGCACTTATTTGCTCAATAAATATTTATTAAATGACTAAATAAACAGTGGTATTAGACACATTTTTTAAAAGACCTCTGGACATGAACATTCTGGAAGGTACCATCTCCAGCATGGCAGCCTGAATTCCTGTTTGTGGATCTGAGTGACCCCTGTGGCTGGAGACACAGGGAGGCCACTCTTCTCCCACTTGTGTCTCTGCCCTCCCTGTGCCCTCTTTTTGACCTTGGGGGGTCTCCCTTGGACCCCTTTTGCCTTGCTTAGCTCTTATAGTTTTCACTCTTCCTAAACAGGCCTTCCCCGGACCTGCATGCTGACTCCTTAGGAGGGGGCCCTTCTGTTGGACTCTGAATCTATAGAGTCCTCTTGTAGCTCCTAAAGTCACTGGGGCACCTCTTGTTAAGTGTCGGTCTTGTTCACTGTGGCACCCTTGACGTCTCTCCCTGCAGAGTCAGGCACATGCACAGATTCCAAGTTGGATGTTGGGATTTCTAGGTTCTGTTTCCAAGCCACCCGAGCACAGTTCAGAAATGAGCAAGCTTCTGTTGTTGTGACAATGTCTTCTTCTCCGAGAATTAGGGGCTTTGGGCCTTTCGGACCTGTTTGGACTGAAGAAGGCAAGACTGAACTTTAGTCACTCAAAAAAAAAAAAAAAAAAAAAAAGAAAGAAAGAAAGAAAGAAAAAGATATAATGTACGTACTTTAAAAATCCACCCTTTGAAAGTGTTTAGCTGAGCTACAGAGTTGCATAACCATCATCAGTAATTCTAGAACATTTCTTTCACCCCCAAGAAGAAACCCTGTATCCATTGCTAAGCAAGCCTGGTCTGCCTGCCCCGGAGTCCCTAGCACTGGTATGCGTCTGTCTCCATGGATGGCCTGTAGTAGATGCTTCCTGTGACTGGAGGTTTGCAACCTGGAGCCCCTTTGTTTCTGCCTTCTTTCACTTAGCACAATGCTTTTAAGGGCCATCTGTCTTTTTTCTTTCTTTCTTTCTTCTTCTTCTTCTTCTTTTTTTTTTTTTTTTTTTGTTTTTTCAAGTTAAGGTTTCTCTGTGTAGCCCTGGCTATCCTGGAACTTACTCTGTAGACCAGGCTGGCCTCGAACTCAGAAATCCACCTGCCTCTGCCTGCCAAGTGCTGGGATTAAAGGCGTGCGCCACCACTGCCCGGCAACCATCTGTCTTAGTTTGCTTCTACTATTGTGATAAAACACCATGAACAAAGGGAATTTAGGGAGAAAGGGGCTTACTTCACTTTGTTCATGGTGTTTTATCACAATAGTAGAAGCAAACTAAGACAGATGGTTGCCGGGCAGTGGTGGCGCACGCCTTTAATCCCAGCACTTGGCAGGCAGAGGCAGGTTGCCCACTCAGCCTGCTTTCTTATAGAACCCAGAACCACCTGCATAGGGATAACACCACCCACAGTGGGCTGGGTCCTCCCATACAAATCACTAATCAGGAAAATGCCCCACAAACAGAGTGCCTATAGGCCACTTTGTTGGAGGCATTTTCTCAATTGAGGTTAGATTGACAAAAACAACCCTGAGTCTGTCTGTCTGTCCTGTGTTGTCGTTCTCTCCATCTCTTACACCAGAGTCTACCTGTGAGGAGGCTGACCATAACCGGCCTGGGTTCTTTAGTAGGCTAACTGAACAATACATAAATTGGATTCAAACTGGATCGGTGGTTAAATATAAAACAACTAGATGAAAGTTCTGGAACATCTTCTAGTACTAATAAGAGGCCCTGGCATTCAAAGCCTGGACTCATAAGCTGTGAGTGGCCACCCTGTGGTTGATAGGAAACCTCTGTAACAGCGTCAGTTCCTTCCATGTTCTAGGGCTGTGCCAGCTTGCGAGCAAGGAGCTCTCTGCCTGCAAGAAGCAGCTGCTGCACCCCACCCTGCCCTCCATCCTCCTTACTCTGCAGGAGGCCCTCCCCCAATGTGCCCCTCCCCCAATGTGCCCCTCCCCCAATGTGCCTCTCCCTCAATGTGCCCCCTCCCCCAATGTGCCTCTCCCCCAATGTGCCTCTCCCCTATGTGCCCCTCCCCCAATGTGCCCCTCCCCCAATGTGTCCCCTCCCCCAATGTGCCTCTCCCCCAATGTGCCCCCTCCCCCAATGTGCCTCTCCCCTATGTGCCCCTCCCCCAATGTGCCTCTCCCCCAATGTGCCCCTCCCCCAATGTGTCCCCTCCCCCAATGTGC